>OU015754.1:50596076-50668349 GCA_907169655.1 Acomys percivali | reverse complement strand
CCTAAGATTTTCTACATAACAGCCATTAACAAAAACATCTTTACTTAACCTTTCTAAACATTTCATTTTTCCCACATTCACTGCTAACAATCTACATCTCTAAGTTCTTTCCAAGGGTGGTGGCTGAATCATTAACCTGCTTCAGCAGCAATGCCTGAAAGAGATCCAGCATTATTATTGTGAGTGTCAGTGATACTGCCCAGTGAGGGGCTGGAAGCCCCCTTAGAGTTCTCATATGACTCATATATCATGAGGGATGTGGTGACTACAAGGGCAACAAGCAGAGTGATGCTTTATAACAGCATGTAGTCCTCAGGGTTCTGCCTCCTGAGGTGTACCCATCATGGTTGTGCTAACCAGTGGGCTGCATTCCATGAGTTCTAAAGCTGTTTCACTCTTTTATCTTGCACTGCCCCCTACAAAGCACAGTACTCAGGACTCGTGCATAAAATTCTCAAAACAAAAAATAAAACAAAACAAAAAAAAAACAACCCTCCCAAAAAAACAAAAAGCCCTCCAAAACACAAAAACCCCAACCCAAGCCAAACCGACCAACTAACCAACCAACCAAACAAAAACCCTAAAAAATAAAAAACAGAAAAGAAAGAAAGATGCAGATTTGGGCCCAGGGGTCCCGCTCAAACTAAGGCACCAGCCAAGGACAATACAGGTGGTAAACTTTAAACCCCTACCCAAATCTAGCCAATGGACAGAACATTTTCCACACTTGAGTGGAGAGTGGGGTATGACTTTCTCATGTACTCTGGTGTCTCACATTTGACCATGTCCCCTGGAGGGGGAGACCTGGTGGCACTCAGAGGAAGGACAGCAGGTTACCAAGAAGAGACTTGATACCCTATGAGCATATACAGGGGGAGGTAATCCCCCTCAGGAACAGTCATAGGGGAGGGGAATAAGGGGAAACTGGGAGGGAGGGAAGAATGGGAGGATACAAGGGATGGGATAACCATTGAGATGTAACAAAAATAAATTAATTTTTAAAAAAAGAAGAAAGAAAAGAAAAAAACAATAAAAATTAAACAAACAAACAAACAAACAAACAAACAAACCACTCAGGTATTATTTGCAGTCAGGCCCATGGTGTGGTACTAGTGAACATTTAGTGAGTAAGTTAGTTATAGGATCAAATATTGAGTAAAAAGTTTCACATACAAGCTGAATGTGGTGGGGCAAGCCTGTAATCCCAGCCCTCAGGGAGGCAGAGTCAGTTGGATCTCTGTGATTTCGAGGCCAGCCTGGTTTAGAAAGTGATTCTAGGACAGTTAAGGCCACACAGAAAAACTTTGTCTTCAAAAAAAAAAAAAAAAAAAAGCTCACACATACATTTTAAAAAGTTTCACATGCTTCCTTTCAAAACAGTAGCCTCCATGTTTCTTTTTAATCTTGTATTACAGATGGGATACATAATAGAGAAAACAGTTATTTGGTTTCCCAGGATCACCTTGCTGGTTAGAGGTGCAGCCAAGATTCTAACCCAGGCAGTCTGTTTGTGGGACTTGTTGTTAACTAGTGGTGTAAAGAAAATGATGGTTAGGTTGAGCCTTTGGTCCATGTGGCATCCCATGAACATCCCAGGAGTCATGTCATGTTTGCTTTACTATTCCCACATAGCAGAAGATATCACAGATCATCTATGTTGGCACAAAGTTTCCGGTGAGATCTTGTGAGGCATGTGACCAGCCTTGTGGGATGTGGGACATGTTGTCTTCCCCATGATTTTCATGAGAGGTTTGGAAGTGTGTAAGTCAAATTTACAAGAAAGTAAGATATATGGCCACATACATAATAACTCTTACCAAAAAAAAATTGTCCTGGTAGCATCAAGATTTATTAACAAATTAATCAGTTTCCTATCTAACTGCTCTCCAGATAGTTCAAACAATGCTCCTGAGAGGTTGAGACCAGGCATTCACATCAGGATGCTTCTTGCAGAATGCATAAGAGACCTAGTACTGTAGAGATATCCAGTAAATATTGAGTGATTTGGCAAATGATGAATGGGAGGGGGAGAGCTGGGTGTTCAATGCTGGCCTTGAGTATATACTAGGCAAGTGCTCGACTGCTGAGCTACAGCTGAAGTAGTTAGATCTCCCATCTTAGACAGGGGAGGTTCTATTTGTGGTGCCATAGTTATAAAGTATTTAGCATTCTTCTTTTTTGTGCACTTTATGGTTCAGCCTGTCCCCACAGTGGCATCTTGGATTATGAACTCCTGTGGGTAGATTGCCCTAGGTAATTTGTGTTTTCTGTTTTATCTTCTTCATCTTCGTGTTTTGCAGTAGTGGGGGACTGAATCCAGGACCTCACCAATGCTAGGCAAGTGCTCAGCCGCTGAGCTGCGTTCCTAGTCTCCTTTTGATTGCTTCCTTCAAGACTGTTCTTTATTAATTATGCAAGCTGCCCTTGAAGTTGCACTTTTGCCCAGGCATGCCCTTGAACTTGTGATCTTCTTCCTTCATCCTCCTGAAAGGCTGGGGTGACAAGCCTGTGCCTCTCTGACTACATTTGTTGTTTTTGTCTGTTTAAAAGCAATTCATTCTTAGGCTAGCATACAAAGCAACGTGCTCCATCATGCTGTCTGTGTACATCTGCGCCCTTGTGCTTTGTTCTCAGTTCTCCTTTTCCTTCACACTTGCCCCCTGCCTCAGTTGGTTCCCTTCTGATTTCTTATCACACACACCACACTACCTTCTCCATTTCCCACCTCCCTTAAGATCCCTTCCTTTCCTGTCACCACCCCCTTCTTACTTTTGTGACTTGTACACACGCGTAGGTAAACAAGCATTGCTGGGGTATGCTGGCCACCAGGCTAGTTGAAAAACATTAAGTTCCAGGTTCAGCAAGGGACAGTGCCTCAAAGTATAAGACAAAGAATTATAGAAGAGGGTGCCAAACACCATTCTCTGGCCTCTGTTTATGGGGGCACAGGTGCACGAACCCACAGGCGTGCACACACGCGCGGGCACACGCATACCCACCCACCCCTGTGTATCATGTCTTATAGGTTCAGTTATGGCTAGACATTCGGGAAGCTTCCATCCCCTGTCCGTTATGAGTAATGCAGGTATTCCTGCTGTATATTGGTCTGGAGTCCTTTTGGTTTACCCAAGAGTGGTAGAGCTGGGTCCTATAGTAGTCCAAGGTTTTATTTGAGAAACCTCTGTAATAATTTCTATAGTGGCTGCTTAAGTTTACATTCAATGTCAGTAGGGAATAAACGTTCTTTTCTCCCCACAGCTTGCTAGCAATTATTGTCATTTCTTTCTCTCTTTAAAAACTTTTGTCCCATAATATCATGTCTGTTCTTTTTTTCTTTCTTTCTTTCATTTTTTCTGGGACAGGGTTTCTCTGTGTAGCTTTGGCTGTCCTGGACTTGGTTTGTAGAGGCCTCAAACTCACAGTGAGCCGATCTGCCTGTCTCTGCCTTCCTGAGTGCTGGGATTAAAGGTGTGCACTAGCATGTCCAGTGCCATTTCTTTCTCTCTATTTTTAAAAAAATATTTTATTATAGTCTATCATCTTACATCCTGATTGTTATCCCCTTGCTTGTATCTTCCTGTTCCCACCCTTCCTCCCTCTTCCGCCCTATTCCCCCCTAATAATTGTGCTGACTGTGGTAAGAGGAATTCAAATCAGTTTTAATTAATTTTCCCCTGATGACCAAGGTTGCTAAACACCTGTTCACACATTTAAAACCCAGTTGTATTTCTTCTTTGGAGAACCATCTATTCAATTCATTAGTCCATTTGCTTTTTGGGTTATTTTTTGTGTTTAATTTTTGTAGTTCCGTGTGTGTGCTGATGTGTAGTTAGCAAAGGCTTTTGCCATTCTGAAGGTTGTCTCATCCCTGCTCTCCCCCCCCCCCAACCACATCCCTCCCCCCCCGCCCCTCCCCCTGGCTTAAACGTTTTCCTTGTGATGTTGAAGCTTTTAAAATTCATGTGATGCTATTTGTCATTTGGGGGAATTATTTTCTGGGTTATTGAAATTCTTTTAAGAATATCTTTCCTTTTTGTTTGTTTGTTTGTTTTTGTGCGTGGAGATAAGGGTCTAGTTTCATTCTTCTCAAGGTGGGTATCCAGTTTTTCCAAATTAGCTAGGTGGCTATAACTATGTGATTTCCCGCCAGGCCTTGATTCTATTCTACTGTGTGTGTGTGTTTTTTTTTTTTAAATCCACCTTCCTTTTTTTTTTTTTTTTTTTTTTTTTTTGTGACAGCACCATACAGTTTTTGTTACTGTGGTTCTGTAATATAATTTAATATCCAGTATTGCAGTACTTCCAGATTTCCTTTCTCCTAAAGACTGTTTTTGATGCTTTTGGGTCTTTTGTGCATATATATGAATTTTAGTATTATTTTTCTAGTTCTGTAAGGAGAGTCATTGAGATGCAGATTGCATTGGATATGTATAGTATTTCCACTGATATAGTCATTTTCACAATATAAATTCTACCAGTTGGTGAGCATGGAGGGTAATTTCGTCCTCTGCAGTTTCCTTTTTCTGTGTCTTAAAGTTTTCATTGTAGAGGTCTTTCACTTCCTTGGATATGTTTATTCCTTGGATATATTGGTGTTTTGCCTGCATATATTTCTGTGCATCATGTGTGCCCAAGGAGGCAAGGAGAGGACATTAAATCCCATGGAACTGGATTTACAGACAGTTGTGAGCTGCCATGTGGATGCTGGGAATCAAACCTGGGTCCTCTGGAAGAACAACATGTGCTCTTAACACCTGAACCATCTCCTCAGCTTCATAAAAAAATTTGAAGCTATTAGAAAAAGTATTTCCCCCTAACTTATTTCTAAGCAAACTCACTATAGGTCCATAGAAAAGCTGGTGGGCTTTGCATATTGATCTTCTACCCTGATAGTTTGTGGAAAGCATTTATTGGGTCTAAGAATTTTCTGGTAGAGTCAATAAAGTATAGAGGTGTGATGTCTGCAAGGAGGGATAATTTGAATTTATTCTTTTCTATTTAAATGCCTTTTATTTTTCTTTTAAGTTCTATCTAGAACTTCAGGTATTATGTTGAATGAGAGAGGAAGGAGTGAGTACTTTTGTCTTGTTTTAAATTTTAGAGAAAATGATCTCATTTTCCCTTTACGTAAGATAATGTTAGCTGTGGGTTTGTACATTACCATGTGATTCTATTTCTAGTTTCTTCAGTGCTTTTGATCATGAGAGAATATTGAACTTTGTTGAAGGCTTTTTCTGCATCAATTGGAACTGTCATGCGATGTTGCTCTTAGCTTTACTCAGGTGCAGAAGTGAGTTTATTAATTTGTGTATGTTGAACCAGTCTTACATCTCTGCAACAAAACCTATTGCATCGTGTTGTAAAGCTTCTTAAAATATCCCTCAATTTGGCTTGCAAAGTTTTTATTGAGAATTTTGCATCTGTTCTCATCATGAGAATTAGTTTATAGTTTTCTTTCTTTTTTTGTGTTCTTCCAGTTTTGACATCAGAGTAGTGCAGGCTTTGCATAGCAGAAGGTGTTTGATAGGTGTTGTTTCTGTTGCTATTTTATGGAACAATTGGAGGAGCATTGTTCTTCTCTAAAGGTTTGGTAGAATTCACTGTGAATCCATCCAATGTCGGGCTTTTCTTTGTTGTAAAACTTAAACAAAAATATTCATTTATGTGTGTGTGCATGTAGAGTTCAATTTTTGTATTTCCTTTACCACATTTTACTAGAAAAATGTGAATCTCAATGTCAAAAATAAGTATTATTTACAGTAGCACAAGAAAATTCTTAAAATAAATCATTTCTTTTATTTCCAACAGTAGAAAACTACTATGGAAATCTTTTGTTGTTGTTGTTGTTTTTCGAGACAGGGTTTCTCTGTGTAGCCTTGGCTGTCCTGGACTTGCTTTGTAGACCAGGCTGACCTTGAACTCACAGAGATCAGCCTGCCTCTGCCTCTGCAAGTTCTGGGATTACAGACAAATGCCATCATGCCCAGATCCTCTATGAAAATCTTAATGTGCCAATTTACTAAAAATATTATTTAATTATTAAAACGATTATGAATTGTATAATGAATTATGCATTATATAATGAAATCATATAAGTTCAAATAATGGAGATTTCTGTTTTGTAGCACATATATGAAAGATTTTGTTTATAATAACTAAAATTGAAGGAGTGTTGGAAAAAGTTGTTCTACTTGAAAGGGCAGTAATATCATATACGTTAAATGTAAGCATTCATAGCTATAAGCTTTCCCCTTAGAACTGCCTTAACTGTAGCCCAAAGGTTCTAAGAAGTGTTGCTTGCATTCACTTTCATTTGGTAATTGCAATTTTTGATTTCTTCTCTAATTTTTTCAATAACCCACTGTTCATTCAAAAGTATGCTGCTTATTTTCTATGTATTTGTGTCATTTCTACAGTTTTTCTGGCTGTTTACTTATTGTTTTATTGCACTGTGGTCTGAAAAACAACCACAAGAACTTTATTTTGTACTCTTTTTTATTTGGTAAGATTTGTTTTGAGACCTAGAAAGTGGTATATTTTAGATGAGGTACCATGACCTGGTACAAAAAAAGTATATTCTGTATCTGTTGAATAGAATATTCTGTACACATCTGTTAAGTGCATTTGCTGTTTGGTGCACCTTAATTTTCATTTGTTTGGATGTCCTAAACATTTGGTACATTGATATTTACAATTGTTGCTTTTTGGTCAGTTGTTCCCCCTATTAATATTAGTGACCTTCTTTATCTCTCCTCATTAATTCTTGTTGAAGTCTACTTCATCAGACATCAGAATAGCCACAGTAGCTTTTTTCTCAGTTTCCAATCACTGATATATTCTTTCCTATTTTGTTCTCAGCTTGTAGTGTTATGACCAATAATCTGCATTTCTTGGGAAAAACAGTTGGATTTAGTTTTTAAAATACAGTCAGTTAGCTTGCATTTTTTTAATTGAAGAGTTGAGGCCACTTATTTTATTTAAATTATAACAGAGATGTTTACTGATTTTTGTCATTTAGTTGGCTGTTTCTGGCTGGTTGGATTACTGTTTGTTCTTTACTGTCTTGTCTATTAGGACAGGAGTTGGTTGTTTTACTGTGTTGAGTACCATGGATTTCCCTAGCTTTCCTTTATCTATTCTTTTGGTAAATTTTATCATTTTTTGAACTGGAAACTGTATTTCTTCTTTGTGTATAATATTTTCAAGTATTTTCTACAGTGCTGGTTTGGTGATCATAAGTTGGCTGGCTGTGTGTGTGTGTGTGTGTGTGTGTGTGTGTGTGTGTGTGTGTGCGCGTGCGTGTGCATTTATGACTTTTCTTTCCAGGTCATGAGATCATGAGTTGAATTCATCTGGTTGTTTGTATATTTGTTAAGGTCATTGGTCATATTTTTCCAGAAAACCTTTGAAATCATCATCTAACATTTACCTATTTCAGCATTTTTGAGTTCAATAGTTGAGGAGAAAGAGTCATGTTGTTTTGGTTTTTTATGTTTCTAGCATTTCTTTGATGTGATTTGTACATCTGTTAGTTTGATGTTTTTCCATTTTGAAATGGGATCTTCTCATCAGGCATTTTTTTTGGAAAGGTGAGTCCCCAGCACCATTCAGTATCCCTTGAGGAGAAGAAAGCAAACTTTTATCAGCAACACCAAACTACAAAATACACTTAAAATCAGGTAAAGACGAATGTGACCTGAAAACAGCAGTACTATAAAATGTGTTGTAAAGATAATCATTATTCAGATTAAGTGTAGAAATAGTAAACTAATAACATAAAAGAAGGAAACGGAAATGGAGAGAAACAGAGGAGAAGCAAAGTTAAATAAAGGACAGATAAAAGAGAGTAAGGAATGTGACAGAGGGAAGAACAAGACAAGAGCTTAGGATGAATAAGAAAGAGGAAAAGAAAAAACAAAAAAAAGATGCCAAATTAAAAATCAAAATTAGGTAAATTTAAGAGAGGAAATTTAAAAGTCAAAACATGAATATTTAAAAAGTAACCAGTCAGTGTGTTAGAGAGATGGCCCCACAGTTAGGAGCACGTGTTGCTCTTGCAGAAGACCTAAGTTAGATTCCCAGTACCCACATGGCCGTTCATGATAATTTGTAACTCAAATTCCCGATCTGACATCCCTTTCTAACATTCATAGGAACTAGATACACACATGGTGCACAGACATAAAGGCAGGTGAAATATTCAAACACATCACATAAAATAAAATAAAACTTTAAAAAATTAAAACCACCCCCTTTCCCCCCAAAACCCACCCAACAAAGAAAGCCAGATTAATTAGGTGTAAGGGCAGCATAAGGAAGAAAACAGGGTTGGGGAGGATCCAAGAATTAAAAAAAAATATTGCTATCAAATGAAAAAAATGCCTAATTAAGATTAGATGATGAATGAAAGGGAATACTAAAAACATATTTTTATAAGCAACAGGTTTATTTTCAAGACTTCCTGGACCACACACTATCAGGCGTGTGGTACTTTAGCTGGAGTTTGTGTCTCAGGAGCTGTAAGAGTATGGTAAACAGACTCACTTAGCACCGGAAGCAGCTGTGGTGGTTTGAAAAGTTTGGGTGGAAAATGGATGTCTGCTAGGTCCATTTGATTTATGATGTCATATAAGTTCAGGGTTTCTCTGTCAAGGTTTTTCTTTGTGATGGGAATAACCTATATATTGGTGTGTGTAAGATACTGAAATCACCCAGGGTTACTGTGCTGGAGCAAATTTTTGGTTTTAGCTCTAATAGTGTTAGGTTTATGAAATTCGGTGCCTCAGTTTTTGGTGCATATATGCTTAGTAGACTAAAATTTATTTTAATTTATTTTTGTCATTCTTTTTTAAAATGGAAGGAAGAAGTGAATTACCACTAGTCACTCATTTTCCTGACGGTTCCCCTGCTTTTTAAAAGAAATATTTATTTATGTGCAAGGGTGTTTCGCTTCCTTATGTGTCCGTGTAACACATGCATGTAGTGACCAGAGGCCAGAAGAGGGTGTCAAAGCCCTTTGAGTTGGAGCTACTGATGGTTGGCTGTGAGCTGCCATGTGGGTGCTGGGAATAGAAAACAGGTTCCCTGGAGGGCAACCAATTCTCTTAGCTGCTAAACCTTTGAACATGATAGAGTGTGTTGTACAGATGAACAACATCAAATCTCCAGCCTCATTTCCTGATATTTTTATTAACAACATTCCCTTGGGGAACTATTATGGGAGAAAGCAGGGCAAGTTCCTTGTACCAGTGCCCGGAATGTAATACCAGCACACGCTATGTTCATTATTGCCATGGTAAAAAAAATGATGAAGAACTCAGATTCAGAGAAGGAAGCAGCCAAAACTAGAATTCAACACTAGCCTTGGATGCCAAAGCTCTTTCCACTACATCCTCCCTTTTCTGCAAGTGAAAAGTAGGAGACGACCCAAGTAGGGAAGGGGTAATGGTACAAGATGACCCATTCAGTAGGATAGGATCATAATAACTTTGCTAAATATTCACAGCATAACTGAATCTTTCAATCATTCACTCACTCAACAAATATTTGAAGTTGTAAAATGACCGCAGAGTGGGGCAAAAGTTCAGACGGATGGAATGTGAACAGCCGCATGTCCCTTCTGTCTTTGCTTTTGACAAGAGCTCAGGATTTTGGTGGGAAAATATATATGTGTTATGCATGTTGTGCCACAGCAGGAGACAAAGTAGGAATGTGTTAAAGAAAAAAATTTGAATAGGTGGTGGACCAGTTTAGGGGCAAACACATATTCCTGGAAGAGTGAATGAGCTGGCTTCCCTAGAGATTCTACTTGAAATATATTTTGTGTACGACTCTGTATTCTTCACAGCTTGGCTTGATGTAGGGAAGACAATCATGAACGAAGTGAGGACAAGGTCTCCATAGAAGGGCTCATTTCCACCCCCCTTTTTGTTTCTTTTCTTTTCTTTTCTTTTCTTTTCTTTTTTTTTTAAACTTTTCTCATTTAAAAATAATTTTATGTTTGATGAGTGATTTAATTCTCATACATGCTGAAATTGGCTATACGCCATCAGTAAAATGACGGAAAAAGCACTTTCAGTTCATGTCTCACAGCAAATTTCCCACTCTACTCCCTCGATTTTTTTAATTTTTAATTTTATTATTATTTTTCTTTTTTTACATACACATTCATATTATTACCTATAAATAAAATAAACTACATACAGCAAGAAGAACCACAAAATAATCAGGGATTATAAAAATGTTACATTCAGAATGTTTTTGGCTATTTGTATTTGACAACCTTGAAGAAAACATCTTTCCTATCTGGGTGAGTCTAAAATTCTGAGTGTAAATCAATATCTATCATATCTCATCTTTATCAACTTAAAACATCTATCTAGACCTAAAAACATCTTAACCCCTGAACAACTAAGGTTAATTGTAAAACTAAACTATCTGGCCTTCAACCCCATCAGAGACTTGAGAAGGAATAAAAATTAATTACCTGAGTAAACCGGAAGTGCAGGTTAGCAGTTAAAAAAAAAAAGATAGAGACAGATTGCTGTCTGAACAATTACCCTTATGTTTTCAGAACAAAGGAACCAGACACTGACACTGGATCAGGCCTGACAGGATTCATTGCTCTCAGCATGATGGATGTTGACATCCTGTATCCTTCATGTTCCAGCCCCAAGTGCTTCAGTTGTTGTTCCTCATCAGAAGTTCCCAGGACAGCTTCAAAGAAGGTTCCTGATCCCAATTGGTCCAGCATTTCAGACTGTCCCACACAGGACTTCTATTAAGCCTGAAATTTCTCAACATTTAGAAACTGGACCAAAACTGCTATTTCTATCTTGTTGAACCATTTTCCCCAAATTTATTTGGGCCCCTACAAGGTATTATTCACCCCAAATCAGCCAGAAGAAACCTTAAGAGAATGACTCCCCCATTTCCCCTAAAGGGGGTTGAGTAGGTTTTTGGTTGCTCTCTTGGGCTACAGATATTTATTTTCATTAGGAGTTGGTTAATAAGTTCTTATTGATCATATTCAGAGAGAAAAGGAGGTTGGACTCAGGCATGTCTCTTTTCCCTTATCTTTCTTTTGTAGGTATGGAGGGATTGAAAAGAAAGAAGGTGGAATATAGAAATATATAGGAATGATAAGACAAAAAGTAGATTATTGAATCTACTACTCAACTTAAGGCCTTAACTGTTACTCACAAATAAGGTTATTTTTAATTCCTTGGTACAGAATTTTGCATATTGTTGCAAAATAAATTTAATTTTGATACATTGAAATATAATTCAAATTTGATACTATTATTCACATAATATATATATATATATATATATTTCTACTCTAATATGAGGTATTGTACCCATACCACTCAAGTAGAATGCAATACCTTGAAAGTGCTATTTCAGGCTATGTAGGATAATTAAGTAATACAAGTTAGTTGTTAGTTGATTAACTCATAGTCATGTCAAATACTAGTCTAATTTTATCACAAGAATATAATCCTAGGTTTAGCATATAGATATGATTCTATAGATATATAAGGTAAAATAGTAAGATAAGGTATTCAAACACCTCAGAGACCTACAGAATATGGCATTTAAATGTTTTTTAAAGTTTTTATTAATTTATTCTTGTTATATCTCAATGGTTATCCCATCCCTTGTATCCTCCCATTCTTCCCTCCCTCTCATTTTCCCCTTATTCTCCTCCCCTATGACTGTTCCTGAGGGGGATTTCCTTCCCCTGTATATGCTCATAGGGTATCAGTCTCTTTTTGGTAACCTGCTATCCTTCCTCTGAGTGCCACCAGGTCTCCCCCTCCAGGGGACATGGTCAAATATGAGGCACCAGAGTACGTGTAAATGTTTTTATTATTTTAAAGATTCTTTGACAACAAGGCAGGTTAACTTCTGGCAACACCCAGCCTACCCCAAAGAAGATGATAAACATGTAAGAATCTCCTTATGGAGATGGCTTCAAATGTGGCAAACCAACCACTGGGCAAAATGTTCTGTTTTGGCCACAGACAGAATTATGCCTAAAAATGGGCAAGCTTGGATGCAAGTAGAGTCAACAGTCAAACACTGCCAAGACAGGGAAAGCAGGTCCTCAATAGTTCCTGCCTCACAAATACACCTATCAGATACACAGGGCCAGAAGGCTGAAGATGATGTTGCAACTTTTTAATTTTAAAATATATTACACTTATTTATTTATTTTCATAGAATGTATATTTGATCACATTCCTCCCCTCCCCCAAGCTGCTCCCAGATCCTTCCAGCATTCTTACACACTCAACATTATATTGAAGACTAGGCTCATGACCAAAACATTGCTTCTCTAAGTATAATCTCTATGAATTTATTAGAAACCATCTCATCACTGTCTAGTTGATGAGCTAGTAATCTTTTCTAGACCTCATTTTTCTATTTTTGCTTTCTTCATCCTGGGTGGACATTTAATTTTTTCCCAGGCAAGCCATAACATGTACAATTACACTGATTTCATTTTTAGAATTTGCCCAATCAGAGCTCAAGAAACATGTCTTGAATTGCTGAATGTCTGAATAAGCGATTTGCATTTTAGGTGTGTGGTAAAGAAAGGTATTTTTATCCAACCCAACCAAGATACTGAGGCACAGAAAGAAGGTGTAGCAGGCTATGTATGTGGTGAGGCTATCTTCACCCTTTGGCACACTCGTCCTGCATCACAACCAGAAAGTGGTTGTGACAATCCCCGAGGAAATGTAAGGAAAAAACTGGAATTGGAGTCCAGATACTGAGTCTCTATGTGCAGAAACTCTCAGCCACTACACTCATGTCAACACATCAATTTACTCATTGTCCTCACTCTCACCCTGAAGTTATGAAAATAGTACACGCAGCTATACCTATTAAATGTTTGATAAATTAGAATATGAATCTCTTAATATCAAGGTTAATATCATTTGACTCTTCCTTATCAACTAAGATACTACACAACAAATAATATGTCTTCAATAAATATTTGTGAGCAGTGCAGAGACAGGAAAGTGGGTATATACATAGATATTAGCAAGATCAGCAGCTAGAGCACTGTTTTTTACTATTTACTAAGGTTGGTGTTATAGATTAATAAATTTGGATCCTGAGGTCAATGTCTATTTTCCCCCATTCTCCCTCCCACAGGTAGGTGGATCTACCTTCTCCTGAGTTAAATGTGAATGTTCCAAAGGTTTAGTAACACTAGAGACCCAGGAGCCACTGACCATGGGTTTCTCTGTATTTAATCCCACCAGAAACCTGGATGGTGTCTCTGGGTTCTTCCAAGTGGTCTTTCTGCTAAGCCTATTTCTTGTGCTATACAAGGCAGTCCATTTCTACCTGCAGAGGCAGTGGATGCTCAAAGTTTTCCAGGAGTTCCCGACCATGCCCTTCCACTGGCTTTTGGGGCACAACATGAAGGTAGGAAGAAGGGAGAGTGTGGAAGAGAAGGAAAACCCAGAGTTCTGCTAGTTTAGCGTCAGAGCACAGGGCAGTGTGCTGTGTGATGAGCACATGGTTTCTGAAGAACACTGGGTGTGTTTTTAATGGTGAGCTTGCCTTAACCATGCAAAGCATACTCTTTCAAGAAGGTGCTTGTTGACAACAGATTTAACTCTCAGAATTTGCCAGGGCTTGGGAAAACAGCCTATCTTTATGGAGTGGGTGAGTGATGCCAGATACAGAGAACAAGCATTCAGGCTGTTCTCTGTGAGAACTTTGAGAAGTGACGACTTGAGGCTATGCTGTCTATCAGTTTCTTCTGAGATTAAAACAGCCCATTTTTTGGAGGGAAACTTGTGGTTACTATATAGCATGCTTTAAAGACATGTAAAAAAAATTCCACCCAGAAAGGAAGCCCCTTAAGAGAAAGGATTTCTACCGGGGAGGTGAAACATTTGATCCTGCACAGAAGCTCTTTAAGTTCAAGAGGCAAATAACTCAAACGCTTCATGAGGTCCCTGAAACTGAATGATTCACTACCCTTCCCCCATCTCTAAGGGCATATAAGCAGTAAGAAAGGCTTAGTATGCTACTAGCCCTCAGTAAAGTATAGTTTGGTAAGGGGCTGCCTGAAGAGGCACTCAGTGAGGGATCACACACTAGCTATATGGAAGAACAGATACATTTAGAGGTACTACAGAATACTGAGGCTCTTACCCTGATAGCTTCTCTGAGGAGACTTAGCTCCATATAACAAGGCAAGGCTACAGGTTCTGTTCTTGGGCAAGTTCTTGGACACAGCAAAAGTTTGGATGAAGAAAGACAGAGAGAAAGAAAGAAAGAAAGAAAGAAAGAAAGAAAGAAAGAAAGAAAGAAAGAAAGAAAGAAGAAAACCCAGATCACCAAACTGGCCCAACTTTCTACATTTTCCTGAATATTCCAGAGCTATGGCCCTGTGATGTCCTGCCTCTCCCATACCACACAAAGTTCTAGATGTCAAAGAATATTTTCGTGACTTTGTCTTTTCCTTGGTGTCTTTTCCCAAAGGACAAGGAGCTTCAGCAGATTCTAATATGGGTGGAGAGATTTCCAAGTGCCTGCTTACACTGGCTTTCAGGGAGCAATGCACGAGTCTTGCTGTATGACCCTGATTATGTAAAGGTGATTCTGGGGCGATCAGGTGAGAGTCCAATCTCTTGGCAGCTGTAGCATATCTGCTGTCCAGTGTTCACTCCCGAGTCTGTGAACTTTTTGAAAAGAGTGACAAAATCATACTTACTATTCTCCCTGTGCAAAGACCAACATGCTTGCATAGTTTACAACACATAAAATAGAAGCACAGGTCTTAATTTCTTTTTTCTTTTTTTTTTTTTAAAAACAAACTGAGTCGATTTGCTTTTAAAAGTTTCCCAAACATTACAGTGACAGAGATATTCAGCTGCTGGTACAATGAAGTCGGCCTTCCTAAGTCTAGAAAGAAATGTGAGGCCATGCAAGGGACAGGAAACAGCTGTTAGCTAAAATCCACCGAGAACTAGTGACACGGTTGCTGAGATGGCTCAGATGGTAAAGGGGTTTTCTGCTGAAGCCCCGTGGACTGATTTAGAGCCCTGAACCCCACACTGAAGACGGGAAGAAGGAATTAAGTCCACAAAGGTATCTTCTGAACTCCACACATGTGTCACCTGCACATGCAAATAAGAAAAAGTTTTAACTTTCTAAAAAAACTAAAGTATTCATAAAAGCTTGCAGGTTGATAGGATCCCCTTGCCTGGTCCTCAAGATTTCTCTTACTTTTCAGATCCAAAGGCTTCTGGTATTTACAGTTTCCTTTCACCTTGGATTGGTAAGCATGTTAACATAAAGTGTTTTCTGGACTGCTCTTTGGCTAATGGAAAACAACAGGTACCTGGCCACAAGTATCATGATCCATCTCTAAACCAAGCTTTATTTCTCTTCTAGTCAGCCCGTAGTCCTTCCTAACCCTGGTGTGATTGTGCATGATACCTAGTTTCTCACATACCATTTCCTGAGACATTCATTGCCAGACATTATATATGTCCTTCTTGACCTGATCCCAACACATCTTGATCCTTTATTTTACCTCTGGCTTAGGCACAGAAGATTTATCAGACAAACTGGAAGTCTCACTTTCCATGTCTTAGTCTAAACAAACAAACAAACAAACAAATCCTTCCATTACTGGAATTTTCTTTCCATGTTTTGTTCCGAAATATCCAACTTAAATGACCCCAGGGTACCTTTGCTTCTACCTCTCCCAGACACATTCATATACCAGTCTCTGGCACAGGTTACGGTTTGCTCCTGTTGAATGGGAAGAAGTGGTTCCAGCACCGGCGGATGTTGACCCCAGCCTTCCACTATGACATCCTCAAACCCTACATCAGACTCATGGCAGACTCTGTCAATATAATGCTAGTGAGTTGCTCTGCCTCTTTCTCACTTCATTACACCTGCTCACAGCAAACTCACAATGACCCCCAACCTAAACAAGTTCCACACAGTTGCGTAGACTAGTAACTCACACCATTGCTGGAAAGTAAGTGTCCATCAAATGCATAAAAAGAAGAGCTGCTGCTCAGCAGGTTGTAGTCACACTCTTCAGAGAGCAGTGTGGTAAGTATAGGACCAAGCTTTTACCACAGGGGAAAAGGCGCATATAGTATAGACATCTTTCTGTGGTGCGACTAAAGAACAGCAGCAGCAAGATGTTATAAGACAAGAATTTCTTGGACCCCAGAGCCACTATGTGATGTGGAGTGACTTACAAGAAAACTAGATACAAAGTCCACATCGAAAAGTCTAGTTCACTATCAGAAAACAAAGGGGCCATTTTTATAAACTGAAAAGATTATACTTGATTCGAAAAACAATCAGACAATAATTGTACCGCGTGAGGAAATGTGGTCTGTTTTGTTATAGAGTTTGGAAGAAGCAGGTATCAGATTATAAACATTTACTTCATGCTATTAATTTGATAGAGGCATACGAACTTAATGGTGAGCAATTTAGGACTGATTATCTGAAGATAAAGAGGAAAGTCTTAGTATAAACACAGGTCTTCTGAAGAAAATGAAGTAATTGTCTCATTCTCACCACAGGACAAATGGGAGAAGCTTGATGACCAGGACTACCCCCTGGAGATCTTTCACGATATCTCCTTGATGACACTGGACACTGTTATGAAGTGTGCTTTCAGCCACCAGGGCAGTGTCCAGTTGGATGAGTGAGTGACAATCCTCCTTTTATAGTCTTTAGTCTTATCACTTCATAAGGGCTTGGTAAGCAGTAAGTGTGGCAGCTAAGACAGATCCCTCCACAAAAAACAAGATTCTCACCCAGCCCTAGGCCAAGCTCTAATTTCAAACCAGAACCAAACCAGCCCTGGACACTGTAGAGCCGGTAGCAATTGTGGGAGCTCAGTTGTCCATCCATTTTCTTAAGTTCCAAGGGTCAAAAGACTTTTAAGACAGAAATGGTGTGTGCCTTGGTAATGCATTTTCCACAGTTGTCAGGATGACTATAAAGAGCCAACTCTATTCTTGGGTCTCACACCCTAATACCAGTGTACTGTATCTCCTGTCCTCAGAAATTCCAGGTCCTACACCAATGCTGTCAGTGATCTGAACAGCTTGACCTTCTTTCGAATAAGAAATATCTTTTATAAGAACAACACCATCTACAGCATGTCCTCTGATGGCCGTTTGTCCAACCGTGCCTGCAAGATCGCTCATGAGCATACAGGTTCTGTCTTCCCAACTCTCCTGTCTGTCTTCCTTTGTCAGGCTCATCTCCCCCCGCCCCCTGGCAAATGATGAACTATCTCAGACATAGTGAGTTTACCAGCAGCCTCAGCAGGTCTTAAGACACTCATGTTAGTTACTACAAAGATACAAGTTTGGGCTGGGCATGGTGGCGCATGCCTTTAATCCCAGCACTTGGGAGGCAGAGGCAGGTGGATCTCTATGAGTTCGAGGCCAGCCTGGTCTACAAAGTGAGTCCAGGACAGCCAAGGCTACACAGAGAAACCTGTCTCAAAAAAAAAAAAAAAAAAAGATACAAGTTTGGGGAGCTAGGACCTTGGCACATTACAAGAACTACCAGTTTCATTACATTGGGTAACACTGGATGAGGCCTATCCAACAGCCTTCAACTTAGCTTTTTGTCCCATGATCCTAATTGGAGGGTTGAAGTATATGAAATTGTGTAGACTTCAAATCATGACCAAATTCCCATCTGCACATGCATTTAGGCCACCACTGGACACACAGACTGAGTTCAGGGAGCCTGTGAATTATAGGAGCTCTGGTTGTCTGACAAATGTTGTCATAGAATAGATGGAGTGATCAAGATGAGGAAGGCTCAGCTGCAGAATGAGGAAGAGCTGGAGAAGGTCAGGAAGAAGAGGCGCTTGGATTTCTTGGACATCCTCTTGTTTGCCAAAGTGAGTGGGGGTGCAAGGGTAGGGTTTGGCCCAGAAATAGATTAGCTACCAACTCTGCTGTCACGTGTACATTTTCTCAGATGGAGGATGGGAACAGCTTGCCTGATGAGGACCTGCGTGCAGAGGTGGACACATTCATGTTTGAGGGCCATGACACCACAGCCAGTGGAATCTCCTGGATTTTCTATGCTCTGGCCACCCACCCTGAGCACCAACAGAGATGCAGAGAGGAGGTGCAGAGCTTCCTGGGTGATGGGACCTCTATCACATGGTGAGAAAAACTCAAGATGAGGGGGACCCATGTCTTGTTATAGGGAAGACTTTCCTTCTGGTCTTTCCAGATCTGTGTAACTTTCAGATGGGCCTCATTTCAGGGACCACCTGGACCAGATGCCCTACACCACCATGTGCATCAAGGAGGCCCTGAGGATCTACCCACCAGTACCAGCTATGAGCAGAGAGCTCAGCACACCTGTCACCTTCCCTGATGGACGCTCCTTACCCAAAGGTAACTAAAACCAGTCACCTACATCCTCATATATGAGTCTGTTGTCTCACTAAATTAGATCCTTATGTTGAAGTTGAGATGAGGTTATAAAGTTGAGACTGAGAGTATCTTCTGAAAAATAAATGCCACGCTCTAGTTAAATGTGATTCTCAGCCTTGAAATTACAGTCACTTAAGATACTAGGGGTTGAGAAAGAATGACAAAAGTCTTGTGGTGATAAGGTTTTCTCATAAATAAAGGCAAAAGAAAGTGATAAGGGAATCCTATATGTGGCTGTAATGTCTCCCAGTCTTTCAGAAAACTTTGAGATGCTGAACGAGAGGAGCTGGAGATAAATTCAGAGTGTCTTGTAATCATAGGAAAACACAGATTAGCAAACTCATCATTGGATATGATCCCACCTCTGCCACACCCAAAGAGTATAAACATGAGAAAAGATAATGTGCCTCACTGAGAATTTAGTATTTCATGCGAAGAAATAGGCATAAAACATGGCCTTTGTGGGTGGTTACGTGAGCCAATGTATGTTCTGCAGTGGTGGATGTCAGACATTTAATGACTACCTGTTGTCACTTTACTTACTAGAAGCAGGATACCACCAAGACTTGTTTGATGTCTGTCATCACCAGGTTTATGGTTTTCTAACGTATCTTTTACTAAACTCTCCACCCCCAAAGGATCATTAGCTTCAAGTGATGATTCCTTATATACAGGCCATTTGTACATGCAGGTCTCCTATTGGGTATGTGTCTAAAACCCTATTTCTTTGGTTTAATTATATTTCCCTCCATGTTTTCTTCCTTTCCCAAACCAGGTGTCACAGTCGCAATGTCCATTTACGGCCTTCACCATAACCCAAGTGTGTGGCCAAACCCAAAGGTATGAAAGCCCTGAGAAGAGAGAAGGACCATGCAATTGCAACTTTAGACATTCTGTATCCTTTTGCATTGCAGATGGGCTTCACTCCCTTCCATCCTGTCCCTTTGCTTTCTCTGCAGGTGTTTGACCCTTCTAGATTTGCACCAGATTCTTCTCGGCACAGCCACGCTTTCTTACCCTTCTCAGGAGGAGCAAGGTGAAGGGAAAGGGTTGAAGGGAAAGGATGGAGGGTTGGCACATATTCATAATTTAAATTTGTTTTTTCTTTTTTAAAATAATTTTTATTTCTGGTCACTTGTGTCCCTACGTTGTCTACATGTATGTATCTCTGTTGGCATATGTGGGCAGAGGTGTCATGTATATGTGTTTGTGCCAAAAGGAAAGATGGCAATTTGGTATACCACAGAGATTTTTTAAACTCACTGTCCTGGTGGCCACTGAAACATCTATATAAAAAATAGCATATTCTGGTATTTTAACAAAATCTGAACTTTATATTTGAGAATTATATTTCTTATGAAAATTAAATCAAGAACTTTTTTTGTTTTAATTTTTTTTTGTTTTTTTCGGGACAAGGCCTCTCTGTGTAGCCTTGGCTGTCCTGGACTCGCTTTGTAGACCAGGCTGGCCTCGAACTCACAGCAATCTACCTGCCTCTGCCTCCCAGTGCTGGGATTAAAGGCATGCACCACCACTGCCCGGCTTAAATCAAGAACTTTTAGTGTTCAATTATCTTAAAGAATAAATTTTTCTTTCTCAAAATTCTCATTATAGGCTAGAAGCTTTTCTTGTTAATTCAACAGTTGGATGCTTCTATGAATCCTTAAAATATATGTACCTATAAATATATGTTAAGTATTGTAATGTGATATATTTAAAATTCTAGAAACTGTGTGGGCTCTTATGTTAAAATTATACATATATTTGAGTTCACCGTTCATTGTAGGTTGGACACCAGTGGCTGTCATCACATATTTTTTGCTTCTAGCCTTATAGAAATTTTGCTGCATGTACTACAACTTGTATATACTTTCCCAATTTTTAAAGCTATGCGTGCAAGGATGGGACTTCAGTGAACATGCCTGGTTTATGTATTCCAGTGGTGACAAAAAGCAGGAGTGGGGGCATTAAGTAGCTCCTGAGAAAGCCCTGTTTAGTGATGATGCCTGTCGTAGCTGACGTGTGCAATGACAGACAGCTGAGTGAGACAAGCAGCTAACAGGCTGCTGTGGAATCCACAAAGTCTACGGGACTCATTCTGTAGAACACAGATTCCCCAAAACTTCTTAAGGGTTTGATACAATGGTCTTCATGAGTTAAAATGTCTCTAGGGATTCCATGGAGGATAAAATTAAAGCTAAGATTTTTTTTCTGATTCACCAATTCCGTAAAACCTACAGTACTGAATGAATTCCCATAGAACATCTTAATGCATGGCATCCCACCAGAAGACAGATGACAGGGTTTATCTCATGGTTAAGGATTTCATCTTAACCAGCTAAAAGCAAGCTGGAGCCGTTTGAGGGTAGGAAAGTTGTGGGTAGTTAGGTCCCTAGCTTATATATCATCTTTATCCTCTGTGCATATTATGTTATTTTTAAAATTCAGCTCAACTAATTCAAATGTGAAAGTGTTTTAAAACCATGCTTTTCTGCCATGCTGCTTGCTGAGACAGGAATACAGAAGTGTAGGCTTTGATCCTGGCTTATAAACATGACCAGAAGAGTATGTAGTTAAACCCCTACTCTTGGTGCAGCTGTCATTCCTTTTTTCTGTCTTTCATTCACGCATCACTCATTGACAGTTTATGAGAAGTTACAAGTTTCTTGCTGTCCTATAACCCGAAGTGTGGTGGATCCTTGAGTAAAGCTACCTTAGAGTCCAGGATGAGATGGAGTGCCAGCAGAGGACATAGAGCTGACTGGCTCTTAGCTTATTCCTTTGGATGTGGTAGTGAGAGGGAAGAGAAGCATTACTGGTGACGTCAGCAGTATGAGCTCAAGTGGGAAGTGGGGCTAGACAGGTAAGAGATGGTGACTCAATAAACCCAAAGGAAGTGTGGTGACGCCCCCGGGGCATCTGGACACTGCTCTACCCATGGGGTGCAGAGGAAGGAGGAGTGTGCAGAGAGGTGGCTATGGAGAACAAAAGACTAAGATAGGACATTGAAAAGGCAAGTAAGGACTATTTTTAAAAAATAAAAGTAGATGGCTACAGATGATGGTTCTCTGTGGGAATGAGGAATTGGAGCCTGAAAACTGAGTGAGAGGAAGATGGCAGAGCAGCTTGAAGATGTCCAATCAGATGCATTCACCAGAAGCTCCTACAACCAACATTTGATCACCATTCTGGGATGAGTGCACTTTTATACATAGATACTCTCTCCAGGAGGATAACAACCTCCTCCTCCTCATAGTGCCTAGAATAGGAGTACTCACAGTGGAGATCAAAAATTGTTAGTAGAGAGAATTGGCTAAAAAATGATTACTTCATTAAATAGCTCATGTGCTTGGAGTCTATGTCCCACAGTGCTGGCACTGTTCAGGTGACATTCCCTACACCTGAGAACAGGACTAGGGTCAGAGATAGTCCTATGCAGAAAGACAAGGGCTATGGGCTGGAGAGATGGCTCAGAGGTTAAGAGCACCGCCTGCTCTTCCAGAGGTCCTAAGTTCAATTCCCAGCAACCACATGGTGGCTCACAACCATCTATAATACGATCTGATACCCTCTTCTGCAGATAAAGCATTCATATGCAATAAATAAAAAATAAGTAAATCTTTTAAAAGAAAGAAAGAAAATAAGAAAGAAAGAAAGATAGAAAGACAAGGGCTTGAGGTGGTTGTGTGACCTATAAGGAAAGTAGTCTCAAAGCAGGGGAATGATTTAGGTGTGTCACCTATAATGAAAATGATTAGGCTGGTACCATGAAGGAGACACTAATGCCCTTAAGGACTGAGGCTCAAGGAACAATGCTCACTGAACCCAGAACAGGTCTCAGGGCACATCTCACTTCATGTGTCTTCTTGGTTCAGGAACTGCATTGGGAAACAGTTTGCCATGAACGAGTTGAAGGTGGCCGTGGCCCTGACCCTGCTCCGCTTTGAGTTGTTGCCAGATCCCAGTAGGGTCCCAGTTCCTGTTGCAAGACTTGTGTTGAAGTCCAAGAATGGGATCCACCTGCGCCTCAAGAAACTAAGCTAATTCTTGTGGAGAAAAAGGACAGCTCCGCAGGCCTGTTGCCTGCAATACTTTGTACTTGTCACCACCTTTATCACTGGCTTATTTATATCTACAGCTTTCTCTCTGACCCATGTCCCTCAGCTTTCTGTAGTGTCTCCTGTCATTTTTCTGCCCTTATTTCTCTAGATTTCCTCCAGAAATCTTGTGCATGTACCTGTTTGTCATCTGACTGTATCTCTGACTGGCCATATAGCCCCCTAACACAAGTCTTCCAGGCTATTTACCTTTGATAACCATCACCTTGACAGAGGAAGAGATATTTTAAAGGGAGACACTGGTGTCTCTACATTCGGCTATCAGACTCTTGAGACAATGGATTCCATGAAGTAAAATAGTATTAGTAATCACATAATGGGAGAAAGTTAACCATCAAAATCTTCCCACCCCTCACACTATTAATAATATTCTGCCATCAGCCAAGGACAAGACACGGGGTAAACTTTAAACCCCTACCCAGATCTAGCCAATGGTCAGAACAGTCTCCACACTTGAGTGAAGAGTGGGATATGACTTTCTCACGTACTCTGGTGCCTCACATTTGACCATGTCCCCTGGAGGGGGAGACCTGGTGGCACTTAGAGGAAGGACAGCAGGTCACCGAGAAGAGACTTGATACCCTATGAACATATACAGGGGGAGGTAATCCCCCTCAGGAACAGTCATAGGGGAGGGGAATAAGGGGAAAATGGGAGGGAGGGAAGAATGGGAAGATACAAGGGATGGGATAACCATTGAGATGTAACAAGAATAAATTAATTAAAAAATATTCTGCCACACTTGTAGACAAGATCCTAGTATAACAGTTATCCAAGTGGCTTCACTCAGCAGCTGATGAAAACAAACGCAACGACCCACAGCCAAACATTAAGTGGAGCCCAGGGATTCTTATGGAGGAGGGGGAGGAAAGATTGAAAGAGCCAGAGATGTCAAGGACACCACAAGAAAACCTACAAAAACAATTGATCTGGGCCCATAGGGGCTCAGGGAGACTAAACCCCCAACCAGAGAGCATCCTTGGGACCGGCCTTGGCCCCCTACATATATGTACCAGATGTGAACCTTGGTCTTCAGGTCAGTCCCCTAACAACTGGAACAGGGGCTGTCTCTGACTCTGTTGCCTGCCTTTGAATGTTTTTCCCCTAACTGGTCTGCCTTGTGTAGCCTCAATAGGAGAAGATGCGCCTTGTCCTACTGGGACTTGATATGGCAAGGAAGGCTGATATCCATGGGAGGCCTCCCTTTTCTGAGGAGAAAGGGAGTGTAGAAAAGGAGGAGGTGTGGTGAGAGAGAAGAACTGGGAGGAGAGGAAGAAGTAGAAAGTGGGAAGGATGTAAAGTAAATTAATTAATTTTCTAATGAAAACGAGAACATTGAAAATCTGGCACCAGCTAATGGAGGAACTAGTCTTACAGGAAAAGACTTTACATATTTCTGTTTGTCTCATGGTAACACTAAGGAGTTTTCTGATTTTTAACCTGGTCTTATTTGCTTAGAGTGCTCTAAGTATTCGGTTTAGTGATTTGTAGAATTTCTATTAAAGTCTCATGACCTGGACCTGGATTCTTTTGTGACAATGGCACTAACTATAATGAAGGGTGTTCAACACCTATGACCCAAACACGTGGGCACTGAAGTTCATAAGTCACTACTATAGCTAAAAATCCCATACTGATCCCCACATAGTGATGGTAGGTGACTTCAATACCCCACTCTCACCTGTAGACAGGTCATCCAGACCAAAAGTATACTAAATTTCTGAAGCTAAACAATTTCACTAACCAAACAGACCAAACAAATATTTTCAGAACACAAGAGAATAGTTTTTTTTTTTTCTCAGCACCTCATGAAACTTTTTCCGAACTAATCACATGCTGGACACACAGCAAGTCTCAACCAATAGGATAAAGTTGAAATAACACTTTGCATCCTATATGATTGCTGTAGATGAAAGCTGAATATAGCAAACAAACAAACAAAAAACAGAAAGCCAAAAACTTATGGAAGATGAACAACTTGCTACTGAACAAAAAATGGGTCAAGATAGAAATCAAGAAGAAATATAAACTTAAAAAATATTTTAATAAAGATAAAAACACAACATATCTGCACCTATGGGACATAATAAAGGCAGGTAAGAGGCATATTTATACCACTAAGTGCCTACATAAAAACGTTGAAGAGATCTAATATTAGTAATTTAGCAGTATACATGAAAACTCTAGAAAAAAAAGAAAAACAGTGCTCAAATCAATTGTAGACCTAGAGCCCCTAGTGAAATAGAAACAATCGTGAAAAGCCTCACAAAACCCCCAAAAGCCCAAGGCCAGATTGTTTTAGCACAGAATTGTACCACACATTCGATTAATTCCACAAAATAGAAACAGAAGGGACACTGCCCAATTAATTTTTCAAGGCCACAGTTACCTTGATACCCAAATCAAATAAAGATCCAAAGAAAGAGAATTACAGACCAATTTTCTTATAAATATATTTGCAACAATTCTCAGTAAAATACTTGCAAGCCAAATCCAAGGACACATAAAAAAGATAATCACTATAATCAATTAGGCTTCATTCCAGATCTGCAGGGACAGTTCACCATACATAATTTTATAAATATAATCCACCATATTAAAAAACTGGGCACTAAAAAAACATGATTATTTCATTGCATCTAGTAAAGGCCTTTGGCAAACTCCAACACCCTTTCATAACAAATCCTGGAGAAACTAGAGATACAAGGGACATGCATCAATATAATAACTGCAGTTAAAAGATAGCTCACATCAAACATCAACCTAAATAAAGAGAAACTCAAAGCATTTCCATTAAAAACAAGGCAAGGTTGTCCACCCTCTCCATACCTAAGCAATATTATATTTAAATTTTCAGTTAGATCAATAAGACAACTGAAGGAAATCAAAGGGATAAAAACTGGAAAGGAAAGAGTTAAAGCATCTTTATTTGAAGAAGATATGTTGGTTCATGTACGTGACCCTAAAAATTCCTCCAGGGACCTCCCACATCTGATAAACACTTTGAGCATTGTAGTAGGTACAGTCTAAACCCCCTGAGACTAAACATTGCTACAGTAGTGTGGCTTACCAATTATCCCTAAGTTGCCAAAAGGTATTAAATATCTATATTACACTCTTTTAGGCTCTAAAATATTGAGCAAGAAGAAATGAAAACAATTTACGACCCAGAGGAAAGAGTGGGGTATTGAATAACTATTTTTTCTGAATGGAAATACTCTATTATATCTCCAGACTTAAATACAATATAGAAGTCCCAGAAAGTTCCTGAAGCTTGCAATGGTTAACAAAGGCCTTCCCCAAGATTGTACTAGCTGGAATAATGTCTAGAAAGAAGAGACAGATGAACTAACCTGCCTAGAAGTTAAATTCCAAAGCTACAACTTTCATTGGTAATCATCCAGTTGGTGTGGGCTTTTGGTGATCCAGCTAACTTTGGGTCACCCGTGCTCAGTAAGTCAGCCCTTGCTATACTTTTGTAAGTAACCTCAGTAAACTGAATGCTTCACTGAGATGGGCTTGGCTGGAATCTTCTCTTTGTCTGTTGTCAGTGCCCTAACCAGAGTGAATGAATGTTTGTCCAAGTCATCCTTGGAAAAGACAGCTAATAATCACAAAGCCAAACTCCAGCCATTTAGCAAATGGCAGAACTGAGCCTTCAAAACACGCGCTCTTCCTCTTCTTCTTCTTCTTTCTCCCCATTCTCCTTCTTCTTTATTTTATTAGAAATAGATTTCTTTCACGCAATCATTTCTTATTATGATTTCCTCTCCTTTAAGTCTCTGAGTTCCTCCTCCCCACTTCCCATTCCAACTGAATCCACACCTTTTCAGTCTCTCATTAGAAAACAAACAGGCATCTAAAGAATAAAAATCAAACAAGATAAACCAAAACCAACAAAGTGGGTTAGGACAAAACAAATAGAAGAACAAGAGGAGAAGAAAAAACACGAGAAACATGTATAAATACAGAAACACATACCTTCAGACACATCGGAGTCCCACAAAAACACAAAACCTGAAGCCCATAATATGGCAAAGGACCTGTAAGGCTTTAAAAAGTGCCCTGAGAAAACATTATGAGACCAAGAGCCTCCAAAAATACCATTGAGTTTGGTTTCTGTTGGCCACCTACTGCTGGCTTGCCCTTAAGAGTGGTTTGCATCCCCAGTGAGAGAGAACTGTTGGAGAAGACTTCTCTCTGTTGGAGAGAACTAAGTTTTCGTTTGTCATCAACTTCAGATAGCTTCTGGGTTAGGGATGGGGCTTGTGTCGACTTCTCTCAGCTCTGGGACTCCGTCTGGTGCGTGCATGCGCATGTGTGTCTTCCCTTCTGCATGTGTGTCTGTGAGTGGAGCCATGCAACCTGAAAAGGTAACAAGTGAGTATCTTCAGTGTACAGCAAGATCAAGCGATAAGAGACTATGATATTATGATTGATGCTTTCCACTAGAGGCCACTTTTTTTTCCCTTTAGTATAACTTTAGGCCAGGCTAGAGTAAAGAAATAGATGAAATATTCCCGTTTTTAAAAGTCTGGGTCTAACAGATACATTCTCAGTTACCTCCCCATAAAGAAAAGGAACATATTGGAACACTTTCGAGGTTCCTTTTGTTTCTCCCACTCCCAAAAAACATGCGCTGGAAGTTAACTTTATCTTTCCTTCCTTTGAAAGTGACCATAAAAATGAAGACCTGTTGGAACAGTTGATCTTCCCAATGGAGACTTGAATTCTCTGTGTTCTCACTTCACTAGTTAGGAACTGTAGAGAAAGAGAATCTACTCACTATATTCTTACCTATGTGACTCCACATGACCTCAATACCTGCATATTTCTTGATGAATCACAGTCTACTTGGGTAGGACCTGCCATCCAAAACAGATAAAGACCACCAGTGTAGCGTGTATCGAGCCTCACCTGTCAGGGAATCCTGAGGTAACTTCTAATAAGTTTGGAAGCTAGGGAACATCTTGGCTCCCTTGTGTTTTTAGCCTCTGATGTTTTTCATTCTTTTTTTTTTTTCCTAATGTTTTTCTTAAACATTCTTTCTGATCACCTCTTCTGTTTTTTTTTTTCTCCACTTTGTAGTCTATCAGTCCCCATCATTTTTCTCTCTCTAGCTAGGAACCAAAGTGTGGTAGAGCACAGGGTGAACTTCCCATTTAAAGAGGGCAATCAGTGGAGCTGCGTGGATTAGGAGAGCTTCTCTGTAACTTGCTACATGTAGCTTGAATTTAAGTCCTGGCAATCTAGAGAATCTCAAAGAGAAAACACAAAAACAGTAACAATGAAAAACAAAAACAAAACAAACCTCTGAGAAAGATGTCATCAGAATGTACTTTTTCACTTTAGTCAGTCTCTACCATAGCAACCAGAGAGTAGAAAAAACAACAACAGCAACAAAAACAAAATTAAGGGCATCCAGGGAGCAAAAGGAAAGCCAGAAAAGTGTGGAACAAAGGAATTTTGGTGTGTGTGTGTGTGTGTGTGTGTGTGTGTGTGTGTGTGTGTGTGTGTGCATTCTGTCTCAAAGAAGGGGCCTTGAAATGCAGGTAGAGCAAGCAATCAAGACCCCTGGAGCCCGCGTTGATCTCCAGCTCCCCACCCAAGCAGGCTGCCCCATCTCTGCCACCACAGCTGCCCCCACTGGCAGCTGCCTGGCAAAGCTATGGCACTCTATCATTTGGATCCTTCTGCTTTTCCAAGACTCAGCTTGTTGGCTGCTATAAATTCACATGCAACTTCCTGGGTCTAGCTATGGCAAAGGTGTCACCTCCCCCTGGTGGCTGGTCAGTGTTGGAGGCACAAGGCTGGAGAAACTCCCAAGTCTCTCTCTTTTTTTTTTTAAAAAAAAATAATTTATTTTTTAAAAATTTAAAAAACATTTTAAAAATGTTATTAATTTATTCAGACTACAACTCAATTGTTATCCCATCACTTGTATCCTCCCATTCCTCCTCTCTCCCTCTTTCACCCTATTCCCCTCCCCTAGGTCTAGGACCGAGGGGGACCTCCTCCACCACTATACAGACCTAGGCTATCAAGTCTCATCTTGGTAGCCTGCTTATTCTTTCTCTGAGTGCCACCAGGGCTCCCCACTAAGAAGAGGTGGTCAAATATGGAGCACCAGAGTTCATGTCAGAGTCAGTCCCTGCTCTTCATGTAACTGTGGAGAATGCCCTGTCCATTGGGTAGATCAGAGTAGGGGTTTGAGTGTCTCCTAGACTGTATCTACATAAAGTTACTAGAATGGTGTCTGTTCGTCTCAGTGACACACAGATCACAACTAACAACTTAAAATCAGAGTTTGCCCGATCCAATTCAGCATGGCTGTAGCTGACTAAAAAAATTTACATTATTATTCTTTGCTAGCCTCTCTTACTAACTGAACTACTCAATGGCCAGTAAAAGGAGCCTCCCAGCTGATGTTTTAACAGGGTTTAAGGTTTCCTTCAAGGAACCACTCCAGAAAATAGAATATAGGTCTGCTGTATTTCATATAAATGGCAGTCTACTACAATAAAGGGTTTCCAAGGCTCTCATCACCAGGGTGAGAGAGAGAGAGAGAGAGAGAGAGAGAGAGAGAGAGAGAGAGAGAGAGAGAGAGAGAGACAGACAGACAGACAGACAGACAGACAGACAGACAGACAGACAGACAGAGAGGAAGGAGGAGAGAGGATTCATGTTCTCTAGTAGAAATAGGGGAGCATTCAGTCTCCTGGAAAAGGAAATCTTTAGCTGGGTAGGGGACAGGCTCAGCCGAGCTAAGTGACCTAGTCCTTGCTGCCCTGTGCTGTTTCAGGATTTGGTGTGATAGCAGCCATTATTACACCAAGTGGAAGGCGTGTCTCCTTGCTGAGCTAGCTCTTAGAGCTTGAAACAGCAAGATAGTTTCCACTTGGGCAAACACAAAGTAGTGCTAGAGTCTTGGTATTAAAGACGGGGTGTGGTGTGTCAAAGAAATGTGTTACTAATGCCTTGGGAGCTGAAGGTGGAAAAGACTTCTGGATTGTTTTTAAACAGAACAATGTGAAACCATTCAAAATTGAAAAGTTGCATTTGAAGTGTGATCATTTCTAGGTTCCAATTACCGGAACGATTGTCCTGGATGTGGTTTCTTTGGTGTTATAAAGGGTTAATTTTACTTAAGGCAGTTACTTAATGTGATTTTTTTTGTCCAATTTTTTATTTAAGCAAATTACAATTTTTATAATGTTAATTCACATTTCAAAAAATGTATTTTTAACATTTTTCATTTTATATGTCTCACAGCAGAGGCCAGTCAGCCTGAAACAAACTATGCAGCCAAAACTGGTTTCAAATTTATAATCTTCCTGCCTCAGCCACCCAAGCGTTGGTATTAGAGGTATGCACCATCATGGTCTGCTTAACATTTACTTTTTTAATGAGATAATACCACACTTACACTTCAACTTTAGCAATCTGAAACATTACTTTGGAGAAGGCAGTAGTAACAAAGTTAATCTTCCTAAGAAACTCTGCCTGTGCACTGATTTTTTTTTTTAATCCCTTAAAATGTATACAATTGTTAGTGACATGAAAGTGTTTCCTTTCTCCTGAGGAAAAGTGAATTTCTTATCAGAATATCTGGCTGGCCCTGTAATTTAAATTAAAGTAAAATTTTGGAGAAAAAAAACCAGTAGGGGTTTGATGTTTACTATTGTATTGTCCTTGGTTAGTGCAATGGTTTGAGCAGACCCCCCCACCCGAGTCCCAATCCACCCATCACGATGTTCTTCTTGTAGGTTTCTAGGACCCTCTGGGTCCTTCTATTTCCCCATCTCATATATTTCTCTTACCTAGAGTCTCAGTAGGATGTCCTCACATCTATCCCAATCTCCTGGTAAGTGAAGACTTTTGTGGGACGTGCATTTTGGGCTAGTGCCCAATTATAAGTGAATACATACCATGTGAGTCTTTTCTGCTTCTGGGTGAACTCACTCAGTATGATCATTTCTAGTCCCGTCCATTTGTCCACAAATTTGTGGATTTCCTTGTTTTTAATAGCTGAGTAGTATTCCATAGTGTAAATGTACCACAGTTTCTTTAACCATTCTTCAACTGCAGGACATTTAGGTTGTTCCGGTTTCTGGCTATGAATAAGGCTGCTATGAACATGGTTGAGCATATGTTCCTGTTGTGTAGCATTTTCTGAGTATATTCCAAGGAGTGGAATAGCTGAGTCTTGAGGAAGCCCTATTCCCAGTTTCCTGAGAAAGTCTCAGATAGATTTCCAAAGTGGTTGTACAAGTTTACATTCCTACCAGCAATGAAGGAGTGTTCCTTTTTCTCCACATCCTTGACAGCATGTGGTGTCACTTGAGTTTTTTATCTTAGCCATTCTGATGGGTGTAAGATGGAATCTCAGAGTTGTTTTGATTTGCATTTCTCTGATGACTAAAGACGTTGAGCATTTCTTTAAGTGTTTCTCAGCCACTCAATATACCTCTGTTGAGAATTCTCTGCTTAGTTCTGAGCCCCATTTCTCAGTTGGGTTATTTGGTTTGGTGGTGTTTAATTTCTTGAGCTCTTTATATATTTTGGATATTAGCCCTTTGTCAGATGTAGGGTTGGTGAAGATTTTTCCCCAGTCCATAGGCTGTTGCTTTGTTTTATTGACAGTGTCTCCTGCCTTACAGAAACTTTTCAGCCTCATGAGGTCCCATTTATTAATTGTTGACCTTAAGGCCTGGGCTGTTGGAGTTCTGTTCAGGAAGTTGTCTCCTGTCCCAATGTGTTCCAGGCTCTTCCCCACCTTTTCTTCTAACTGATTTAGTGTCGCTGGTTTTATGTTGAGGTCTTTAATCCACTTGGATTTGAGTTTTGTACATGGTGACAAACATGGGTCCGATTGCATATGTAGACATCCAGTTAGACCAGCACCATTTGTTGAAGATGCTATCACTTTTCCATTGAATAGATTTGGCTTCTTTGTCAAAAATCAAGTGACCATATGAGTGAGGATTCATTTCTGGGTCTTCAATTCAATTCCATTGATCAACCAGCCTATTGCTGCGCCAGTACCATGCTGTTTTAATTATTGTTGCTCTATAGCACAGCTTAAGGTTGTGTATGGAAATTCCTCTGGAGGATCTTTTATTGTATAGGATTGTTTTAGCTATTCTGGGTTTTTTGTTTTTCCATATGAAGTTGAGAATTGATCTTTCAATGTCTTTAAAATATTTTGTAGGTATTTTGATAGGGATTAACAAGCAGCTCAAGCAGCTTGTTAGCAGCAAAATTGGAAAACTCAGAGTCTACCGAAAATAGTCATCATTTTGACATTACAATATTTTATATCCGAAATACATTATTCACCTTATAAATCATTAATGGTAGGTAATTTGTGTGAAATGCATTGTTGCTTCCCAGCATTCTTTTTATTGAACACTAAGGCCAGAAGGATAATGAATTCTTTGTATAAAAGTTTCCCACTTATATTATACTATATACTTAAACATGCTTAAAATGTGTTTGTATTTACTGCCATTTAATTTAGATAGAAAAATGTAGTCGTTGGTGTGTGAATTGGAGTCTGGTGAAGCTTTTAAGAATCTACATTTGCTTCTTTAAAAATACTGTGAAAATGAAATATAACAATGCATCTTTATTCCCAGCCTTATCCTCTGTGTTAATATTGTACTCCAAAAATTTTCCAACATAATATTTTTATTGATTATTTGGGAATTTCACATCATGCACCCCCATAGACATCACTTCTCAGACCTCCCAAGTTCACCCCCAACCCTTGTGACTCCCCTTCCCCCAAAACATGAAGAAAAAAAAAAGAAAAAGCGCCAATTTCATTTTGCGTCGCCCTGATACTCACTGGAGCATGGTCAAGGTCCCAGTGGCCAGTCCCTTACAGAGTCCTTCCCCACTTCACCCCCAGCAGAGGCCATCAACTGTGAAGAGCTACAGTTCAGAGTTCATATCACAACATTTAAGAGTTCTCTTCAGTGGCTTCCTGCCTAGACTGTTTCTTTTGTGGGGGCTGGGTGGGGAGGGGTTGTCACAGAAGCCTTCGGTGTCTCTCATTCTCACGCATGAGTCTGTAGTCATCGATGCCACTGCAAAAGAAGCTTCCTGGCCCTTTACAGTCAGCGGCAGCATAGATCGTGGACTTGTATATGGCTTCTGGAGACAGCACAGACCATGGACAGCAACACAGCCCTTGGCTGCCCCACAGACTATGGATGCCTTCGTGGTCTCCTCCTGTAGCAGCATGGCCCACAGACACCAACATGGCTTCAGGCGGCAGCACACACCACAGATATCTGCTAGTGTCAGCTAGCTGCCCTGATGATCACCGGCCACTACTGTTGGGCAGTGCCACTGTGTCCCACTCTCCTATTTCCAGCAGGGTGAGCAGGTCCGGCTGCAGCCAGGGCTGTCCCACCATGCTGGCCTGTGGCAGGCCAAGAAGCAGCCCTACTCAATAATGATAAGCTTAAGAGGGAGCTTCAGGCCACTGCAGAGCACCTCTCTGTCCTCAGTACAGACCACCTCAAGGCTCACCAGGCAGGGACGTTGTGCTTGTAGTCTGTGGGTAGTGCTGTTGCCCTAAACTTTCCTCCCAGCAGGGCAAGTAACAGTGGGAGCTCCAAGTTGCAGGCTCTATTCAGTAATACCATGTTCTTTGTCCATAGTGTCTGTGCACCCATATCACTCCCATACCTTTCTCTGCTCATCTCTAGTTTTGCCATTCTCCACCATGCCTAGGTTAGGCTCTGCTCACACACCTTTCCTTCCCATTTTGTGAGTTCACTTTTGAAGAGCTTCTTCCCATGAGACTTGCCTCTCTTAGATGACACCGGAGATACTGCAGACTCTGCAGACCCGTGCTCTGCTGCCAAGTCGGTCCCAGGAGCCTCCAAGGAAGCTGCTCCCATACTGGAGGCCGCTATCTTCTTTGCTTCTCTTCGTATTCCACAATGTTTTTTTAAATTTCTTTTATTTTTTATTTTATTTTATTAATTTATTCGTATTACATCTCGATTGTTAGCCCTTCCCCTGTTTCCTCCCATTCTTCCCTCCCTCCCACTTACCCCCTTCTCCCCTCCCCTATGTCTGTGATTGAGGGAGACCTCCTCCCCCTATATATGCTCTTAGGATATCGAGTCTCTTCTTGGTAACTTGCTATCCCTCCTCTGAGTGCCATCAGGCCTCCCCATCCAGGGGACATTGTCAGAAAAGGGGCACCAGAGCTCGTGTGAGAGTCAGATCTCACTCTCTACTCAACGGTGGAGACTATCATGTTCGTCGGCTAGGTCTTGGATTGATCTAGAAATTATCATAATGAGTGAGTTCACCCAGAAGCAAAAAGAGACAAACGGTGTATACTCACTTATATCAAAACACTAGTCCAAGGGATACGTACCATGAAAATTTTTACTTACCAGAAAGGTGGGTCAGAGGAGAGGTCATCCTATTGAGACTTTAGATGAGAGTAGCATGGAAGAATGGGGAAATAGTAGGACCCACAGGGTCCTGGAAACCTACAAGAAGAACTTTATGACAGGCAGATCTGGGTCCTGGGGTCCTCCTCAAACTAAGGCACCAGCCAAGGAGAATATAGGCAGTAAACTTCAAACCCCTACCAAGACCTAGCTGACGAACATGATATTCTCCACAATTAAAAAAAAACATTTATCTGTTTATTTGTTCACTTTACATCCTGGTCGTAGCTCCTCCTCTCCTCCCAGCCCCACTCTCACTCCTTTTCCCACATCCTCCTCCCCTATTCTTCAGAAGAAGGGAATCTCCCTTCCCATTCATTCTAGCTCATCAAATCCTATCAGGACTTAGTGTGTCTTCTCCCCCTGTGGCCTGGGAAGGCAGTCTTACCCGTGGAGGGTGATTGAAAAGTTGGTAAGGGAGTCCATGTCAGAGAGAGGCCCTGCTCCTCATACAATAGGATCCACATGAATCCTGAGCTGGCCGTCCACCACATTTTTGTAGGGGCATAGGTCCAGGCCTTGTAAGGTCCTTGGTTGACACTTCAGTCTCAGCAGGCCCTTCTGGGTCCTAGTTAGTTGGCTATGTTGGTCTTCTTGTGGAGCTCCTGTCACCTCCAGGCTCTTTTCTCCTTTCCCCCCACTTTTCCTCAAGGCTCCCTATGCATCGCCCAATGTTTGGCTGTGAGTTTCAGCATCTGTTTCTTGGTGCTTCTGGGTGGAGCCTCTCAGGGGACAATTCTCCTTGACTCCTGTCTGCAAACATAGGAGAGTATCTCTAATAATGTCAGGGGTTGTTTATTTCCCCGTGGCATGGGTCTTGGGTTGGGCTGGGCATTGGTTGGAACTTCCCTCAATTTCAGCTATATTTCCTCTATCTTTATCCCTGCACATCTTGTAGGCAGGGTGAATTTGGGTCAAAGTTTTTGTGGCTGGTTTGGTGTGCCCCTCCCTCTATAGAAGACTTGTCTAGTTAGAGGGTGTCCTCTTCAGTCTCTATGGCCCTGCTACTAAGAGTCTCAGCTAGAGTCCCTCTCATATACCCCTGAGAGCCAACCATGACTCAGGTCTCCAGCTTGTCACAGAAATGCTCCTGTTCGGTTTCTTTTTTTGTCTACACACCTTTTATTCTCCTACCCCAGATCTCCCCAGGTCTGCTCTCCCCCTTCACATCTCTCTGTGTTTCCTTTCCTGCTACTATTGCTGTCTATTCTATTTTCCCTTCCTAGTGAGGTATAAGCATCCTCCCTTGGTTCTCCTTGTTACTTATCTTCTTTGGGTCTGTGCATTGCAGTATGCCTATCTTCTACCATACAGCTAAAACCCACCTATAAGTGAGTACATACCCTGTGTGTTTTTCTGGGTCTGGGTTCCCTCACTTAATATAAGATTTCTAGTTCCATCCATTTCCCTGAAAATTTCATGATTTATTTGTTTTTAATAGCTGAGGAGTATTCCACTGTATAAATGAACCTGTTTCTTTATCCATTCTTCGGTTGAGGGACATCTAGGTTGTTTCCAGATTCTGGCTATATTACGAATAAAGTTGCTATGAACATAGTTGAGCAAGTGTCCTTGTTGTATGGTGGAACATGTTTCTAGTCTAGAAAAATGTGAACCTCAGTGCCAAGAATAAATAGTATTTACAGTAGCAGACAAAAATTCCTAAAATATATAATTTCCATTATTTCCAACAACAGAAAATGACTATGGAAATATTTTTGTTTTGTTTGTTTTTGTTTTTTGAGACAGGTTTTCTCTGTGTAGCCTTGGCTGTCCTGGACTCACCTTGTAGACCAGGCTGGCCTCAAACTCACAGAGATCCACCTGCCTCTGCCTCTTAATGTGCCAATTCACTAACAATACTATTGAATGATTAAAAACAACTATGAAGACTATAAAATGTTATTATAAAATTTTGAATAGTGAAGATTTCTGATTATGTAACATATATATATAAGATTTTATTCATAAATAACTAAAAGTAAGGGAGTAGTGGCAATAATATCATAGGACATTCACTTCTTCTGATCCACACTATCATGTTTTTCTTAGAAGAAATAACAAAGAAATCTTACATGGCCCAGAAATGCTTTCTTTTTAGGAATATATGTTTTCAAATTATAATGATTCTTTTTATTGAATCAACTGTAACTCCCTCCACTTTAGTCTTTGATTGCATTAATTTGGGCCTCCCCCCTCCCCCCTCTCTCCTCACTCTGTAGTCCTGTGTGGCCTGGAACTCACTTTATGTATCAGGGTGGCCTTGAACTCACAGAGATCTGCCTGCCCTTGCCTCCTTTTTCTTTCTTTCTTTTTTTTTGTTGTTCTTGTTTATTTTTTCTAATAATCAACTCTTTGACTGATGGTATGTACCATATCTCTAGCCTCAATTTCACTGATTTCTCTCCTGTTATTTATTATTTATGGCTGATTATTGCTTGTGGATCTGGATTGGTTTTGGTTTTCTTAAAAGACTTTGAGATACATCATTAGATTGTTTTTATAAGTTATTTATTTTTACCTTTATGTACATTTGTGCTTTGCCTGTGTATACACACATGTATGTGTATGTATATATGTATGTATGTATGTATGTATGTATGTATGTATGTGGTAGTCAGAGGCCCTAGAAGTGGAGTTACAGATAGTTGTGACCTGCCATGTGGGTGCTGGTGAAGAACAGCCAGTGCTCTTAACTGTTTGAGCCATCTCTCCAGCCTCTCATTAGGTCTTTTATTTGAGACTTCATATATGTTAAATGTAAGCATTCATAGCTATAAGCGTTCCCCTTAGAACTGCTTTAAGGTTCTAATAAGTCTTGCATTCACTTTCATTTGGTAATTGCAAATTTTGATTTCTTCTCTATTTTTTTCAGTGACCCACTGTTCATTCAAAAGTGTTCTGTTTATTTTCTGTCATTTCTATACTTTTTCTTGCTGTTGATTTATCGTTTTATTACACTGTGGGGCCTGAAAAACAACCATGAGAACTTTATTTTTTACTCTTTTGAATTTGGTAAGATTTGTTTTGAGACCTAGAATGTGGTATATTTTAGATGAGGTTCCATGACCTGGTGCAAAAAAAGTATATTCTGTATCTGTTGAATAGAATATTCTGTACACATCTGTTAAGTGCATTTGCTGTTTGGTGTACCTTAACTTTGAATTTTCATTTGTTTGGATGTCCTATCTAGGTATAGAGTATATTGGCCTCATGAAGTTTGATATCTAAACATTTGGTACATATATATTTACAATTGTAGCTTTTTTGGTCAGTTGTTCCATCTATTAATATTAGTGAACGTCTTTACCTCTCTAATTCATTTTTTGCTGAAGTCTACCTCATGAGACATCAGAATAGCTACACCAGCGTGTTTCTCAGTTTCCAATCACTGATATATCTTTCCTATTTTTTGATCTCAGCTTGTGCTTCTTGGAAAAAACTGTTGGATTTAATTTTTAAAATACAGCCAATTAGTTTGCATTTCATTATTGGAGAGTTGAGGCCACTTATTTTTGAGATTATAACTGAGAAATATTTACTGATTTTTGTAATTTAGTTGACTGTTTCTGGCTAGTTGGATTGCTGTTTGTTCTTTACTTTCTTCTCTATTAGAATCAGGCATTAGTTGATTTACTATGTTGGGTACCATGGATTTCCCTAGCTTTCCTTTATATGTTTCTTTCATAAATTTGATCATTTATTGTAATAGATATTGTCTTCATTTCTTCTCTGTGTATAATATTTTCAAGTATTTTCTACAGTGCTCTCTTGGTGATCATGAACTCTCTCTCTCTCTCTCTCTCTCTCTCTCTCTCTCTCTCTCTCTCTCTCCCTCTGTGTGTGTGTGTGTGTGTGTGTGTGTGTGTGTGTGCGTGTGCATGCATGCACACATGTGCATTTCTGGCTTTCCTCTCCAGGTGACGAGGTCAAGAGATCATGAGTTGAATTCATCTGGTTATTCGTATATTTGTTAAGGTCATTGGTCATAATTTTTCTAGGAAACCTTTTAAATAATCATCTAACATTTAATTCATTTCAGTATTTTTGAGTTCAGTAGTTGAGAAGGAGGAAGAATCATGTTTTCTTGCCTTTTTATGTTTCTAGCATTTGTTTGATGTAACTTGTACATCTGTTTGTTTGGATAATTTTCCATTTTGAAATGGGATCTTCTCATCAAACATTTTATTTTTGAAAGGTCAGTCCGTAGCACCATTCAGTATCCCTCAGTGAGAAGAAAGCCAACTGCATTATCAACAATATCAAACCATATAAAATACACTTAAAAATCAGATAAAGAATGTGACCTGAAAACAGCAGTAGTATAGAATATAGTGTAAAGATAAACATTATTCAGATTAAGTCTAGAAACAGTAAACTAATCAAATAGAGGAAGGAAACAGGAAAAGGAAAGAAACAGGGGAGAAGTGAAGTAAAGGAAAGGAAAAAAGAGGAATAATAAAGAACATAATAGAGTGAAGAATAAGACAAGAGGTTAGGATGAATAAGAAAGAGGAAAAGAAAAAAGAAAAAAGAAGATTCTAAATTAAAAATCAAAATTAGGGATACAAGATGGCAATGCCAATCACTGTGTCCAATGGGCAGGACTGAGCCAAGGGACCAGGCTGGGAGCTACAGAGCACCAGAACTGGAGTGTCCTAGGTGAGAAGGGTCCACACAATGTGGAGTGCAGGTGGGTCTGGCCTTGGGCCATCCAGCTCTTCCAAGGAGAAGTCCCTGGGTCCCTGTGGGCAGGTGCCCAGTCCCCACAGTATAGACACATACCTACCTGTAAGCTGCATCTGTATTCTATATCTCAGAGTGAACTTTGGGTTTCAGAGCACCAGCATCTGGGCCTGTTAGCACAGGGGAGACCCCAGGATGTGCATCCCAGGTGAATATGGCTTTGGATCACCGTACAAATCCACAGAAGGCTCCAGAGCCCAGATGGGCACAGGAACATTCTCCAAAGCCCACCCAAACATAGGCTAACACCTGCACCAGCAATATGTCTCCGGCTGAACTGTGCACTGCCTGGGGTTGCTAGGCTAGGGGAGACTCCAACGCATGGAAAATGGGTGCAAATGACCTCAGGTCACCTGACTAATCCACAGAGAGTTCCAGAGTCCAAGAAGGCTCAGGTGCAGACTCTAAAGGCAGGCTGGCCACATGCAGCACCCATGAGCTCTTTTTCAGATGGAACTGTTGGTCACAAGACAACAGTGTTTGGGTGTTGGTGCCCAAAGGAGACCCCATGGTGTAGAGTGGATCTGAGCTCAGGCCACTTGTCTAATCCACGGACAGTTCCCAGATCTGAAGCCAGGTCACCCATCTGATCCACAGAAGGGTTCCCTGATCCCCGCAGGTAAGAGGTCTCAACCTATAGCCACTCACCTATGAGATGCTCTCAATGGCCAGTGTTGCATACCAGAAACTAACACCTAACACAGCAAGAAACAGCAAGATGACTAAAGGCCAGCATAAAAACTAAAACAACAAAAGCCAAAATAATATGGCATATCCAGAACCTAGTTATCCCAAAGTAATCACCCTGGAAAATAAAGTACAATTGAAACACAAGAGAATTACCTGAAATTCTTCATAATGAAGATGATAATTGAGGAAATGAATAAAATTTGTGAACAAGTATAGAAAGATACAGCCAAACAGATTGAAGACCTTAGAGTGGCCATGACAAAAGCCTATAGAGAGGAAATGAGGAAATCAGTGGAAGAAATTCAGGAAAATGCAAACAATGATGTGAAGGAAATCAATAAAATAGTTTAAGATTGAAGATGGAAACAATGATAAAGCACAAATTGAGGAAAGCCTGCAAAGAGAGAACTTAGAGAAGAAAACATAAACTATAGAGATAAGCATCTCTAACAGAATACAGGAGATGGAGAAAAGACTCTCAGGTGTAGAAGATACAATAGAAGAATTTGATGCCACCATCAAAGAAAATGTTAAACAAACAAACAAACAAACAAAAATTCTGGAATGAAAACATCCAAGAACATAGGGGAGGGGAGTAAGGGGAAAATGGGAGGGAGGGAAGAATAGGAGGATACAAGGGATTGGATAACCATTGAGATGTAACAAGAATAAATTAATAAATAAAAAAAAGAAAAGAAAACATCCAAGAAATCAAGGACTCCATGAAAGATGAAATGAAAATATAATAGGAATTGAGGAAGGAGAATATTCCCTGCCTCCAAGGCACAGAAAATATTTTCAACATAATCACAGAAGAAAAATTTCTCAATTTAAAGAAAAAATATGAAAAGAAGCAAGGGGGAAAGGCCAAGTAACAGATAATGGCAAACCTATCAGAATCACACCTGACTTTTCAACAGAGGCCATAAAATCCAGAAGGGGCTGGGCAAAGGTCTTGCAAACCTTTAGAGATGACAGATGCCAGTCCAGACTACTATACTCAGGAAAACTTACAATAGCCATAGATGGATAAAACAAGATATTCCATTACAAAAACAAATTAAAACAGTACCTATCCACAAATCCAGCCCTATAGAACTTACTAGAAAGAAAACTCCAACCCAAAGAGGTTAACTATACCAGGATAGCACAGGAAAAAGATAACATCATTTTAGCAAAACAAAAAGCAGACAAGCACACAAACACATTACCACAACCAACATAAAAATCAAAGGACCTAACAGTTACTGGCCATTAATCTCTCTCAACACCAATGGTCTCTTCTCTACAATAAAAAGACATAGACTAGCAGAATGAATGCAAAGAAGACCCCACATTCTGCTAACTTCAAGAAACACATTTCAGCCACAAAGATAGACACTACCTCATGGTAAAAGGCTAGAAAAGGTCTTCCAAGCAAACAGACAAAATAATCAAGTTGGAGTAGCCAGTCTAATGTCTAATAAAATAGACTTTCAGCCAAAATTAATCAAAAGAGATGGGGAAAGACACTTCATACTCAACCAAGGAAAATTAAGCCAAGATGACATCACACTTCTGAACATCTATTCCTGAAATACAAGGGCATCTACATTTGTAAAAGGAACATTAATAAAGCTTAACCCACACATTGATCCCCACACATTAATAGTGGGAGACTTCAACACTCCCTTTCACCAAAGCATGGGTCAACAAAACAGAAGCTGAACTAAGATATAATGACACTAACTGATGTCATGAATTAAATAGATCTAACAGATGTCTACAGAACTTTTCACCCAAACACAAAAGATTATACCTTCTTCTTAGTACCACACAGAACCTTCTTCAAACTGACCATACAGTAGGTCACAAAGCAAGCCTCAACAGATACAAGAAAATTGAAATAATACCTTGTATCCTATCAAACTACCAGGGAGTAAAGCTGGAACCCAACAACCACAAGAATAACCAAAAGCCTACACACACTTGGAAACTGAACCACTCTCTACTCAGTGATAACTGTGTCAGAGAAGAAATTAAAAAAGAAATTAGGGACTTCCTAAAATTCAGTGAAAATTAAGGTACAACATACCCAAATTTATGAGACATATTGAAATCAGTGCTAAGAGGAAAGTTCACAGCACTAAGTACGTTCATAAAGAGATATGAAACATATCATACAGACAACTTAATGACACATCTGGAAGCCCTAGGGAAAAAGAAGCAGAAACACCGAAGAGGAGAGATGGCTGGAATTGATCAAACTCAGGGATGAAATAAATAAATTAGAAACAAAGAGAACAATTCAAAGAATCAACCCCCTCCAAATAAACAAAAACAAACAAACAAACAAACAAACAAACCAGGAGCTGGTTCTTTGAGAAAATCAACAAGATGGACAAACCCTTAGCCAAACTAACTAAAATTCAAAGTGACACTATCTAAACAATAAAATCAGAAATGAAAAGGAGGACGTAACAACAGACATTGAAGAAATCCAAACATTGATTAGGTGTTACTTCAAAAGCCCGTATGCCACAAAATTTGAAAACCTAAAGGAAGTGGACAACTTTCTAGATAGATTCCACTTGCCAAAGTTGAATCAAGGTCAAGTAAACAAATTCAATACTCCTATTTCTCCTACAGAAATAGAAGCAGTCTTCAAAAGTCTCCCAACAACAACAACAACAACAACAAAAAGTCAGTACCAGATGGTTTCAGTGCAGAGTTCTACCAGACCTTCAAAGAAGAGCTAATACTGATACTCTTCAAACTACTTCACAAAATAGAAATGGAAGGAACATTACCAAACTGTTGGCTCTTGTCCTTAACAATTAGGTTTTATTATTAATTTATCAATCAAAGGTATCTTCCTTAAAACACAACTACTTTAAGCAAGAGGGAAAGGAGGTTATAGAGAACAAGAGTAAACCTTCTAGGATTCAGTTCCATGGGGCAAATTCTTTAGGATCTCTGGGCCTGTAAGGAGATTCTCTTCCATATCAAAGCATTCCACACCATCTCAGCCTTGTCTCTCTGCTCTCCACTGCTTCTCTCTGTCTGCCAGCAAACCCCTGGACTCTCCTCCGGTTCCCTCTTCCCCTCAATGGTCAATTTGCAATGCAATAGCCCCGTTAGAGTCTCTGGTTCTCGGTTCTTTTCTCCAATTTTGGACACAGGATGACTGCCCTCAGTTCATCACAATGTCCATCTCAATGGGGTATCTGCAATGTTTCCAAGGGGAAAAGCCCACTAAGACTGCCTTCACCTGAGGCAAAGCCTGCCATCCTTCCACACCAAACTCATTCTATGAGGCCATGGTCACCTTGATACCTAAACCTTGCAAAGACCCAACAAAGAAAGAGAATTTCACACCAATTTCTCTTGTGAACATTGATACAAAAATACTCAGCAAAATACTTGCAAATTGAATCCAAGAACACATCAAAGATATCATTCACCAGGACCAAGTAGGCTTCAGGTTAGGCATGCAGGGATGGTTCAATAGATGGAAATCCATCAATGTAATCCATCATATAAACAAACTGAAAGAAAAAAACCCCACATGATCATCTCCTTAGATGATGAAAACGCATTTGACAAAATTCAGCACCCATTTATATTTAAAGTCTTGGAGAGATCAGAGATATAAGGCACATGTCTAAATGTAAAAAAAGCTATATACAGCAAGTCAATAGCCAACATCAAATTAAGTAAAGAGAAACTCAAAGTAACTCCACTAAAATAAGGGACTAGACAAGGCTGCCCACTCTATCCATATCTCTTCAGTATAGTACTTCATGTTCTACCTAGAGCAATAAGACAACAAAAGGACATCAAGGGGATCCACATCAGAAAGGAGGACATCAAAATATCACTATTCGCAGATGATATGCTAGTAGACATATATGACCCCCCAAATTCCAACAAAGAACTTCTACAGCTGATATACACCTTCAGCAAAGTGGCTGGATAAAAAATCAACTAAAAAACATCTGTAGCCCTCCTGTCTAGAAATGACAAAAGGGCTGGGAAAGAAATAAAGGAAACTACACCCTTCACAGTAGCCACAAATAATATAAAGTATCTCAGTGTAACTCTAACCAAGCAAGTGAAAGACTTGTATGAAAAAAAAAAAAAACTTCAAGTCCCTGAAAAAGGAAACTGAAGAAGATATCAGAAGATGAAAAGATGTCCCACGCTCATGTATTGGGAGAATCAACATAGTAAAAATGGGCATCTCATCAAAAGCAATCTACAGATTTAGTAAAATTCCTACACAATTCTTTACAGACCCTGAAAGTTCAATTCTCAACTTCATATGGAAAACAAAAAAACCAGAATAGCTAAAATCAATCCTGTACAATAAAAGATCTTCCAGAGGAGTCTCTACCCCAGATCTCAAGCTGTACTATAGAGCAACAGTAATAAAAACAGCATGGTACGGGCATAGAAATAGGCTGTTTGATCAATGGAATTGCATCAAAGACTTCCAAATAAACCCACACTTATGAACACTTGATTTTTTACAAAGAAGCCAAATTCATAAGATGGAAAAAAGATAGCATCTTCAACACATGGTCCTGGTCTAACTGGATGTCTACATGTAGAAAAATGCATAGATCGATTTATTAATGTATGCAGATTTACTTCATCCCTTCTATGAAATAATAATACTGATACTGAAAGCTAGAGAAAAATGAATAGTTTTTCCTAATTTGGGCAAAACTGTAAATTAATATCTTTTACTTCATTAAATTTCTGTTTTTATTTTCATTTAAGATAAAAGAAAACTTCTCAGCAGGAACCTAAGTGCCCTGAAGCAGTTTTGGCAAGCCTGCCATCAAGGAAACATGCCAATCTCTGGTTCCCCACTATTAGAATGTCATAGAATTCTCAGCTCCTAGGAGGTTTTTCTTTGCCTTTTTGACCCTTAGACCTGGTTGTCTATAAATGCAGGTTAGTATTTGATGACTCTAAGGAATTTTCTGATTTTAACCTGGTCTAAAGACTACTCTAGTTATTCAGTTCAGTGATTTGAAGAATTCCTATTAAAGTCTCATGATCTGGACATGGACTCTTTTGTAACAATGGTACCAACTATAATGAAGGGTATTTGCCATCCAAGCACCAAACACAGGGACACCTAAGTGTATAAATCACTACTACAGCTCAAATCTCATATCAACCCTCACATAGTGATGGTATATGACTTCAATACTCTACCTCTACCTGTAGACTAAACTAAACTAAGCTAAAACTCTAAAGCTAAATACTTTTATTAATGAAACAGAGCTAACGGACATTTTCAGAACATTTTATTCAAACACAAGAAAATACACATTTTTCCCTCAGCACCTCATGCAACTTTTTCCAAATTAATTACATACTCACACATATCAAGTCTCAACTGATAAAATAAAGTTGAAATAACACTTTGCACTCTACCTGATCACCATGGATTAAAACGGAATATCAACAACAGAAACAAAAAACCAGAAAGACTAAAAACTCACAGAAGCTGAACAAATCACTACTGAACAAAAATTGGTCAAGATAAAAATCAAGTAGAAATATAAAAACGTTTAAAATAATTTAACAACAATATAAGCATAACATATCCAAACCTATGGGATATAATAAAGGCCGTTGTAAGAGGCAAGTATGTACCACTAAGTGACTACATAAAAATGTTGAAAAGATCTAATATTAGTAATTTAACCGCACTAGAACAAAAAGAAGAACCAATGTTCCAAACAAGTATATGGCCAGAAATGATCAAACTCAGAGTTGAAATCAATAAAAGAGAAACAAAGAAAAATAATAACACAAAAACCAATGAGTGAGTTATTTGAGAAAATCAATAGCCAAATTAAATATAAGGAGGAGTGGGAAGACCAAAATTAACAAAGTTACAGATTAAAAAGGGGAACATAACTACAGATACTGAGGAAATCCAGAGAACCATAATAATATACTTTAGAAACCTGTATTCTACCAGATAGAAAGATCTAAAAGAAATAGATAGTTTTCTTGACACTAATCTAAGATAAATCAAGAACTGATAAGCAATTTATGTAGACTTATAACCCCAAGTAAAATAGAAACAATGATGAAAAGTCTCCCAACCAAAAAGTCCCAAGGCTGGATGCTTTTAGAAGAGAATTTTACTAGACTTTCAAAGAAGAGTTAATGACAACGCTACTCAAATTATTCTACAATTTGAAACAGAAGGAGAACTGCCCAATTCATTTTTCAAGACCACAATGACCCTGACACCCATACCACATAAAGATCCAACAAAGAAAGAAAATTATAGATCAATTTCTCTTATAATACTTGCAAGACAAATCCAAGAATACATTTTAAAAGGTCATCACTGTGGTCAAGTAGGCTTCATCCCAGAGCTGCAGGGATAGATCACCATATATAGTTTGACAAATATAATCCACCATATGATCACCTGGGGACTAAAAAAAACATGATTATTTCATTAGATGCAGTAAAGGCCTTTAACAAATCTAACATCCTATCATAAGTTGGCAAAAATAATTAAATATCTATACTATATACTCTTTTAGGCTCAAGAATATTGAGCAAGAAGAAATAAAAAGAATTTAAGAGTGAGAGGAAAGAGTGGAATATTGGATAGCTATTTTTTCTGATTGGAAATACTCTTAACACATGAACTCTAACACAGAACTCCCAGGAAGCTTCTGAAACTTACAGTAGTTCACAAAGCACTTCTCCGAGATTGTCCAAGCTGAGATATCTGCTAGAAAGAAGAGACATAACAACTAACATGCCTAGAAGTTAAATTCCAAAGCTACAGCTTTCATTAGTAATCATCCAATCAGAGTGGGTGTTTGGTGGGTTACCCTTGCTTGAGTAAGTAAACCCTTGCTATACTTTTGTAAGTAACCTCAGTAAACTCACTACTTCACTGAGATGAGCTTGGCTGGAATCTTTTCTTTTGTCTGTTGTCAGTGCCCTAACCAGGGTGAGTGGATGTTTGTCCAAGTCATCCTTGGAAAAGACAGGTAATAACCACAAATCAAACTTTAGTCATTTAGACAAGGCATGGTATTGGTCACACCTTTAATTCCAGAACTCAGGAGGCAGAGGCAGGTGGATCTCTATGAGTTCAAGGCCAGCCTGGTCTTCAAAGCCAGTCAAGGACAGCCAAGGCTACACAGAGAAACCCTGTATGAAAAAATAAAACAAACAACAACAACAAATCATTATCCATATAACAAATGGCTGAGCTGAGCCTTCAAAACATCCTCTTTTCCTTCTTTCTCCCCCCGCTTCTTTATTTTATTAGAAATAGATTTTTCACACAATATATTCTGATTATGGTTTCCTTTCCTCTAAACCACTGATGTCCTCCCCACTTCCCATCCCAACTGGATCCACACCCTTTCTGTCTCTCATTAGGAAACAAACAGTCATCAAAAGAATAAAAATCAAATCAGGTAAACCAAAACCAAGAAAACTGGATTAGGAGAAAACAAACATAAGAAAAAGATCCAAAGAAAAAGTATCAGAAGTATGTATAAATATAGAAACACACATCTTCAGACACATAGGAATCCCATAAAAACACAAAACCAGAAGCCAAAGAACCTGTAAGGAAAAAAATGCCCTGAGAAAACATTATGAGACCAAGAGCCTCTAAAGATACCATTGAGTTTGATTTCTGTTGGCCACCTATCTGCTGCTGGCTTGCCCTTAAGAGTGGTTTGCATCCCCAGTAAGAGAGAATTGTTGGATATTTCTCTCTGTTGGGGAGAACTAAGTTTTCTTTTTGATAGTTATCAACTTCAGATAATTTCTGGGTTAGGGATGGGGCTTGTGTCCACTTCTTTCAGCCCTGGGATTCCATCTGGTGCATACCCATATGTGTCTTCCCTTCTACATGTGTGTCTGTGAATGGATTCAGGCAACCCCAAAAGATAACCAGTGTCTTCCCTTCTACAAAAAGATCAAGTGATAGGATACTATGATGTTATGACTGATGTTTCCTACTAGAGGTCATTGTTTTTCTCCTTTAGTGTAACTTTAGGCCAGGCTCAAGTAAATAAATACATCAAACATTCCCTTCTTTAAAGTCTGGGTCTATGAATATACCCAGAAGATGCTCCAGCATACAACAGGGACATATGCTCAACCATGTTCATAGCAGCCTTATTCATAATAGCCGGAACATGGAAACAGCCTAAGTGTCCCTCAGTAGAAGAATGGTTAAAGAAACTGTAGTACATTTACACTATGGAATACTACTCAGCTATTAAAAACAAGGAATTTCCAAAATTTGTGGACAAATGGATTGAACTAGAAATGATCATAATGAGTGAGCTAACCCAGAAGCAGAGAGACTCAAATGGTATATACTCACTTATATCTGGACACTAGCCCCAGGGGCAGGTCTCATAAAAGTCTTCACTTACCAGGAAAGTGGGATAGAGGTGAGGCCATCCTATTGGGACTCTAGGTGAGAAAAATATAGGAGATAGGGAAATAGATGGATCCAGAGGGTCCTAGAAACCTACAAGAAGAACACTATGATGGGTGGATCTGGGCCCAGGGGTTCTGCTCAATCTAAGGCACCAACCAAGGACAATACATGCAGTCATCATCAAACCCCTACCCAGATCTAGCCAAGGGACAGAACATTCGCCACAGTTAAGTGGAGACTGACTTTCACATGAACTCTGGGGCCCCATATTTGGCCATGTCCCCTTGATAGGGAGGCCTGATGGCACTCGGAGGAAGGATAGCAGACTACCAAGAAGAGACTTGATACCTTAGCAACATATTCAGTGGGAGGAGGTACCCCTCAGTCACAATCACAGGGAGGGGGAATGGGGTGAAAGCGGGAGGGAGGGAAGAATGGGAGGATGCATGGGATGGTATAGCAAATGAGATGTAGTATGGATTATTTTATTTTTCAATAAAAATGTGTTTAAATTAAAAAAATAAAGTCTGGGTCTAACTGATACATTCTCAGTTACCTCCTCATAAGGAAATGGAATATATTGGAACACCTCCAAAGTTCCTTTTATTTCCCCACTCCAAAAATCTCCTCTGGAAGTTAACTTTATCTTTCCTTCCTTTAAAAGTGACCATAGAAGAAAATAAACCCATTGGACCAGTTGATCTTCCTAATGGAGACTTGAATTCTCTGTGCTATCACTTCTCTAGTTAGGAACTCTAGAGAAAGAGAATCTACTGACTATATTCTTACCTATGTGACTCCACATGACCTCACCTTCATGGATTCCGCATGTTTTTTTTTTTTTTTTTATGAATCATAGTCTTCTTGTGTAGGACCTTCCATGCAAAACAAATAAAGTCCACCAGTCTAAAGGTAAGCAGTGACAGCAGAATACAAGAGATGGAGAAAATAATCTTAGATATAGAAGATTCAATGGAAGAATTTGATGCAATCATCAAAGAAAATACTAAATCTAAAAAATTCATGACACAAAGCATCCAAGAAATCAAAGACACCATGAGAAGATTAAACCTAAGGATAATAGGAATTGAGGAAAATGAAGATGGCCAGAGGGAAAAAATGTATTGGAGAGATCAGAGATATAAGGTACATACCTACACACAGTAAAGGCAATATATAGCAAGCCTATAGCCAACATCAAATTAAATGGAGAGAACTTAAAACAAGTACATTAAAATCAGGGACAAGACAAGGCTGCCCACTCTCTCTATGTCTACTTAATATAATACTTGAAGTTTTAGCTAGATCTGTAAGACAAATAAAGTAGACCAAGGAAATACAAATTGGAAAGGAAGACGTGAAACTATAACTATTTGCAGATGATATGATACTATACATAAGTGAACCCCAAAATCTACTAGAGAACTCCTGTAGCTGATAAACACCATCAGCAAAGTAGCTGGATACAAAATTAACTAAAAATACCAGTAGCCCTCCGTTATACAAGCAATAAATGAGCTGAGAAAGAAATCAGGGAAACAACATCCTTCACAATAGCCACAAATAATATAGAATATCTTGATGTAGCTCTAACCAAGCAAGTGAAAGACCTGTGTGACAAGAACTTCACATCTCTGAAGAAAGAAATTGACAAAGATATTGGAAGATGAAAAGATAACCCAAGTTACAGATTCAATGCAATTCCCATCAAAATTCCAACACTATTATTTAAAGAGCCAAAAAGAGCATTTCTCAACTTCATATGGAAAAATAAAAATCCCAGCATAGCTAAAACAATCCTATACAATAAAAGAACTTCTGGAGGTATCACCATCCCTAATTCCAAGCTACACTACAGAGCAATAGTAATGTAAAAACACATGATATTGGTAAAAAAAAAAAAAAAAACCAGACAGTTTAATCAATGGAGTTGAATTGAAGACCCAGAAATAAACCTACATACCTATGAACACTTGAGTTTTGACAAAGAAACCAGAAGCATAAGATGGGAAAAAAGCATCTGCAATAAATGGTGCTGTTCTAACGATGTATGGAAGAATGCAAATAGATTCATATTTATCACCCTTCTCAAAACTCAAGTCCAAGTGGATCAAAGACCTCAATCCAAAATGGATACACTAAATCTAATAGAAGAGAAAATTGGGGAATAACCTTGGACGCATTGGTACAGAAGGCCACTTCCTGAACAGAACACCAACAGATCAGTCACTAAGATCATCAATTAATAAATGGGACTTCATGAAGCTGAAAATCTTCTGTCAGGCAAAGAATACAGTCAAGAGGAGAAAACAGCTGCTTACAGAATGGGAAAACATTTTTTTCCAACCCTACATCCAACAGAGAGGTAATATTCAAAATATATAAAGAACTCAAGAAATTAGGCACCAACAAACCAAATAACCCAATTAAACAGTGGGCTACAGACCTAAGGAGAGAACTCTCAACAGAGGAATCTCAAATGGTTGAGAAGAGCTTAAAGAAAAGTTCAAAGGCTTTAGTCACCAGAGACATGCAAATCAAAATGACTCTGAGATTCCATCTTACACCTGCCAGAATGGCTAAGATAAAAAACTCAAGTGACAGCACATGCTGGTGAGGATGTAAAGCAAGGGCAACACTCCCTTATTGCTGGTGGGAATGCAAACTTGTACAACCACTGTGAAAATCAACCTGTTGGGTTTTTTTTTTTTTCAGAAAATTGGGACTAAATCTACCTCAAGAGCCAGCTATACCACTCCCAGGCATATACACAAAAGATGATCTACCATACCACAAGGACACTTGCTCAACTATGTTCTTAGCAGCTTCATTCATAATAACCAGAAACTGGAAATAACCTAGATGTCCCTCAACCAAAGAATGGATAAGGAAAATATGGTACATTTCTACAATGGAATACTACTCAGCTATTAAAAACAGGGGCCCAGATCCAGAAAGACACATGATATGTACTCACTTATAAGCTGATATATCTATAAAGTACAGGATAACTATGGTACAATCCACAGATCCAAAAATCCATCTATCAATGAGGGCCCAAAGGGGAATGCTTAAATCTCACTCAGAAAGGGAAATAAAATAGGCATTGGAGGGATGGAGGGAGGGAACTTGGTGAGAAAGACATGGGGAGAGGAACAGGAGTAGGGGCCAGGAATGGGGAGAAAGGAAGGCTGGGAGAAAGAACAGAAAATCAGTGGGGGCATCTCTAGGACAGGGAGGCTTCTGGGATTTACGGGCATGACCCTAGCTGAGACTTACACCAGAAAGTGATATTGGTCTTGAAGAGGCCACCTCTTGAAGGCAGAAGGGACTTCCAGTGGAGGAAAGGGGACATCAGCCCACTCACAAAACTTTTGACCCAAAATTCATCCTGCCTACAAGTAGTGCAGGGATAAAGATGGATCAGAGATCAAGAGAATCGCCAACCAATGAAAGGCCTGACTAGAGACCAACTTTATGGGAGACAGTCAACCCCTGGCACTATTAATGATAATCTGCTATGCTTGCAGACAGGAGCTTAACATAACTGTCTTCTGAAAGGCTTCATATAGAAACTGATGGAAACAGATGCAGAGACCCACAGCCAAACAATAGGTGGAGCTCAGGGAATCTTGTGGGAGAGTTGGGGGAAGGATTGAGGGAGCCAGAGGGATCAAAGACACCACAAGAAGATCTACAGAATTACTAACCTGGGTACATGGGGGGGGGCCACAGAGATTAAACCACCAACCAAAGAGCATGCATGGGCTGGACCTAGGCTCCCTACACATATGTAGCAGATGAGCAACTTGTTCTTCATGTGAGTCCACTAACAATTGGAGCAGGGCTGTCTCTGACTCTGATGTCTGCCTTTGGATCCCTTTCCCATAGCTGGGCTGCCTTTTCTGGCCTCCGTGGGAGATGATGTGTCTAGTCCTGCTGAGATTTGATGTCCCAGGGTACGTTGGTACCCATGGAAGACCTCCTCTTCTCTGAGGATAAGGGATGGAGTAATAGGGGAAGGTGTGAGGGTGGGATTGGAAGGAGAAGAGAAAGGGAGCCTGTGAAATAAAATAAAAAGATAAAAAAGGAAAGCTTCAAAATTTTTAGATGTAATACCACCTTATAACATGGTATTTTCTAACACCAGCAATTATCAACTAGAAAAACACACAAAAACCCATAAAATGTCATTGTTTTAAAAAAGGAAAGACAATTGGTAACAGAAATTCAATTTATTTATAGGTAAATCAAAACAACAAGATACATGCCACTGGTTTTTCTCCATCTTTTTGGGTGCAGTGTTATTATTTTATATTTAAAAAAAGCAAATCCCAGAAAATCTGCATGTGTTAATTTAACCACAATATAAGCTATCAGAACTGTGAAATCACCTCCCGAGGGTCAAGTTCTTCTTCTGACTGGCACTAAGAATATAGCCTTACTTTACTACCAGTGCAGGATTTTTAGAGACATTTTAATTCCTTTGAGTCTATTGGCTCAATAATGTTAAAATCATAAAGTGGGACTCTAAAGTATCCATTCATCCATAGGGGCATGGCTATAAAGGGCAAACAGCCTGGAGAACAGGCAGGTGTTCAGGGGTTATGTGGCCAGTCAGCGATACGGCCAGGTGGAACACAGGCACACACACTGGATGGGAATAAGTCTGGAGGAGAGTTAGAGAAAGAAAGGTAGAAAGACAGGGTGGCAGGAGACATTACAGAAAGCAGAGGAGAAGGGGGACAGATCAGAGATAAAACAAACCTAAGTATAGATAACCCAGGAATAAAAGCATATGAGAAGCAGAAAGCACTTCAGGCAACAGGCCTCCAGAGCTGTCCTTTTTCTCTGCCAGTGTTATTTTAGCTTCCTGAGGTAAAGATGGATCCCATTCTTGGACTTTAGCACAGATCTTGACATGAGTACTGGGACCCTGGTGGGATCTGGAAGCAGCTCAAAGCGGAGCAGGGTCAGGGCCACAGCCACCTTCAACTCAGTCATGGCAAACTGTTTCCCAATGCAGTTCCTGGACCAGGCAGACACAGTGAAATAAGATTTGATTTGGACCTGTTCATGGTTCATCATCAAGCATTGACCCATGAGCCCCATCCAGAGCAGGAATTTAGGGTCCTCCTTCATGCTTCCAGCCTAATCATTTTCCATATAAGTTATGTACTTACATCATTCCTGATTTTTGACTCACCCTTTCAGTGTTCTAGGACTAGCTCTCACCCTATTCCTGATCTCAGACACATGGGATGTCATTTGAATAGGGCAAACACTAGGGGCGTAGAATTCTACCTTGTGAGTAGTTCAATGAGTTAATGGTTAGCCATTTTCCCCCACTAAGAGTTTCTGGATCTCCAGGCTGGATTCCCCAGTTCAGGACAACATGAGAAGGGGTAGGTTATATTCCTGGGGATTATTATCTACATATAAAGTATACAAATGATTTGAGGATGAAGGTTAAATATTAAAGAGGTTCAACACATCATCTTGGTGTTCCTGAAGCTTCTCCCTCGATCTTCCCATTCGGAGAATGTCAAGGACTTCTCTTTAAGTCTTTCAAATTACCAACATCTGTAGCCATGCAACCGCACTCCAAAAAGGTCTCGTACCATCCAATGGCTATATTATATTGTGTTTTGTTTTTTAAGTTTGTTAAGATAGAATTCTTGGCTACAGATAAACTTTTTTCCTAAAAATGTTTCTTCCAGTGAAATGCCATGCACCTAGCCTACTCTACAGAAGTTCACTCAGCACTGTCGAAGTCACTGAATATAGAATCAGAAGAACATACTTTGTGCCCAATTAGTTATGAGGTTTTGGCTATTGTGTTCTACAGGATGAGTCTTGTAGATGTGGATTTTTACAGCAGCCCTTTGCTGCTCATCTCATTCAGCAGTTTGCCATTGTACATGTCAGCACCATGCTGTTTGCCACTACATTCTTTGGCAGACCAAGCCTGTTGCTAAGTCCCTTCTCTCATGCATAAATTTTCAAACAGGGACATTGTATACAAGCTGCTAGATATTTTATGCTCAATAACATTTTTATGAGGCTAAAAACCAAAAATGTGTGAGAGGACCATCTCTGGTGTCCAATATACAATGATCTGTGAATTTTCACATATATGACTTTAACAGAAGGACCAGCAATACTGAATACATACTGAATATATATATAAGTTCATTGTAATATGCAACTGTTGAATTAATTGAAAAATGTGGTGGACTATGAGAAATTAGGGAAAAATTTTCCATCAAGATTTCTGAAAAATTGAAAAGAATGCTTCAAAGTTGATTCATGTGAAATTCTGAAAATGAGATATTCAAAATTTAGGAAACAAGAAAATATACTAATTTTGACACAGATTTTTTCAGTGGCCACAGAGAAGTGGGTTAAAATCTCTGAGATGTTTACTAAAATGTCCTCTTTCTCTTTGGAACAAACAGGCATGTGCCATGTAACACATATGCCAACAGTCATATAAATAGACCTCAGAGAGCCCTAAGCAATCATAAATGTGAAACACTGACGTGCCAGTCATGTCCACTAACCTATTCTCCTTACCTTGATCCTCCTGAGAAGGGTAGGAAGGCGTGGCTGTGCCGGGGGACATCTGGTGAAAATCTCGATGGGTCAAACACCTGCAGAGGGAGCAAAGAGTCAGGATGGATGGGAGTCAGCCCATTTCCAATGCATAAAAGGACAGAATGCCTAGATTAGAAAGTGGGAGACCTTCCTCTTTTCCCATTGTTTTCATACCTCTGGGTTTGGCCATACTCTTGGGTTATGGTGAAGGCCATAAAAGGAAAGAGAAATCAAGAAACCTGTGGGGGGCAGAAAGGACATAGTTGGGAGGGTAATTATGTCAAAGATGTAGGGTTTTTGACCTTCAGGCAGTGAGGGACACACATACACAAGTGGTTTGCAAATATAAGTCATTGCTGAGAAAAATAAATTATTTGGTGTGGAGAGCTGAGTATGGAATCCATTAGAAAATTGTAAACTGGCAATGACACACATCAATTATGAGTCAATGGTGTCTTGCTTATGATAAGCTTATAAGTGAAGTGTTCAGTCTTCCATCAGTTTCTGTGACTTTATATTAGCTCACATAGCACACATGAGACCACTACCCAGCCAAGGAAGATGTTTTATATTCATTTTCAGAGTCCCAATGAGGCTAGTTATCTTTTTTGTGTTCACATAGCTTGGATGTGTCAGAGGTAAGATCATACCTAGTGGTGAGTTAGTTAATTTGTGTTTCACCACCATAACAGGAAAGTCAGATCTTATCATTATTAGGTCTCTTCTTCCATCAAATAGAGGTTTCTGAGAGACTGGGGTATATTTAACACACAGCATGGATGTCCTTGTCTCCTTCATGCGCATTCACTCACAGACAAAATGTCATCTCCACAAGGACTTTTCTCATTCCTTCTCATCTCTCCTTTTATAAAGTAATGGAAATTTCAGAGCTGAGAATGACATTTAACTAGAGGGTAGCAGTTATTTCTCAAAATGTTGCTGAAGAAAGTATTAGTATCAAGGATTTTATAGCATTATTCCAACTTTAAAATAAAGATTCACTTTCCTGAGAAGCAAGAGACCAAGTGAAGTTGAGAACAACAGAATCACATGAGAACTTGGGTGAGTGGGTCTGGGGAACTCATACCTTTGGGTAAGGAGCGTCCATCAGGAAAGGTGACAGGTGTGCTGAGCTCTCTGCCCACAACTGGTACTGGTGGGTAGAACCTCAGGGCCTCCTTGATGCACATGGTGATGTAGGGCATCTGGTCCAGATGGTCCCTGAAATGAGGCCCATCTGAAACTCATACAGATCTGGGCAGACCAGAAGTTCTCTTCTACAAGAAGACATGGGTCCCCCTCATCTTGAGTTTTTCTCACCATGTGATAGAGGTCTCATCACCCAGGATGCTCTGCACCTCCTCTCTGCATCTCTGTTGGTGCTCAGGGTGGGTGGCCAGAGCATAGAAAATCCAGGAGATTCCACTGGCTGTGGTGTCATGGCCCTCAAACATGAATGTGTCCACCTCTGCACGCAGGTCCTCATCAGACAAGCTGTTCCCATCCTCTGCCTGGATGAAGTCACAACAGAGAGAAGAGTTTTCCCATTATCTTGTGCCTGTGGACCAACCCTCAGCTCTGTATTGCTACTTACTTGGGCAAGCAAGAGGATGTCCAAGAAGTCCAAGTGCCTCTTCTTCCTGACCTTCTCCAGCTCTTCCTCATTCTGCAGCTGAGCCTTCCTCATACTGATCACTCTTTCTGTTCAAGGACAACAATTACTAGCCAGAGGTAAACGTTAGTGCAATGCAAGTATTCATGACTCTACAATCTTCATGTCCACCAGAGCCCAGGATCCAGGTAAGCATGAGTATTAGGACCAGGATCAAGAGTTTGGTATCATATTATGTGGCCATGTCTCCATTCAGAGTCACAGCCCACAGAAACCATAGTTAATATGGTCTCTTGGGACTCACACAGCATCACCAAAGTAACAATCCCTGGAAAGCACTTCATACTAATAACAGCTCCCCCGGATTATGCTAAAGTAGCATTCTACACAAATGGGTACCAGGTCCTACAGAGGGGCCTGGTAGACTGAGCCTGAGGGACATGAGCCTGATAAAGAGAGAAAGACTAGAAGAGTGGGAGGACAGAACCTGTGTGTTCATGGGCAACTTGACAGGCACGGTGGAATGAACGGCCATTGGAGGACACATTGTAGATAATATTACTCTGGTGAAAACCATTCATCACTCTCAGGTAAACCAGGCGAGTCAGCTCTTCAACAGCCTTAATGTAGGATCTGGAATTTCTGCAGCTAAAAGGCACAAAATATCAGTGACAGTGATGTCTGATTCACAGATTGCTAGGTTATCTGTAGATAGTCCTTTGGTTGAAAACCTATAACACTGAGGTACGTATCACTTCTGTCTTACAGCAATTTTGATCCTTAAGCTTTTGAAGACACATGACCACCCAGGCTTCTGCACTTGCTATGGTTCTCAGTCTGGATTGCTTCAGGTTTGGAGTTTAACTTGGCCCAGAACCTTGCTTTTTTGTGGCTATTTGCATCTGACCAACCCCCATACCCTGCAACATCAGGGATCCTGCAGCTCAATAGCTGTCACTCACTCATCCAACTGGACATTGCCCTGGTAGCTGAAGGTACATTTCATGATTATCTCCATGGTCATTAAGGAGGTGTGTTGATAGATCTCCAGAGGGCAGGCCATGCCAACAAGCCGCTCCCATTTGTCCTGAGGAAGAATGGAGAATTGTCTTATTTTCTACTGTGTTAAAGAGACTATGATCTTCCTCTGGATCTACAGATGAGCTGATCAGAATCTCCCACCTTTGAGACAAGGAAAAGGAGCATAAAGTTTTGTAATCTGATGTCTGTTTAATCACAAAATTTCAATGAAGTTTTTGTGATGTCAGATCATGCTTTCCACTTTTTTGAAAACAATTCTGACCTTTCAGTTGATGAAAAAGGTCTTGATCACCCTTCAGTTTTCTGATGGATTTACTAGACTCAAAGAATCAGGAGGAGCACATATATGAGAAAAAAGTCAAAATGGGAGAGAGCCTGCTGGCCTTCCTGAATATACCTCATCAGGACTATTACAGACTTTGATTTTTTTCTCATTTATCAAAGTTATACTGAACAATGTGAAGTCAGAAGTCAGAGTCCAGTCGATACTGATCATGCAGAATGTTTGGGTATAAAGAGGCTGACTTTGAGTCACTCAAGATGTCCAAGACAAAGCTTGTTTGTGTGTGTGTGTGTGTGTGTGTGTGTGTGTGTGTGTGTGTGTGTGTGTGTGTGTGATGTCCTTAGAATTCCCTTCTGACGATGAAGCTGCCATTGCTTTGGTCACCATGGAACTTATAGTCCTGCTGTCTGCTGGGACTCCACTGTGATAGACTTCCACCTATAATCACCATGATGCTCTCTGCCTTAAAAATTATTTCAGTATGGCTTGATCCTGCTTATGGTGGCCTCTCTGTTTATCCACATTGGGGAAACTCACTAATTCAGTAATGGCATGAGTGCTATTCCAGGTGACTGTATGTAATAGGTATGGCTGGGACAGTGTTTGAGTGTTCAGTCATATGCACCTTAAATGCATATATGAATACGAGGAAGGAAAGACAGGAGGGAAAGACAGGAGGGAAGCAAACAGAAAATGAAATGGTATGGAAAAGAGAGGGTGATAAATCACAGACAGACAGATAGACAAACACTCACTAGCATCACATGGACAGAGCCCGCCATGATTTCCACATAAGGCTTAAGGATGTCATAGTGGAAGGCTGGAGTTAACATTCGCCGATGATGGAACCACTTCTTCCCATTCAACAGGAGCAAACCATAGCCTGTGCCAGAGATATGGATACATATTTGTTAAAGAAAGAGAGACTCAGAGACACTTTGAGCAATTTGAATGGAGCTATGGTTTGAAATATGCAAAACAGCTCTGAAGAAGGTAGAATTTCTTTGACAAAGGCATAAGTGACAAAGTGCATCCTAGTAATGGAAATCTTGCAAGACAGGCTGGTATGGTCTCTGTGGTCATGACGGCCTTGAGATGAAGGTTGAAAAAAGAAGAACAGAAGTGCTAGTGGGAAGTTCAGGGGAGTGGCATGCCAAAAGCTAAACTTCAGGAGGGCTCAGCATTAGATAGGAATAAGAGTCTGACTAGAACAGAAGAAGTAAAATTCGATTTAGAGAGCGATCATAGCCAGGCCACAGGCACTGGTTGTGATCCAGAGACAACAGATGGGAAAGCTAAGTGGGTAATGTTCTCAGTTCCAGTTTAGACATACATACCAATCCAGGGGGCGAAGAAACTGTAAGTATGAATAGCTTTTGGATCTGCAAGAAAAGGAAGATAGGAACAGCTAACTGGAGATCAAATAAAATAGCACCGACCAGCTGTTTTCTAGACTGTGGCCTGTCATAAACTCTTGATGACTTTCAGCAGCCAATTTATACTCCTCTCTCGCATCCTTTCCTGTCTCAGTTTTCACAGATGGGCTCAAAGGGCAGGCTCCACTGTACCATGGCAACTGACGGCTTCATCGTGGTGGAGTTCAGAAAGAAACACAAATCATGTTTTCAAAGCCAAAGGGTAAGAAAAGTAGTGTTAGGGTTCTTCTGTAGTTAGTTGTAGCTTAGTAATTCTATGAACCCCCAGAAAAATTAACAACCAGAGCTTTAAAATCTAAGTCTTTGTGTAGATGTGGCTTATATCAAGGAAGAGTGAGTAGTAGTACTTAAGAATTGATAGCTGAAGTGTCATTCTCTTCTAGAATTTTCCAGACCCGGGTTGTGAACGCTGGAGTGCCTCTCTAGTGCAGCTACAATGGTGTTTGTTGTACTCTCACCTGATCGCCCCAGTATCACCTTCATATAGTCAGGGTCATAGATCACGACACATGCAATATTGCCCCAGAGCCACTTTACGCAAGTGACTGGAAATTTCTTTACCCACAAAAGTGTCTCCTGGAGGTCCTGGTCCTTTGAGAATAGACACACAAAGAGAAACAATGTTCAAATTAATCATGTAGCTACCACATTGGAAGGAAGGAGAATAGGAGTAATTCCACAGGGACAACTTGAAATTTTCAGCAGAAGCTATGGTTCAGGTCAGCTTGACCTGTCTGCATTATCATACAGACCTTTGCTGTGTCTGGTATTTGTCTTCACTAGATGCCTTGGATGAAGCTCTCGCCCTCAGAGGAGATATTGGAATGAGAGCTTCAACCCTTGGTAAGAGCTCCACATATTCTTTCTGTTCTTAAGTGTGGCCAGTGCACTGGTCTTGCTATCTGTCTCTCCATACAGCCATTTACCAAACAACACTCTACATGAGAACTGTAGTGCAGGGCTAAGGCGATGCCCACCCCCATCCAGCAGGAAGCTCCTTGTGGTCATTTTTCATGACTCCATATGTATGTGTCAGGTTCTGTACACAATACTGTTCATGGCTGCTAGGACATGGTACTGGGTGTGTGTAACAAAGCACAGGGTTAAATTGACCCTGGTTAGAGTAAAGACATTAATCTTCCTCCCATGAAAGCTCTCTCTCTCTCTCACTTGCATGTAAGATTATCCCTCCAAATCATCACTTCTAGTAATTACCTGAGAATCCAGAAAATAAAGCCACTTGTGTCCTGTACCTGACACCACCCCCTCACAAGAAAGGCAGGCTCTACTTTGTTATGCCTTGACATATTTCAGATACATGTATTGACAAAAGATCAGCCCTCAGCAAGAGATTGTGCACTTATCTCTGAGTGGATAAATTGAATAGTCCTCAGAGATCACATATTCATCATTTAACAGGCTGTATCTTCTTACCTTTAGGTTGTGCCCAAAAAGCCAGTGGGAGGGTGTGGATGGGAACTGCTGGAGGGACCTGATGAGCCACTGTCTGTGTAGATAGAATTGGGCTGCTTTGAACAGCAGCAGCAGTAGGCCAAGCAAAGAGACCACTTGGAGGAATCCATAGATGCCAGACACATTTGTGATGAGGCTCAACTCAAAGATTCCCATAACGCAGTGGCCTGTGGATCATTGGCTGTTACTGAATTCCCTAAACACCCACATTTAAGTATTGCACAGCCTGTCCCACATCTCCATGTGAGAGAAAAAGAAGAGGACAGGCATTGGCCTTGGGGTCAAGAGATGATTAACCAGAAAGATCCACTTTGGCAAACAGTGAATCAAAGCTGTTAGATGTGAGCCATAAGACTGCATGAGATCACATTTCCCTGCAGTGTTATGGTTATGAAGCAGGAACCTTGCAGCACAGGCGTGTGTGAGTCTGTGAGCTCTCTCTGTGGGTCCCTGGGCTTCAGAAAAGAAAGACTCAAATCCCAAAGACAAGGTAGCTCTCTTCATCTGTGGTAGCCTGGTCCTCATAGCTGATTCTGGGATCTCTGTTAAAATGGTCTGTGTCCACATTTCCTCCCACTGTCTAAGTCACACTGTAACCAGGTGCATTCCTTACCACCCTGCAGTTCAAGCTTCTCTTTCCCTCTTCCTCTCGACAGTCTTTATTGTTTATTTATTTATTGGTAATATGCATAAGCATGAGTGTGGGTATGGGTGGGCATGTCTGTGTGAATGCTGGTACCCAGGGAGGTCAGCAGTGTCAGATCCTCTGGAGCTAGAGATGTGGGTCGTCTGTAAGAGCAATAAGAACTCTTAACCATCAGCTCCTCAAATGGAATTTATTTATTTATTTATTTATTTATTTATTTATTTATTTTCTGGATGTTTTCAAAATTCTCTTATTTCCCATTCTGGTGTTTAAAAAAAATCTTGTGTCTGTCTGAATGTTCTTTGTCATGCCTGAGACCTTATAAAAGCTTTATGAGTTGACCTTGGGAATGGTCATGTATATGCTACTGGGTCACTAGGGTGTCACTGAAGATGATGGAACCTTTCTTAAAAGATAGGTTTCCAGAAACTTGAAGGCTATCAAACCAACTTAATCCAGTGATTTTGGGGTTCTTGTCTCTCAAATTTGAGGAATAAAATTTATAGGCCAAAGAGGATGATTTTAGAGTTTTTTTTTTAAGATTTATTTATTTTATTTATTGCATATGAGTGCTTTATCTGCTGAAGAGGATGTCAGATTACATTATAGATGGTTGTGAGCCACCATGTAGTTTCTGGAAATTGAACTCAGGACCTCCGGAAGAGCAGGCGTCACTCTTAACCACTGAGCCATCTCTCCAGGCCCCAATTTTAGAGTTTTAAAAAAAAAATTTTTTATTAATTTATTCTTGTTACATCTCAATGGTTATCCCATCCCTTGTATCCTCCCATTCTTCCCTCCCTCCCATTTTCCCCTTATTCCCCTTCCCTATGACTGTTCCTGAGTGGGATTACCTCCCCCTGTATATGCTCATAGGGTATCAAGTCTCTTCTTGGTAACCTGCTGTCCTTCCTCTGAGTGCCACCAGGTCTCCCCCTCCAGGGGACATGGTCAAATGTGAGGCACCAGAGTACGTGAGAAAGTCATATCCCACTCTCCACTCAAGTGTGGAGAATGTTCTGACCATTGGCTAGATCTGGGTAGGGGTTTAAAGTTTACTGTCTGTATTGTCCTTGGTTGGTGTCTTAGTTTGAGCGGGACCCCTTGGCCCAAATCTGCCTATCATAATGTTCTTCTTGTAGGTTTCTAGGACCCACTGGATCCTTCTACTTTGCTATTCTCCCATGTTTTTTGTTTGTTTTAATGTACTGAATTTAAAGGGAGGGAAGAAGGGAGGGAGGGAGGGAGGGAGGGAGGGAGGGAGGGAGGGAGAGAGGAAGAGAAGTGGGGGAGGCAGAAGGGAGAGACAGAGAGACAAAGAGAGAAATAATAGCTTCTGTAAAGGAGAGTTATCATTAAGCTATAATATGAGGGGTTTTAAAGGGAGTTATGGAAGACACTGAGATGAGGTGTTGGGAGGGGGCTGAGGCCAGCTAGGTGTCCAGTGTCTCCTCTCAGTTCCAGTCACAATCATGTCTGGCCCTAGGCAGAGGTGCTAACTGGGAGATAACAGAGGAAAAGGAACCATGACTCTGACATTCCTAGCTTCCAGCAAGGAATTCATATTCTAATTTTCCAAATGCCTAATAGGTGTAGTTGTTTGTTTATTGTCATGACTTCAGGGGCAAAAATGAATAAGTTGGTCTGTCCAGCTGAGTATAGTCACTGAGCGTCCGAGTTTTAATTGGACTCCAAATAAATATATTTGTTTATATATATTTGTCTCTCATATTTTCCCTGGGGCTGATATCAATCATTTTCTAGGCATGACCCAGGGCTACTAGAAGACAGGTTGGTCAACCCAGGAGCCTCAAGGTCCAGATGATTCTCACTACATATGTAGTTAGCAATTTACTCTCTGTGCCTTGGTGATCTCTTTAACTTGGTGAGATATTAATGGTACATTTCCAAAAACTCCACCATGAGCGTAGTCATTAATTAATTTCAGGAATACTTCCTGATCTCAAAGTTAGTAAATCCTGAAAAAGATATGTATTAGAGTTGTCCTGAAGAAATAATTGTCCAACAAGAATGAAGAGAAAAAAAATGAAGTCCTGAAAGATCATTCATTCACCAATAAGCCAGTGAGTGCTAAGATGGGTCCCAACAGTTTATGGATATTACATTTAAGAAGATAAGGGATGGGAATTATTTTGTCCTGGGGTCCTTACCTCCACTTTTTAAAAAAAAGAGAGAGAGAGACCACAGTTTTCCTCCATTAGAAACTCCAATTTTCAAACTTCAGAAGGAAAACATAAAAGACATTTGAGGAAGAATTCTTCAGAAGGTGACTCTTCCACACACACCCTGGTCCTTCAGCCATCCCAGTGCTTCCTCCAATACCCTCCTCCTTTGCCTTCTACTGCAACTGTGATATGTTAATCATTATATAATCTCTAGGAACAGAACTATTTTTTTTCTTTTTCTTCTGAATCCTGAGTTTTGACATAACCAAGAACAAAAGGGACATGCTTTTATGTTTAAAAATAAGACATAAGTTAATAAGATACCAGGCAACATATATTAGATTATATGAGATTTATTAAGTGATCATGGGGAGAAAGGAAAGGGGTAGGGGGTATCAGAGGGGGGGGGGAGGAAAAGAGAAATAAGAGAGGGAGCCATAAGGAGGGTTTGGTCTTTATAATCTTGGGTAGGGTCATAACCCCATGACAGGTAGGCAATGACATCACAGGTAGGCAGACTGAAGCAGAATCCTAAAATTCTTCCCTTTTCCTATAATTAAAAAATGAGAAATGTTGGATTATTTTTACGTAACTGAGCTGGCTCATTAAAGTATGTAAATGTGGGTTCATTGGAAGCAGATTTTGGCTGCCATGTAAAGGGAAAAGAGAGAGAAAAAAGCGATAGCAACAAAATATCCAGACTATATGGTGAAGAGGAAAGAAAAGTTGTGTCCTGAAAGTGCAGGGTGGAGGGCAGGGGATGTCAGCCATGTCCTGCAGCAGCTAGGGACTGAGCAGTGCTGGGAGAACCTGGAGCTGTTTGTCCTGGACAAATGGCCTGGAGCACACCATTTCAGCCTTTTGTAAATGGATAAGGGGCTAAGTAATCATCTTAACTACTTCCTGCTGACAGGAGGGCAACAACAGGGGGTCAAAAGGCTGAAATGCTGGCCAAGTTCCAGAAGAGCAGCCTGTTGAATTTTCTGTCCAGGGTCTGAGAACATCTGTGGCCAGGAGGGGCAATGCAGGTCCAACTGACACCATCTGTGAGGTTGCACTGGAGCAGCTGTGGGTAGTTGCTTTGATGATGTCTTGGATGTAGGAAGTCAGGCAGGGCACTGGAACACATATGTGGGCAGAAGACAAGGTTAGTAGGTAAGGGAGAAAATTTCCATTAGGTGTGCATTTGAAACTCTGGGGAGAGCAAAGAAAAAAATCTTGAAAATAGGAAAAGAGACGATGCTGACAATGCTTGAAAATTTTGGGAGAGCAAAGAAAAGGTTTGGACATGGAGAACTTCCTCCCATTTTTATCCAATTGCTGGCAATAATTAAGTTGGTTTAGTTTTGGATCTGTCCAAGTTTGGTTGCATATGGGCTATTTTTCATGAGGAGGCGAAGTCAGTAATCCATTAGGGTGTCCCCAGAAATAGATAGTGACTCAAAAGACAGGTGCATAGACTGTTCCAGTGACTTATCAGTGCTAGACAGTGACCACAAGAGCACAGCTTCATGACTGAGCTGGCCTGGGGACACAGCCCACCCAGTACTAGGATTTTGTGCCAGTGGCAGCAGGCAGAGGTGGCAGGTGACAGTGGAGAAAGAGCTGTGTCAGCTGTTTCACCCAGTTGTAGGTTATCGAGACGAAACCGCCACAGTCATGCAGACCAGGGTTGTCAGCTAGTGTTCGGTGTAGAAAGTTGGCAATTGGGTAGTTAGGGAGAGGGGAGTCCCAAAACAGTAAAAAGGGGGAGGAATCCCATCTTTAGAGATAGACAATAGTTGAAAAACTTAGGCTGTTGATTGACAGTACTTATCTGGATTCCACTTGATCTTGTAGCTTAGTTACAAGAATCCTTTTAAATTCATAAAGGGAGATACATTTTAGACACGTCAGCATCATGCTTGTTTGAAATCTGTAGTGAAACACATTGTTAAACATGTACACATTGTAGGAAAAGGCAGAAGACATACAGTATAGCAGAGGCTTAGGAAAAGAGCTTTGTGTTAAAGCATGAATACTCTTTGAGGTGAGCTTGGGAAAGGGAGAAATCTTTCTGACATTTGTGTAACAGTAACATGGGGAGAACAGAAATCTCCTGTAGAACAGAAGGGAAAAGGCTTACTTGATCTTGATTTTCAGCATCAGTACACATTATGAAAGATGTCTGTCCAGAAAACTGGAGATATATAATTCTAGCACAATGAGAAACATTTTAAGAAAAAGACAAAAAAGGAAATTTAAAGTCTTGAGCTTGGAACTATGATAGGATCATATAGTGGGATGTTTTCCATAGTTAGATGAATAAATTAGAGCTCCATTGATCAGTGTCAACACTCTTAAGCAGTTAATATATCAACAGCATAGCAACAGGATAAATAAAACATCTTTTTAGATATTTTAACCTTTGCAACTTGATTTACCAACTTAAACCACATTCTTAGACCTTCTAACATTTATAACTTGCATATACCAACCTTAAAACACCTTATTAGACCCTCCAACATTCACAAAACACCTTCTTAGACCTTCTAGCATTCATTGAAAGTCCTTTTGGAAGCTTTAAGATACAGGTGAAATTGCTCTAAGTGGTCACTGTCCTTGATCTAAAAGAATGGTAAAAGTCTGGTAGCAAGGTAGACTGTATCTAGATCTGACAGTTGCTCTAGGAGTGAGGTTTAAAGTTTGGTCTCCTGCATATGAAAGAGGGCTGGGAAGGTATCTGAAGCATCCCATGATGAAGTTGGCAATGTGACTGTACAGCCTGAGTATGAAGTTAAAATATACCTGAAGTGTTACCCTGGGTTTGGCGAGGCTGCTGAATCTAAGAGCCGTGTGTACTACATGAGGTCAAGGAGCTTGAAGACTGGAAGTGTCTACAACTCTTGTGCTGGCTGAACCTCCAGTGGCTGGGCACAGAGGACGAGCCTGCATGTGAGCATTTTGACATCCATAGGCCAATTTGCCAACGGGCAAAGCTGTGGAACTGATGTCCCTTTCTGGCTGCAGGGACCATTGTCTCCTTTTTGGCTGCATCTGAAACAGGTCGCTGGTGGAGCTGGCTCAGGCTGGACTCTGGAAGGAGGGGGCATTGCAGACCTTTATTTTTTCAGGGCAGCGGCTAAGGCATGGTTTTTTCTCTTTTTCTTTCTTTCTTTCTTTCTTTCTTTCTTTCTTTCTTTCTTTCTTTCTTTCTTTCTTTCTTTCTTTTCTGCAGCTGAGCCTATAGGGAAGGTTCCTCTCAGGTTTTAAAGATTTTTAAAACTACTTTTTACCAGCTTCTATATAGGGGATTAGGAAACATCCTCAGCCTTTTTAGTTAAGATGGCAGCAAGACTGCAGTCTATCTTAAGAATATTTAGATAGACAAACTTTGTTTATAGTTTATCTTAATACTTAAAGACGAAGACTTTAGGTTTTATCTCTGTAAGTTGGAGCCTTAAAAACATAAACACAGTCATAAAAAGAGTAGAACCGGTTTTTGTATGATCAATAACATCATATTTAGAAAATAAGGCTAAATATATTTATAAGGCAGTGATTTAAGTTTTAGCGTCATAAAGAAATGAATGTTAATACAGCAGAACATTGTAGAATAATTTATAAAAAACCATAGTAAACCCATAGCCAGGAAGCCTGTAGTTGAATCCAGGGTAGCTGGTGAAAGGAGAAACAGCATTTATTTACTTGTCTAGGAATTAGTAAAGACAGAAGTTAGAAATAAAACCATTTTTGATCAGGGTAAAAATATAGCCTTGAAAATGTGAAAGCCAAAATTAGGTAACCATTATAAATCACAGAAGCTATATTTGGAGTTTAGAACAGGGCTGGCTAGTGTATCCATGATATCTGAAAAACAAAGATGGCTTCTAGTCATGTGGTTGCCCTTAAAGATGGTGGCTAGTCATGTGGTTGTCCTTAATAAAGATAGCTGCTAGTCACATGGCTGCCCTTAAAGATGGTGCAGAGGGCAAAGGCTCCATCTCTTCTATTGGAAACCAACATCACCACTGTCATGTGTTGTGAGCAATCAATGATGAGCGAATTTAAAAATGCTGTCAGGCTGCCATGCTGTAGCTGCCAGCTGCTGTAGCTATTAGTGCAGGGGTTATAGTAATACAGCAGGCTGAGCAGTGTTTTTGCAGGCAGGGAAGCACTGAGGCAGGGGTATCTGGAGCAACCCAGGAGTCCCTGAGACTAGTCCCCCAAACCCCCAGAGCCCAAGGCTAGGGTCCTGGAATGGCAGCCTCAGTGGCAGTAGAAGTGAATGGCTGAGAAACACTTAAAGAAATGCTCAACATCCCTAGTCATCAGGGAAATGCAAATCAAAATGACTTTGAGGTTCCACCTTACACCTATCCAAATAGCTAAGATAAAAAATTCAAGAGATGACAAATGCTGGTGAAGATGCAGAGAAAGGGGAGGACTCCTCCATTACTGATGGGAGAGCAAACTTGTACAACCACTTTGGAAATCAATCTGGCACTATCTAAGGAAATTGGGAATAAGTCTACCTCAAGACCCAGCCATACCATTCCTGGGCATATACCCTAAAGGTGGTCTACCATATAACAAGGACATTGCTCAACTATGTTCATAGTAGCCTTGTTTGTAATAGCTAGAATCTGGAAACAACTTTGATGTCTTGGACCTTTGTCTCTTAAAATCTTTCTGACCCCTCTTTGCAATGCTCCCTGAACCTTAGGTGTACAGAATAAGTTGTAGGTGTGATAATTGGGGGATTGAAAACACTGTGGTTAGTTGTCTTTTGCACTTGGGTCAGCTGTGGATGTCTGTGACGGTCTCTATCTGCTGCAAAAAGATTTCTTTGATGAGGAGTGAGAACTACACATATCTGAAAGTATATAAGTAAATACAGTTAGAAATTTTTATTGTTTTAGAAAGTAGCAGTAGTGGGTTCTTCTCCAGGATCTGTGACCTAACTCTTCAGCCACAGATAGTTTGCTAGGCTCACAGTACAGGCATGAATATTTCTCTTGTTTAGTGGGCTTCAAGTGCTACTAGGCATCTACAGGCCACCCCTAAGATGAAAAAGTGTCATTGTCTCACCACTGGAGTTAGCTTGCTGGAACAGTCATTCTTATGGCTTGAGGGCCTTGAGTCTGGGTAGGACTGGTGCTTGATTTTCTTCCTTGGAAACTTGCACAGCACCTTCCTATACTAAGAGAGCTAATCCTCAGGGAGGAGACTTCAAAGTGTCTTAGCTTCAAAATTCTGAGTTCCACACCAGTTTCCAAGGAAGCAAGGGCAGTGGCAAGAGCCTATTTTGTTTCAGGGTTTGTTGAACTCCCATGACCAACTTGAAGAGAAATTTCCCAGGCCTGTAACTGGTGTGTGTGTGTGTGTGTATTATATATGTATTTTAATAAAACATGAAATAATATATTTACCTTGGCTTTTCCAAACATCCTGAGTGTTATTTATCTCTCCATACCCCTCTGCATTACTCTTCTTCCCTTTTACTAATTAAAGGCCCCTTCCTTAATTCCTCCTTTTCTATTCCTGTATCCTACTATCCTTCTCTCTAGAGTGCTTTCTCTTTTACTTTCCTTGCAGTCTCTTTCTTGTTTTCTGCTCCCGAGTTTACTTCAAGTCATATATATACTCAATTCTAAAGATTTTGAGCTAAAATCCACACATAACTAAAAACATGTGGCAGTTGTTTTCCTGAGTCTGAGTTACCTCTTTCAGTACAGTATTTTCCAGTGCCATCCATTTACAAGCAAGTTTCATCTTTCTTTACAACTGAATAGAATTCTATTCTGTGTGTGTGCTCCATTTTTAAAATTATTTATTCATCGGTTGAAGGACATCTACCTTGTTTCCATTACCTAACTATTTTGAATACAGATCGCATCAATGGACAGGGCTCAGAAAGTATCTATGCAATAGGGAATCAAGTCCTTTGTGTATATGCCAAGAAATGTAGTTGCTGGATCCTATGGTAGATATATTTTTAGCTTTTGGGTAACTCCCCACACTGATTTCCAGAGTGAATGCACCAGCTTTGCAATCCCATCAAGAGTAAATGAGGGCTTCCCTTTCCCCACATCCTCACCAGCATTTATCAGTTGCTTTCTTCAACTTAGTCATTTTGACTAGGGCCAGGATAAATTTCAAAGCAGTGTTAATTTATACCTCTTTGATTGATTAAATATTTTGAAAATGTTTTTGAAGATATAATTTAGTCATTTTAATTCATCCAAAAATAATATTCATCATCCATACATGCCATTTAACTCATTTTTCTGTGCCCCTGTCTGTTTATGGGGACCCAATGTTGACTCCGTGTCTTGGCTATCATGTGTAGCCAGCTTTTGCTACTTTGTGGGTTCCCTACTCTCTTTCACCATTCTCCACCCTTATTTCACCCTTCTAACACACCAACACTGGGAAGGAGAGGAAGAAAGATAGAAGGGATGGGGGCATCATTATCATTAGACTATTTCCTGCTGATCAGGGGTATTGAGTTTCTTGGGGGCAAGTTTGATCTTTACTGCCAGGATATTTAATTTCTTCTCATTGTATCTTTGCACATGATGACTTGACACACTGCAACAAACTGCAACAGCAACCATCAACCAGCTGCAGCAGCAACAGCTGCACAAGGAGGAGGAGGAGGAGGAGGAGGAGGAGGAGGAGGAGGAGGAGGAGCTTTTCCAGCCCCTCTCAGAGCTTAAGCATTATATACCCTCTCAGGAGTTCCCAGAATTCCATATGTCATACATTTGCAGAAGCTATCTGCAACTGGCAAAATTATACTTCTGCTAGAGCACAAGGCCAAATAATAGTCATCTGCTGTGGACAATCTGAAGCAGCCCTATATCCCACACCTGGAATTAATACAGAAACATATTCTCATAACATTTCTGTGTTTTTATAGAAATAAAAAATTTCCACTACATTTCCCTCTTCTGTCTTAAGCCACTAATTGCACTCTATTTAGTGACAATTATAAAACAAGGCATTTTCAGTGAACTAAACACCTTTTTGGATCAGTGGCCAAGGTTTCCAGGAAACCTCTCCTTTTCAATGCTAATCTTTACAAGTCTTGATGATATCCACAGTTTTCATTTCCTGTAGAAACATAAACAAACCTACATCCTGAACATAAAACTTTTGCAGGTTTTTATTCTGATGTTAATACTTCTTAATAGTATATAGGCTTATTTTACTCCACAGTTTTTTTTTCTATAACCCAAGGTCTCTTGGCTGCTGTTGATCCTTTTCATTAACATTCAGAAAATTTAAAGTTAACAAAGCACCGTTTAGTGTAGAAGGAATCTCTTGTGTCTGTACAGAAGCACCATCTGTAAATAAAAAGCTAATGGCCTATAGCTGAGGCAGAAAAATAGGAGGTCAGACATTGGGCAGGCAGAAAGTTCTGGAATAGAGCCAGGCATAGGAGATTCAGCCAGGAAGATGTGAGGAGGACAGATGCATGACACCTTAGCAGAGGTAACCAGCCACATGGCAGAATGTAGATTAGTATAAATGGGTTATTTTAAGTTATGAGCTGGTCAGAGAAGAGCCTGGCTATATGTCCTAGGTATTTGTAAATATATTTTGAGTCTCATGAGTCATTATTCTGGGCGATCTTGGCAGGGAGGAAAAACAACTGCAATAATTTAGTCTATTCCTGGGGGGGTCTTTATTCTTCTTTTTGTTTTATAAGCATTTCTTTTAAGGTGCAATTGAATATTTCTACAAGTGCTTGTCCTGTAGGATTATGTGGTATACATGAAATGTGCTTTACATTATAATATGTAAAGAACTGCTTCATCTTACTGGAGAAATTTGGAGGGCAGTATCAGATTTAATTTATACATGTATCCCCATAACAGACATCATTCCAGTAAATGTGTAATTACAGACTCAACCTCTTCAGAACTCAAAGCAGTTGCCCATTTAAATCCTGAATATGTATCAATGGTATGGTATGCAAACTTTGGTTTTCCAAGTTCTACAAAGAGAAACACATCCATCTGCCAAATTTCATTTTTTGGTACCCATATGGCTACTTCCAGTGGGTGATGAAGTTTAGTTATAAAAAGAACAAGTAGGACATTTTATTATGAATTTCTTGGCTTGTTGCCAAGTGATAGAAATTTTTTTTCTTGAAACCTTTATTGTTAACATGGTATTTTTCATGAAAATTGGAGGCTTCTAGTACATTTATTAATAATTAATCAATTTCTTCATTTCCTTGTGACAGTGGATCTGGCAAACCTGCATTAGGTTGAATATGAGCACTATATAATGGATAGTTTCTATTTCTGATTGCCTGTTGCAGTTGCGTAAATAATAAGGTTAATTCTGATTTATCAGGAGTAAGTTCAGCAGTTTCTATATGTAAAACAACTCTTTTTACATACTGAGAGTCAATATATAAAATCTAATAATACATAAAATTTCACATTACTCTGATTTTTTAGCTGAAGTACATGGACTTTGAATTGCTTTATTTACTTTGTCTGACTGACAGCCTGCTGTTCTCAACTTATTTGTATCAGTCGAGAATGCAAGTTCTTCAGGCATTGGCATTCCATTTACAATATATGGGAGAATCCAATTAGTTTGTTTTATAAACTGAAAACATTTGGTTTTTAGGATATTTGTTGTTAATTTCTTCCAAATAGTTGCTACAAGCTCTTTGCCAATTCATTGATTATCTATAATGACATAATCTCAGCATTAGTAAAGGCACTATGATTTCAGCAAGGTCTGTTCCTGTCAATTGACATAGTCTTATTGTACTTTTTATGATTAAATCATAAACATTTTCATGTAAGTCTTTAATTTTTTACTTTGTGTGCTAAGAAAATCCATTTAATAATACCATCTTCCCTTTGCATAATGAGCCCAGTAGCAGAATGAGTTGAAGGCCAAATAACCAAAAAACAATCAAGTTTGGGATCTCTTTGAGTCACAAATGCATCTTACAGTCTCTGTTCTACCAGGAATTAATTCTCTCTCTCTCTCTCTCTCTCTCTCTCTCTCTCTCTCTCTCTCTCTCTCTCTCTCTCTC
>OU015754.1:50580042-50596066 GCA_907169655.1 Acomys percivali | reverse complement strand
TTTTTTTTAAATATATAACAAATACAGGAAAATTCCATGGCCTGGTAGATTCTTCTATATGCTGAGCCTCCAGGGGCTCTTGTATCAGCTTGTCAAATGCCTGCGCTATTTCTTTAGTTAAGTCCATAGCTCTACCCACACAGGCCTGTCAGTTGGTATTTCAGTAGTGTCCCCACTTATAAATTTGGAAATTCAGTCCTTGTGATGCCCTGTGTTTGGACAATTAGCACAGTCTGATATTGGTTTTGATGACATATATTAACACCTTCCTTACTAGCATCTACCCCTTTACTCCTAATTTCATCATGAGCTGCCTCTGGGATTGCAGGAATATTAATCTGAGTACCTCGATGCTGTAAAATATCTCTTCCCCATAAATTTATGGGTTTTTCAGGCACATATGGTCTTAACTTTCTTTTCTGACCTTCCAGTCCCACACACTAATCCATCACACACATTATTTTATCTGAGATAATTCACTAATTACTAGAAACTGCGTATAAACTTTTAAAAGTGGCCATTCTGAATGACAAGATTTGGTGGAAATGATAGTTACATTGGTTCATATATCCAACAAAACTTCTATGTCAACACCATTTACTAGCAATTTTAATTTTGGCCTCTGATCATTAACCACTGTTTGGCAGAACACACATTTCCCAGTACTTCCAAACCCTCTTGTCATTTTTACTGGAGTGGCTTTGCCTTTAATGCAGGGAAACAGTAGCAGCTGAGAAATCCTATCACCTGCATTAATTTTCATCTCTCTTTTTTAAGAAAGATCTATTTATTTATTTATTATGTTTAGCATCCTGCCTGCATGCATGTACTCCTGCATGCCACAAGAGGGCACCACATCTCATTATAGATGGTTGTGAGCAATCATGTGGTTGCTGGTAATTGAACTCAGGACTTTTGGAAGAGGAGCCAGTGCTCCTTAACCTCTGAGACATCTCTCCAGCCCCAACATAGACCAAAATTTCAATTTCTTCTTTGAAATCTCCATCTATAATTCTTGGAAGCACACACACACACACAAATCATTAAGAAGCTAATCCACTCCTCAAGATTATCCCTACAGTCCACAAGGGCAAAAGATGATAAAGTAGTTATTTTGTAGCATTGGATTTTTGGGAATAGGGTAAAAGATTTATCTGTGGCCAAGTCTAGAACATCCCTGGCTACACCAGCATGCATGAGATCAGCAATACTTAGCTGAGGTTTTTCTGGCTGCTTGTTATTACCTGGATGACAAGAGGGAAATGGCTTATTTTTTTCCTGAGAGGCCCTGAGCTGCTAGGCCTCCACTTTTTCCTCAATGGCCAGAACTTGCCTTGGATATCTCTCTTGGACCTACACTTATTGGCCCAATGGTATCCCTTGCCACAAAGCTTGCACACCCCCGGAGGACGAGGCATTCTTTCTGTTTGATATTTAGAAAAAATGTTGCTCCTAGAAAAGGTGCATTAATTTTCCCAGTGGAAAGTACCATATTTCTCACAATTAATGCATCAGGAATTTTGAGATCTTAGATCTTTAGCGGCTTGGTCACAGTCGCTTTATAAATGACCAAATTTCCCAAAATTGAAGTACCAGGTATTTTCATATAGGAGACTTTTAGCATTAGCACGTCCTATGACATTAGCGTGGCCCTCGTGAGACTCAGTATTGACTGTGTCCCTTACCCACTTGTCCACTGGTTTGCCCATGCCTTTAACAATCTAATAACTTTCACATTCGGTATTCATATGTCCATACACCAAAGTCTCTATCAACATCTATCTTGCATCAGGGTCTGATAAACCTTTGTTCATAGCTGAGACCAACTTTTGTAAAAAAAAAAAAAAAAAAAAATCAGTGAAGGCTTCTCCAGAGTCTTGAATAATTTTAGTAAATGAGATGGCTCTTTCTCCAGGATCCTCAACTTTGTCCTAAGCTCTTAAAACCACTAAGTGACACTGTTCTATAGTAGTGTCATCGAGTTGAATCTTCACTCTGCAACTGATTTTTTACAGTATTCATTCCCCTTGCTTTATTTGGCTGTTCAATATTTGTGACTTCTAACAGTATGATGGGCAGATCTGGGCCCAGGGGTCCTGCTCAAACTATGGCACCAGCCAAGAACAATACTTGCAGTAAAGTTCGAACCCCTACCCAGATCTAGCCAATGGACAGGACACTCTCCACAGATGAGGGAAGGGTGGGGACTATCTTTCACACAAACTCTGGTGCCCCATATTTGACCACGTCCCCTGGATGGGAAGGCCTGGTGGCACTCAGAGGAAGGATAGCAGGCTACCAAGAAGAGACTTGATGCCCTATGATCATATACAGGGGGAGGAAATCCCCCTCAGTCACAGTCATAGGGGAGGGGAAGGGGGAAAGCAGGAGGGAGGGAGGGAGGAATGGGAGGATACAAGGGATGGGATAACAATTTAGATGTTATATGAATAAATTAGTAAAATATATTTTAAAATATTTGTGGCTTCTTCTCTCTACCATGTTAACCATTGTAACTCCTGATCAACCTCTATCACAGCTGTTACCAGCCCTTTCCAGTCTTGGGGAATAATTCTAGTTTGAGTACCCCAGTTATTTAGTATTTGCTTTACATAAGGTTAATGCATGCCATAGGAAATCATGACCTCTTTTGGAATGCCTTAAACTTGTCATTTCTATAGAATACCACCCTATTTTGTCAGAATCATTATCTATACCATTAGCAGGAGTGTGCTATACAGTTACTGGGAAACCTGATGGTTATTTTGCAATTTCAGGCCAACCCCTTCTCTATCTCTGGCAGTGCAGTTGGTTTAAAATAACCCCTTCTTTCAAAGCTGGCTATTACAGCTTTTCTTTGACCCTGTTGCCCTGCATGGCCTCTTCCTTCTCCCAGCCATGTGTAAGGCTTCTTGCTGTGGGGCTCTGGGGACTGAAAACCAAAAGTGTGTAGCAAAAGGCAGGGCCATGATCTGTCTCCTAGCACAGTTTTCTTCCCTCTTTCCTCCTGGGGGAAACTCTGCTCTATTGCTCAGTCACTGGGCCTGAGTATTTTATTTCTCCCTTTTCTGATGTTACTCGCTTTCCAAGTGTTTCCTCTTCCATCTGTAATCTCTCCAGCTGCATATCCAACTCAGTAACCATTTCAAAATGAGAGAGTTGAGTGAACCTTTTAGTTTTCCCATTTCAGCCAATTTTTTTTTTCTCTCAGGTTCCTCCATTTCCAACCACAATTTTCCCAACTGCTCAGACATTCTCACAACTTTTTTTTTTTTGAGACAGACTATAGGGAGAGGAAAATGAAAAAAAAATCCCCTCTAGGAGCAAAGCAGGGGATAGCCCAGCAATAGTAGCCACAATAAACCTTTTGCTGACACTGTAAGAAAAATATCTATCCCTTCATGCCCTGCTGTTTCCACTATGGGATTTGAAACCAGAATTCCCATTCTTCCTATCCTCATGTCTGGGTGCCACTTGTAGCCAAACTTTTTACTTACTTTGTGGATTCCTTATTCCCTCCTTTCTTCTCCACCTTTATTCTGCCCTTAAAAAAACCCCAACACTAGGTAGGAGAGAAAGAGGATAGAGAGAAAATGGGGGGTGGCTGTCTTTATGGTTAGACTACTTTCTGCTGAATAGAGGCATCTAGTTCCTTGGGATACGTTTGATCTTCACCACCAAGATATCCAATTTCTTCTTCTTGTCTCTTTGCACATGACCACTTGACAAAACACAATAAGCCACGACAGCAAGCAGCAGCTACCAGGAGCAGTAGGAGGAGAAGGAGAAGGAGGAAGAGGAAAAGGAAGAGAAGCACCTCTTGGGGCTTTAATATGTATATACTCTCCCAAGAGTCTCCAGAATTCCAAGTGTCATACACTTGCAGAGACTACCTGCGGCTGGAAAAATCATGGCCCTGCTAGAGAACAAGGTAAATAAATCATAGTCAGCTGCTGTTTACAATCTAAAACAGCTGCATATCCCACACCTAGGACTAAAGACAAAAACGTTCTACTTCTGTGCTTTTAAAGAACCCAAAAATTCTCAGTACAGTTATGGAAAGTGTTGTCATAAACACGTGAGTGCAGATACCCCTTCAACACACTAATTTCAATTCCTTCATGTGTACCCCGTTAGTAAGATTGCTGGGTCATACTATAGGTCATTCTAGTTTGTTTTCTTTCCTTTTTCTTTTTTCATCATGGTAGATAGAAACCAAGTCCTCCCAGGCAGGAAAACACTGTATCAGAAACTATCCCACTAGCCTCTATATCTGATTTTTAGACACAACTCTGTTTTACGCAATGACTATACCGGCATTCCTAAACCACTATATGAATGTTCTCTGAAGTTTTGCTCAGATTTAATTTTTTCTGTTTGATCATAATTATTTGAATTGTGATGAGATAATACCCAATTTTGGTTGTTACTTGCATTCCCCTAACGATTAGTGATGTTGAACATTTTTTTTCCACACACCTGTTTCCCTTAGTACATCTTTGAGGAATTTCTAATTTAGGTCCACTTGAAAATCAGACTTTGTTGTTGTTAGTGTTTGCTGCTGAGTTTCCTGCATATTCTGTTGATTTATTGGATGAATAGATGGAGCACACTGTCTCTGCTCTGTGCGGCTGTTTCCTCTGCTTTGCAGAAGCTATTTTAGTTAAATATAATTCAATTTAGTCTAGTTTAGTATTTGTTATTCTATTAGAGACTATACCAAAGATTCTTTCCATCCCAATATCCTAAAGTATTTTTCTTTTCCTATATTCTGTTGTAGTGGTTTGAGAGTTTGGTCCATTTTGAGTTGGTTTTACATGTTGAAACATACAGTTCTAGTTGGACATCAGCTTCCTCAGTCCCCCTGTTGAAGAAATTTTCCATTCTTCAATACACACACACACACACACACACACACACACACACATATGCCATCAATTATATTCTTACTACCTTTGTAAAAACTCAGCTTGTTGTAAATATGTGGCTTTGCTCCTGGGTCCTGGGTTCTGTTCCTGGATTCTAGATTCTTCTCCATTTGTCTATGTGATAGGTTCCATCTCATGTTTTTTGCTTTATCGGTCATTGCAGTGTGATTTAATGTTAGTTATTATAATTTTTCCAACTTTGTTCTTTTTGCTCAAGGTTGTCTGGCTATTTGGATTCTTTCTATAGTTCTACATAGTTTCCAGGGTGCTTGAAAAATTTTTTGTACAGAATATTATCGATAATTTTCCAGGAGTTTCATCGACTATGTAAAATACTTTGGGTAGTATTGGTATTTTAACAATATTATTTCTTCCAGTCCAGAAGTGTGCCTACCATTAAATGTTCTATTTCCTCACTTTCTTTAATTAGTGTTTGATGATGTTTATTGTATCTATCAGTTGCTTCCTCAGATTTATTTTTATAAATCTTATTTTTCTAAATATTGTGGATGAGATTGTTCCTTATTCTTTCTTTAGGAAGTTTGTTATTGATGTATAAAAAATACTGTATTATTTCTGTGTTTATTTTGTATCCTACACCCTTACTGTATTCACTTATTAATTAGAATAGTTGATAGATGGAGACCTTGAGTTTTTCCACATAGGAAATTATGTCATCATTAAATCAAAATAATTGGGCTCTCTCCTTTCCCTTTCATCACTTGTGTCTGTCTTATTTCACTATCACTTAGCATATTACTGTCAAGATCACTTCTTAGTTAGAGTTTTATTGCTGTAAAGAGACAACATGACCATGGCAACTCTTATAAAGAAAAACATCTAACTGGGGCTGGCTTACAGTTTCAGAGGTTTAGTCCATTATCGTCATGGCAGGAAGCATGGCGGCACGCAGGCAGACATGGTGCTGGAAAAGGAGATGAGAGGTGTACGTCTGGATCAGAAGGGAGAAGAAGACTGTGTGCCACACTGGGTGTAGCCTGACCATATAAAAGACCTCAGAGCCCGCCCCCACAGTGACAAACTTCCTTCAACAAAGCCACACCTACTCCAGCAAGGCCACACCTCTTAATAGTGTCATTCTCTATGGCCAAGCATTCAAACACATGCGTCTATGGGGGCCATACCTATTCAAACCACCACACCGCTGTACCATCTATTAGAATTCATTACTTTTTATAGTATATATATATATTAATTATCGGCATCAGTTCACCTGTTGGTAGGTATTTTCTTAAGTTTTATCCATGTCCATTGCAAATAATACTGCAACAAAAAATAATTCTCAAGTGTTTACTTTAGCACAAGTTTTTTGGATCTTTTTGGTAACTACACGGGAGTAAAATAACTTCCAAATCCACAATAGCTTTGGAGGAACAACTACCTTGTATTCCAGGTGGCAGTACTAATTAATTTTGCTTTGCCTGGAACATAGAAGAGCTCCAACTTAACCACATTTTGTCTAATCTTTGTTTCCCATAAGTAAGTAATGACAGTTGCTCAAAGAGTTATCTCATGGAACTTTTGATTCACATTTCCTAGTGCCTAAATGCAGCGGAACATATGCTCTTGTGTACACATTGGTCATAAAAACATCTTCTTTGGTGGAGTATTTGTTAACATTTCATGTCTGATTTTGCATAGGTTTTGCAGTTTTATTATTGAACATAGGGCTTCTTTGTATGTTCTCATTTTATGTGACAAACGTATCTTCTGCCATGATGTGGCTACTTGACTCTCCACTTGAGCTGTAGTTGTTCTGTGTATATGGTACAGGGCCCAGGTCACCCTGTACAAGGCAGACATTTTTTTCTCCCTCTTGTTCAACTTCTCCATCTCCTGTGTCAGTGTCAGGTCATCACCTAGCCTATTCACCTTGGACCTGAGTATTGACACTTTCTCTTGTGTGGTTCAGCTCCTTTTTTCACTCACAGGTCTAGGTCATAACGTGGGTGAGATCCCTTGGCTGTCCTGTGAGCACGGACACTGTGAGCTTCATTGTATGATACCTAAGTAACTGCCAACAGGCTGTCCATTCTCAACTCACCTTCCTGCCTCAGTCTTCAGGTCAAATACTGATGTCCAAACTGCCCTTTTCTATTCTTTCTCAGAACATAGCTGAGCTAGTCTGGCTACCTGAAAAGCCAAAGAACTTGGAGATAGGTTCTGCTTGAAGGTACTACAAGTTAGGTGAAACCCACTCAGGGAATCAGAAAATGGCAAGCAGAGGGCTCCAAGGGAGTTCTGCTTATGACATCCAGGGTTCTAGAAATAATTTGGAAAAATGAGGAACTTGTGTTTACAAGAGTCAAGGGAAGCAAGTTCAAGTTCAAACAAGGTGTTAGAAGCAGAGGCAGCATCCCAGGAACTTAGTGCAAGTGCATGGGTGATGTGTGTAAGTAGCAGTCTCCAGAGTCATGAGCTCCAACACTCAGGCAGTACTCAGCTATGGGCACACTGACAAGGTCCTCTCTCATTTAGGGAGGGGGGCAGGGGATTACCAAGGAATCTTGTATGGGAGAATCTGCTTGGGATCTCTCACTAGCAAGGCCTATTTACCCCTTTGAGCAGTTGTTCAATCACCAAGGCTTCTGAAGAGCTGTAAAACACTTGTGTTGAGGCAAGCTAGCAGATGACATGGCTAAGCTACACAGTCTTCTTAGTATTTTGAAGAGCAAGGTTCCCGAGGATCATGCAATTGACCAAACCTGACGCCTCTCTCACTCAGTTCAAACCTGGCTCTGGTTTGATGTACTTCTGAAGAATCAAATCTAAGTGATATTAATCCTTTTATTGCCTGGAGGCCTGATTCTTTTCCACAAGAGGTGTGTTTCTTCTTCTGAGTTCTAAGACAAGAGGCCATTGTCTAAGCTCAGTTACACCGGAACATTATAGTTGGGTAAGTTTAAATATCAGATGTCACATGAGTGAGGCTTCCTGCACATGTGGGATCCATATTGCTAGTCTGGAGAGGATCCATAATACCAGAGACCATATGCCACCTTCTTTCTTGGCCTCTTAAAGTCTCTCTCCCCTTTAGTCTCTCTCTTTCCCTTCCCCTCCTTCAAAGAGCATAGAAACAAAAAGCCACCTTGCGAACTTTATTGCAGGGAGAAGAGATGGTTTGTTTGTTTTTGTTTTTGTTTTTCAAGACAGGGTTTTTCCGTGGTAGCCTTGGCTGTCCTGAACTCGCTTTGTAGACCAGTCTGGCCTCGAACTCACAGCGATCCACCTGCCTCTGCCTCCCGAGTGATGGGATTAAAGGCCTGCGCCACCATGCCCAGCCAGGGAGAAGAGATGGTGAAGCTTGCTTAAAATATAAGCTGGTAGATGGAGAGTTTGAAGGAGAGATTTAGATAGAGGTGGTGACAGCCAGGGATGGACTGTGTTAAGTTGGTTGAACAATGGCTCTTCTAGATATGCATATCCTAATCTTGGTAGAAATATGAACATGGCCAGTATTGCTACCTAAGGCACAAAGTAAGCAACAAACATTGGAAAGATCGAGAGATGCGGGCAACAGAAGCAGAGGTTCTTAAAGATGGAGCTGGATTTTAACACTTTAGGTGGACTCTTGAGACCTAAGAATGCAACTATAGGTGGTGGGGAAAACAAAACAAAACAAAGAGGCAAAGGAATATCCAAGAGGTTAGTACTGCACTGCAATCACCTTAGCTTCATTCCAGGGAAATGATGTAAAACATCTGATATTTAAAACCACAAGGGCACATACTTCTATTGCAGTTATTTATGGTGTCGGGGTTAAGCTCATTTAAAGACAGATGAGCAGCAGGAAGGAAGTCAGAGAGCTCATTAAGGTGGAAGGTCAGATGTGAAGTCAGGTAGGAGGCAGGTAGAGAGAAAAGCAGCTGGGGATCCCAGAAGGTGAAAAAAAATGACCAAAAGACAAGGAGATAGGAAGCAAGGCAGAAGGTGGGTGGAAGTAGACAAGATGAGCAGAAAGAAAGGGATGTAAGCAGATGGACTAGGGACAAGAGTAAGTGACAGGAAGAAAGATGGCAGGCAGCATGCCATTGGAGCTGTCCTTGCTCTGCGAAGATTATTGGAGCTTTCTGAGACGTAGATGAATCCCATTCTTGGACTTCAACACAAGTCTTGCGATGGGGACTGGGACCCTGGTGGGATCTGGCAGCAACTCGAAGCGGAGCAGGGTCAGGGCCACAACCACCTTCAGCTCATTCATGGCAAACTGTTTCCCAATGCAGTTCCTGGGACAGAAAGGGACAGTATAATATGTGGCTTTGGGTTCTGTCATGAACTGTGTAGGCATTGCCCTCTGTGCCCTACCAGGACACTCTTTCATGGGACTCAACCTGACCCCTTTCCTTACATTTCACATACCTTGGGCCTTGATTCTGGCTGTCTTAATCTTTCACAAATACCCCTCTTTTCTGAGACTGACTCTTAATATTGCTTTGAGAGGCAAGGAATCAGCCAGTTAGGACCAGCCCTCTTAGTGACAGTCTCTGACTAGTTGACTCCCATATTAAGAGTTTCCGATCCACCAGTGCGGATTTCACTGGTCAGGGCAACATGGAAAGGGATGGATCACACTTTTAGGAATCACTATCTTGGGGACAAAGTCTCTATGATCCTAACTTGAGAGTCAGATGTTGATGGAGAAATTCCTGGAAAACATACAGGTTGGGAATCTTTAATGGTCAGACTCCAGCTCTTCCTTGGTCCACTAGCACCTGCAGCCCTTTAATTCCATTCCAACACTGTCCCTGTATGCCACCTTCAGCTTCCTATATGGACTCCACTGGTCCCCACTCCCACCCCAATTCTGTCTCTTCATATTGTCCCTCCCATCCTTTCAGACTGATAGGATAGTGTCTAGATGGCAGCCATGCCTGCTGTGAGTTGCTGCCTCCCCACCTCTGACCTGTCCAGCCCCTACTTCTCTCTGGTTTTACATACTCAAGTCTGGAAACAACGAGAAGCTAGCCCTCACTGTTCTCCCCAGCTGTCTCTTTCTTGGACACTCAAGGTGCCATTGGTGCTTTATTGGAGGCCACAGAATATTCCAGGGCCTAGGACAGTGCCAAGAGTGTGGATCATTCTACTAACTCCTCAGTAAGTAAATGGGAGGTATCAAAGAAAAAAGAAATGATGTCTGTTTCACACAGGTGTGGCTGTAGAGTAGCTTTCTGTTCTTGCTGATGAACTGGAGACAGAACTCTGTTTCTATACACTTCTGTCACAGCACAGGACTTGGCACAGAGAAAAATAACTTTAATAAATGCTTATGTGTGGATCTACCCAATTGAAAAATAAAATGTGTTAGAATACACTATGGGTAAATATAGTAATTGAACTACACCATATGCCCCTATTTGCCAATGATCTCATCATGATTTCTACCTGATCCCTAAGAGGAAGTGTTCACCCCTAGGTAAACTTATCCTAGATAAACAGTATGCTTACAGCCTGTTCTGTGAGAACTGATTCAGCATGGTAGAAGTCACAGAAGTGTGGACGCAAAAGCATTTTTTTTTCTCTTCATTACTTCCTTGCCAATTCACATTCCACAAGAGGATTAAGACCTTCAGCCTTTATGCATTTCACAGCAGCCCTCTGCACCTTAATTTTCAAGCTCAACAGCTATTTCAGGATGTTTGTTAGTGTACACACTAGTACATGTTATAGATACGTCCTGCCTAATGTACTCTTTCTATTTTTCAAAACTAGTTAAGTGGACCACATCCCTACAAATGTAAAATTCTCTCCAAACTTTGCTTATTGGGGGAACTAGATGTATTAATATACAGTGGAAATTTTGTTGGACTAGAAACCAAATCAGTGTAGAAGAAGCCTACCCTACCACAATAGGCTCTCAAAATTTCCATACATGGCTTCAACATAATTAAAAACACAAAAATATTTCTATATTCTTTGTTGTGACTTATTGGTGAATTAAACAGAAATGGTGGGATGAATTGAGAATGATGGGGATATATATATATATATATATATGAATACACATACATAATGCCTGATGGTCAGTTTACATAAGACAACTCAAATATAAACATTCATATTCTAGAAATGGTTAAAATGTCAACATATATTGAAGTTTGAAATACACACTGACACAAACTTACATGGCTTTTGGGAAGAGTATTCTGCCAAAACCCCATGTTGCATCTTTAAATACAAACTCATTGTGGGGCCCAGAAGATGCCTCCCACTCAGAATGCCCTGAAGATGTCATGTTGGAACCTACGTAATCACAAATCCTAGACATGATCCCAAAGACTATTACACACAGTGAACACCTTACCTTGCTCCTCCTGAGAAGGGCAGGAATGCGTGGCTGTGTCGGGAAGAGTCTGGGGCAAACCGAGAAGGGTCAAATACCTGCAGTATGAATACCAGGTCCAGGACAGGTGGGAGTCAGACTTCTGCTTCCAACTCATTAAGGGACCAAGTGTCCAGAAGTGAGAGTGGGGGAAGTATTGATTCTGAGATACCTTCCCCTGACCTTTTCCCATTGCCCCTTATACCTCTGGGTTTGGCCACACAGTCGGGTTGTGATGAAGGCCATATAAGGAGAGCACAACTGTGACACCTGTGGGATGATTAGTACAAAGAGAGACTGGTTATACCCATTAGTCAGGGCACTTTCTCCCATACTCGGCAGAGAACATGCACACACAGCTGGTTGTATGCTAAAAGCATCATTTTGGTCATAGGGGAAATGGACGTGCTTGGTTAAGCACTGAGCATGAGTTAGCTGCCTAAAATCATGAACTAGATGTGAAAACAGGAAAGCATTTGAGAATCACTATTATTACTAAGTCAAGTGATAACTCTCTTTCATCAAATGTGAGCCTTTGCCACACACTCAGCATTCACAAGCAGCTTTCAAAAATACACTGTTGTATACACGGTTTTCATCATCATCAAGACTGATTATCTTTTCTGGTTCACACATCTTCACTGTGGTAGAGCGGGAAATCATGAGTAATAATGAGCAACTGAGTGAGTATTTTCCTACCATGATATGGGACTAAGATCTGATCATCACCTGCACTCCTCCATAAACTTGAGGGATCCTCGGACAGTGAACCACATTTCATCCATGACATCTAAGTCCCTGAACTTTCTCTTTTGCCTTCACCCATAGGAAAAACACACACAGACACACATCTTCCCAAAACATACCTAATTCTCTTTTGTATCAAGTAATAATTTAGCAACTAATGCCTAAAGGCTGACATTTAATATAGAGGTAGAAATTTATTTACTGATATTTTTCTGAAGTCCAACTCTATGTAAAGCATTTATTTCATACACTACATCCTAACTTAAAACAAAAAAAGTCCTTTCACCATTACTGATAAGGAATGGGAGAGTCATTAGAGACTCCACTAGTTCAAAACTGCAGAAGAAATATGGAGTTCCTATTCTTCTTTGCCCCTGCTGAGTTGGTCTGGGAAGCTCATACCTTTGGGTAAAGAGCGGCCATCAGGAAAGGTGACAGGTGTGCTGAGCTCTCTGCTCACAGCTGGTACAGGTGGGTAGATCCTCAGGGCCTCCTTGATGCACATGGTGGTGTAGGGCATCTGGTCCAGGTGGTCCCTGAAATGAGGCCCATCTGAAAGGTCACACAGAGCTTGGACGACCATGAGCTCCCCATTACCAAGAGATAGAAATCTCTTCCATCTCGAGCTTCCACTCACCAGGTGATAGAAGCTCCATCTCCTAGGAGACTCTGCACCTCCTCCCTGCATCTCTGCTGGTGTTCAGGGTGCATGGCCAAAGCATAAAAGATCCAGGAGACACCACTGGCTGTAGTGTCATGGCCTTCAAACATGAATGTATCCACTTCAGCACGCAGGTCCTTATCAGACAAGCTGCTTCCATTTTCCATCTGGGTAAGGACACAGGTTAGAGAACAATGTTTGTTCATCAATCTGTGTTTCTGGGTCAAGTCTCAAGCCCCTCATAAGGTTTCACACACTCACTCTGGTAAACAGGAGGATATCCAAGAAATCCAATCTCCTTTTCTTTTTAATCTTCTCCAGCTCTCCCTCATCCTGAAGTTGAACCCTCCTTGATTTGATCACTTGGTCTATCCAAAGGACAGTAGTTACCAGGAAGAGATGAGAACACCACTCCCAAGAGTCCCATGTGCCCTCTTTCCCAACTTTTATATCCCCTAGAGGCCAGGATGCATATGGTCAAGGGTTGGGTAACATTTGAGAGGCTAACACACCTGACAGTGACCAGGCTACCCCTAGGGATAAAAACTAGAGAGGATCTTTTTGAATGCTGCTGGGATGAACCATTAAATATCACCAATGTGATGCCCCAAGTTACTACTGCATACCTTGCAGCATCCTACATCTTAGCTTTCTTGTACTAGGAACATACTCAACATGAATTAATCTTAAATCCTTAAGAGACCAAAGGACATGGCTTTGCCTCAGAGATCATGGTTAGCCTCTTTAGAATGACCCTGGTTTAAAAAAAAGTGGGGGGGGGAGGCCGAGAAAAGAAACAAATAGAACCTGTATGATCATGAGCAAGTTGGCAGGCACTGTTGGCCTGGCGGCCATTAGAGGTTACACTGTAGATGATGTCATTTTGGTGAAAGAAGTTCCTCACACGAAAAAAAGAGAGGTTGTTCAGGTCCTCAACTGCCTGGATGTAGGACTTGTATTTTCTGTGAACACAACACAATAGTGATAAGGAGATATGACCCAGAGATAGAGAAGTAATTCTCTCAAGTTGGACAGAGATAATATTAGAACTTGTGTTATCTTATAATCCTTGTAGCCTCCATGCCTTTAGAAGATGGCATGGTCAATCTGGCTTCCACTTGTCTGGGAATCTGTGGTACACCTGAGGCAAGGTAGGGTCTGGTCTAGAGTTAGAGCTTGGCCTGCTTTATCATTGCATAAGGAAGGATTTTGCGTTTTGTGTACATTAGTATCTAAGCTGTTCCATCGGCTTCTCAGGTGAAGCCACATTAGTTGGCAAGACCAAAGACCCTATATTCCTCAGGGATATTTCTCACCTGTCCAACTGGACACTGCCCTCATGGCTGAAGGCGCACTTCATGATGGTGTCCAGGGTCATCAAGGTGACGTATTGAAAGATCTCCAGGGTGGAATCTTGGCCAACAATCTGTTCCCACTTATCCTGTAACAGACATAGAGATCTGAGCCCAAGTCTCCTGGAAGGCTGGAGATAACTAGCCCAGATTCAATCTCTGCATCCCTAGATATCATTTTATGGCTCCCTGTGCCAGATGATATGATGTCTGGTTTCCATTGTCACCTTGGTTGGATTTATAAACACCAAGGGAACTGCCTGCAAACTAACAGAGCACTCCAGTCAGGGAAGCAGGTAGGCTAATTGAAGATCTTTACTCTCTGTTCTTCCAGCTTAAGCCCCCAGCTCTGGAACAGAGTTCACAGCCCCCCCAAACCCCCCCTCCCCGCCGCCACTTCAGTGGATTCCATAGAGGATCTTGTCCTCCTAAACTCCCTCCCTCAACACATTGCTTTATACCAGGCCCCCAACTCCAGCAGGCACTACCTGGGAACCAACAGGCCACTCTAACTAAGTAAACAAGTAGGCTAGTTGTACATCTTCACCTCTTCCTTCTTTCCTCTAAGTCCCTAATTCCCTAGTCACAGGCCCAGCTCTTTAGCAGACATTGTGCTGTCAACTCTCTTCACTATCTGCCCCCTTCACAGAGGACTAGCTAAGGAGATCATGGTGGAACACCCTGACTTCCCCCATGTTGTGAAGCCTCTCCAGCCCATCTCTGTTCCTAAGTTTCAGGTCCCAATACTCAGAAACAGCTTTTATCTGGAACCCCTAGTGCCCACACCTATCAGGACTCCAGAAGATTTTCTTATGAGCGATACACAGTTACAACATTCTCCTAAAAACTAGAGAGGAAACAGAAACTGAGGAACAAAACACCTTCTCAGCAAGACAAGACTGGGCATCCTCACCAAGAATTATAATCTTCCCAATCCCAGTTCTCTAGATGCCAACAGAAATACACAAACTATAACAGCCATGGCAATATGTCTCTACTAGAACCCAGCAGCCCTACCACAGCAGGCTCTGGATATTCCAGTTTAGTTAAAGTACAAGTAAAAGACCGCAAAACAGCCTTTATGAATATGATAGAAGTCCTTAAAAGGAAAATAACTAAACTCCTTAAAGAAATCTATGAAAATACAGACAGATAGTAGAAGGAAAAGGGAAAAAAAAAATCATTCGAGTCCTGAAATGGAACTAGAATCAACAAAGAAAACTCAAGCTGAGAAAAATATGGAAATGAAAATTTTAGGAACGTGAATAGAAGCCAAAGAGGCAAGATTCACCAACAGAGTATAAGAGAGGGAAAATAGAATCTCGGGCACTAAAGACATAATAGAAAAAAAATGGAAATGTCAGTCATAGAAAATATTAAATCTAAAAATTCCTGGCATAAAACCTCCAGGAAATCTGAGACACTACTATGAAAAGACCAGATCTATAAGAATAGAGGGAAAAGAAAAAATACAGGTCAATGTCAGGCAATATTTTCAATAAAAACATAGAAGAAAATTTCCCTAACCTATATAGATAAGCCTATAAAGCATAAAAAGCATACAGAACCCCCAAATATACTGAACCACACACTGGCACAATAATCAAAACACTGAATGTGTAAAACAAAAAAGAATAACAGCTACAGAGGAAAAGACCAAGTAACATATAGAAGCAGATGTATTAAAATTGCACCTGACTTCTCAATAGAAACTTCAAAAGCCAGAAGGGCTTGGACAGATGTGCTGCAAATTCTGAAAGACAAATAATACCAGCCCAGACTGATATACCCAGCAAATCTTTCAACTACCATAGATGGAGAAAACAAGACATTCCATGATAAAACAAACGAACAAGCAAATTTAAGCAACATCTTTCTACAAATACACTGCTACAGAAGGTGCTAGAAAGTAAACTCCAATCTATAGAGGTTAGCTATATCCAAGAAAACACAAGGAATAAATAATCCCAGACCAGCAAAGTCAAAAATGGAAAGC
>OU015754.1:50567843-50580032 GCA_907169655.1 Acomys percivali | reverse complement strand
CAACAACAATAGGAATAAAAAATCATTCGTCATTGATATTTCTCAACATCAGCTATCTGTATTCCTCAATAGAAAGACTAACAGAATGGATGTGAAAACAGGATCAATACTCCTGATGCATCCAAGAAACAAATATTAATATCAAAGAAGTAAATCACCCAGGGTAAAGTGTTGGAAAAAGTTATTCCAACAAAGTCACCTAAGAAGCAAGCTAGTGTAGCCAAAATAAATTTCAAACCAAAACTAATCAGAAGAGTTAGGGAAGGACTTTTCAAAGGGAAAACTCTTCAAGATGACATTGCAATTTTAAACATCTAGGCTCTAAGCACAATGGCACTAGAGTGCATGAAAGAAACAGTATTACACCTTAAATCACACATTAACACTCCCACTCTGATAGCAGAGACTTTAATACCCTATTCTCACCAATCATCCAGACAAAAACTGAACAGAGAAATTCTGGAGCTAAATGACATTATAACCTAAATGGATCTAATGGATATTTACAGAACACTTCACCAAAAAACAAAAATAAATAAATTAAATTCGATCTTCTTCTCAACACTTCATAGAACTTTCTTCAAAACTGACCACATAATTCCAACACATAGCAAGTCACAAAAGATACAAGAAAATTCAATACCCTGCATCCTATCTGACCACCACAAAGTAAAGCTGCACAGCAACAGCAACAGAAACAGCAGAAAGCTTACAAACTCATAGAAACCAAAAAATCTACTGAATGAATGAAAAAAAATAGGTCAAGACAGAAATTAAGAAAGAAATCAAAGACTTTCTAGAATTGAATGAAAATGAATTCACAACACACCCAAACTTAAGGGACACAATGAAAGCAGTAAGTTCATAGTACTAAGTGCCTACATTTTCAAAACCTTGATACCTAAACCATATAAGACCCAACAAGAAAAGAGAAGTAAAGACCAATTTCCCCTATGAACATAGATGAAAAATGCTCAATAAAATACTTGCAGATTGAATCCAAGTACACATCAAAAAAAGATCACCCACCATGACCAAGTAGGCTTCATCCCAGAAATGCAGGGATGGTTCAACATATGAAAATCTGTCAATGTAATCCATGATATAAACAGACTAAAAGGCAACAAACACATAATCATCTCATCAGACTCAGAAAAAGCCTTTGACAAAATTCAATATACCTTCATGATAAACGTTCTGCAGAGATTAGGGATTCAAGGGACATGCCTCAACCTAATGAAAGCAGTTTACAGCAAGCCTATAGCCAACATCAACTTAAGTGGAGAGAAACTCAAATCCATCCCACTAAAATGAGAAACAAGATGATGTTGTCTACTCTTTCCATACCTATACAATATAATGCTTAAGGAAGGGTGATGTGGCTGGACCAAGCACCGGCCTCACTATGTCTGCCATTTTCAATTTTCAGAGTCTGTTGACTGTAATCTTGCTCCTTATATGTACGTGTGCTTATATCCGATCCTTGGCACCCAGCCTCCTGGACAGAAATAAAAATGGACTATTGGGAATATTTTGGACGTGTGCCCGAACTGGTGAACACAAGAGTCCTTATGTCGCCATATGCTGTCTAGTGATGGCCTTCAGCATCCTCTTCATACAGTAGCTTTGGAAACCACCAGCATGTGACTGCCACCAGACTCTGCAAACAAGGACTTGCCTCCAGAAAATAATGGGAAGAATAGTTGAGCCATTTGTCTCTGAACATGGAATGAGATAAATTTCAAGATGCTGTTCTCCATTTTTATGCCTTTGGACCAATGAGCTATATAAATAATTAAGATGTAACGGTTTAATACACAGGAATGTGAATGTCGCAATCAACCTCAGTTCTGTCACTCCAGTATTACACTGCAAATGTTCATCCTGTTGTGTCAGGACTGCTTTTCATATAAAGTTCATGAGGCACAAAGTAAAAAACACAGTGGCAAGTTCCACAGGCTCCTTTCACTAGAGCCTGAAAGTAATGTCTTCACAGAATGAGACCTCCTAGTGACTGGCCTATTTTTTATTGAGAAAAAAATTGTTCTATTTTTGTTGTTGTTACTGTTCTAATGGATTGCATTCATATTTAAACCATTTTGATTGCTAACCAGAGTACCTCTATTCTTGGCGAATTTTGTAGTTTATTACAGGTGTTTAAACTATTTTAAACAAAACTGTATTTCTTTAAAAGTGGGGCTTTTAGTCAAGTGTGGTTGAAGATGAAAAAAGCAAATAGAACAACAATAGAGCAGTGAAAAAAACAATATAATGCTTGAAGTCTTTGCTAGAGCAATAGAAAACTAAAGGAGATCAAAGGATACAAATAAGAAAACAAAAAGTCAAATATCTTTACTTTATCATAGTATTCATAAGTCACCCAAAAAACCCACCAGGAAACTTTTACAGCTGATAAACACTTACACACACACACACACACACACACACACACACACACACAAATAGCCAAACCAATTCTGAATAATAAAAGAACTGTTAGAGCTATTATCATCCCTGAACTCAAGTTTTACTACAAAACTGTACTTAAACAAAACTAAACAGTAACAAAAGCACAGCATGATATTGTGACAAAAACAGATACATTGATCAAAGAAATCAAATTGAAAAGACAGACATAAAAATCCACACATAAAGAAGCCAGACATACACAGTGGAACAGAAACAGCACTTTCAACAAATGGTGCTGGTCAAACTGGAATGCCACATAGAAAAGAATCCAAATAGATCTGTATTTATCACTCTACACAAAACTCAACTCCAAATAGATCAAAGACCTCAACATAAAAAGAGTTCCTCTGAACTTTATAGAAGAAAAAGTGGAAAATAGCCTTGAATTTATTGGGGCCAGAAAAGATTCTCTGGCCAGAACACTTAATAGCACAGACACTGAGATCAGGGACAAAGATAGAGCAAAGATTGAGGGAATGGCCAACCAAAGACTAGTCCTACTTGAGAACCCATCCCATCGGAGAGAACCAGTCCATGGCACTATTAATTTTACTCTGCTATACTTATAGACAGGAGCCTAGCATAACTCCTCTTAGAGGCTTCACCCAGCAGCTGATAGAAACACATGCAAAGACTCACAGCTAAACTTTAGACAGAACTCAGGAAGTCACATAGAAGAGTTGAAGGAACACTTGAGAGAGACAGAGGGGTCATGGACTCCACAAGAAAACCTATTGAGTCAACTAACCTGGGCCTATGGAGCTCACAGAGACTGAACCACCAACCAAAGAGCACGGACTGGTCTTAGGTCCCCTGCACACATGTAACAGATGCATAGCTTGGTCTTCATATTGGATCCCAAAAAAACTGGAGTGGGAGCACTCTCTGACTCTGATGTCTTTGGGTACCATTCCCCTAACTGGGCTGCCTTGTCTGGCCACAGTGGGAGAGGATGTGCTTAGCTCTGCAGTGACTTAATGTGCCAGGGTGGATTGGTTCCTCCCCCTTCTCTAAGCATGAAAGGGGAAAATGGGGGAGAAGTGTATAAATGGGGACTGGGAGGAGAGCAGAGGGGCTACAATCAGCATGTAAAGTGAATAAATAAATTTAAAATAAAAATATCAACAATTAACAAATGGGACCTCATGAAACTGAGAAGAAGGGGGGCTGCAAACAGGATGTAAAATGAATAAATGAATAATTTTAAAATAAAAATATCAACAATTAATTGGACCTCATGAAACTAAGAAGCTTCTGCGCATCAAATGATACCATAATGTGTCTATTGCCATCAAGACGGCAGCCTAAAGAATGGCAACAGGTTTTTTGCCAACATTCAATAAGGGTCTAATATTAAAAATATATAAAGAGGTCAAGAAACTAGGTACAAAAAATAACCCAATTAAAAATGGGTTACAGATCCAAACAGAATTCTCAATAGAGGAGACTCAAGTGGCTGAGAAACAGTTAAAGAAATGTTCACCATCTTAGCCATCAAGGAAATGCCAATCAGAGCTACTTTGAGATTTCATCTTACACCTGTCAGAATGGCTAAGATCAACAAAACAAGCGACAGCTCATGCTGGTGAGGATGTGGAATAAAGGGACTATTCATACATTGCTGGAGGGAGTGCAAACTCATACAGCCACTATGGAAACCGGTGTGGTGGTTCCTCAGGAAGATGGGAATTGATCTACCTCAAGATCCACCTCTTGGACACATACCCAAAGGATGTTTCATCCTACCACAGAGATAGTTGCTCTACCATATAAATTACTTCTCTATTTATAATAGTCAGAAATTAGAAACACTCTAGATACCCCTTAACAAAGAACAGATAAAGAAAATATGGTTTACTTGCACAATGAAGTATTACTCAGCCATTTTTTAAAGGGCACCATAAAGTTTGTAGGCAAATAGATGGAACTAGAAAAAAATCAACCTGAGTGAGATACTCCAGACCCAAACAGACAAACAAATTATATATATCTTCTTATATGTGCAGTCAGTGATAACCATAGAATCGCAGAAAATAGGTATAAATTAAGGGACCAAACGGAATGGGTAGATATTGCTAGGAAAGGGAAATAGAATAAATAGATATGGATAAAAGGAAGAGGGCTAGAATGGGAGAATCAAGTAGGGAGGGAGAGGGGGTTGTGGGAGGGAAGATGAAGAGAGATAGCTAAAATGAAGGGACATTTGAAAGGTAGTATGGAAACCTAATACAACAAAAACTTCTTAAAATATATACATACATGAAGATGATCTAAATGAAACCATCGAAATAATAAGGGAGACTGAGTCCCAACTGGCAATCTCTGGTCACCCAATGAAGCTTGCAGTACTGAGATTTGGTTATATCTAAATTGTTGGCCAACGTGGCCCAATAGGAGGAATCCCAGACAACCCAGGCTATTGCCAGGACTACAGGCTGTTCTTTGCAAACTGACAATAAGACCCCATTTCCAAAGGTAACACCTACACAACTCACTGAACACAGAGGTGTCAAGTTGGTGCCTACATAGAGCCTTCACCCTATTCCAGCATATTTGGTAGAGGGAAGTACTCTGCCTGTTATTAAAAGGGAAACATAACACCAAACTAACAAGATATGCTAGGGCAATGGTGGCACAAAGCTTATGGGTATAACTAAACCAATATCTTACCCGGCTTAAGGCCAACTTATAACATAGAAACTATACTCAACACTTCCTGGGTGACCAGGAACCTGAGACTAAATATCCCACCAGCCCTAGAGTAAAATCAAATAATACTGATCTAAAAAGCAGGGGGTGGGTGTTGTGGTGATAAAGTGACTCCTAATGATATTCTGCTGTGCTTGTAGATCAGTGCCTTGTTCAGCCACTTTCAGAGAAGCCTTCTTCAACAACAGATGGAAAAAATAGAGAGGCCCACAGCCAGACATTAGGCAGAGAGTCAGGGACTTTGGGACACTTATTCTTAAATGAGATGTCCCCCACTAAATCCCACACTCAGAGCTCAGGAAACCCCACAAAAGAGGAGGCAGAAAGGATATAAGAGCCAGAGGAGATGCAAGACACCAAGAAAACGAGGTCCTCTAAACCAACACAATGAAAGCTAATCTGAATTCACAGAGATGTAAGCAAGCTGCATGCACAGGGCCTGGAGAGGTCAGCACCGGCTCCTTTGACTATATTATGGCTTCCAATTGACTGTTTTTATGGGACTCCTGAGTGCGTGACCAAGTGGGTCTCTGATTCTTGTGCCCTCTTTAGGGACCTTTTTCTTTTGTTGGTTTGTCTTGTCCATTTTCCAAGTGACATTTTTATATTATCTTAGCATATTTTATTTTGTTATATATTTTTGAGTGAGTGAGTGAGCGAGCGAGCGAGTGAGTGAGTGAGCGAGTGAGTGAGTGAGTGAAATCCTAACCACTAGGGTAAAGTTTAAAAACTGTCCTTTATGTCTCCTAGGAGAAGGAAAATAGTTTTCCCCAATTGAGTGACACTGGATGTATCAACCGCTTCGTGGCGCATCCCCATGTTCAGGAGTAGCTGACCAACATATAACAGGCTCCACAGTTTCTTTCTTTCTTCCTTTTTTATTTATTTTATTTGTGTGTGTGTGTGTGTGTGTGTGTGAGAGAGAGAGAGAGAGAGAGAGAGAGAGAGAGAGAGACAGAGACAGAGACAGAGACAGAGACACAGAGACAGAGAGACAGAGACAGAGACAGAGAGAGGAGACAGAGAGAGGAGACAGAGAGATATTTTATTTGATTACAATTTTGTGGGCTTTTGGGGGTAGGAATTATTTTGTTTTCTTGGTTGGGAGGGGTTGATTGTTTCCTGTCATTTGCAATTCAAACTTCTTCTCAGGTCTTTAATCAACAGAAGTGACTATTACAAACCTCTTTTATAAAATTAAGTGTGAAGAAATATTTGTAATCTGATACCTATTTCTCAGAAAAAAATTCAAACTTAAACACTGGTACAGTGATGACTAATGAAAATAGTGAAGCTAGCACAGCTGTTTGACACAAAGCTGGACTGAATACAGTTTTCACCACTGTGCTGTCTTTTACCTTGGGTTTCTGATCTCTATGTGTTGCATTTGTTGGTGACGTTCTACATTATGATCTATTTACATCTTTTCCCCCCAGAAAATTATTTCTTCTCTCAAAGAAATAATCTTATCTGGCTCTACTTGGGAGTCTTCCTTGCCATAGAGATTATGAAAAGCACAAAAAGAGTTGATTAGGCCCAGAGTTTTCTTGGCCCAGCTGCCCCTAAGCAAACTCAGAAACAATAGATGTGCCAATTTGGCAACAGAATACATTTCAAGCTTTCTCCTATATATAGTCTACAGGACATCCCCTCTCCCAAATAAAAACTTAATAACAAAGTTAGTTTGCCTAAAACAACCTTTGATAACATATATAAATGATATAAAATTAATATAAAAGAGACGAAAGAATTTTTTCAAGCATAAGGCTCACATTATGTTACAGTGAGGTCTTTAAAAAAAAAAAAAAAACAAAGAAAAACAAATGAATAGAACAAGTCAGCCTGCAGCCTGGGAGAGCTTGCAAAGTTTTAGGCTAGGCTAACTCACAAGTTGTACTTCAACCACCATACATTATTCAAGGCTTGGGAACTCATCTAGACTGACTGAGATATTTTTTAAAATCTGTTTAATGTTTCACTTTCCTGCAGAATAGAATGTCATATATCATAAATGCTTACATAAGTCTAAAAATGATTTGAAGATTGACAATGCCTATTCTCTCTGTACTTGTAAAACTTGTCCAGGGACAAAATGATATGATCTGTATTTCTTTTGAAATCATTAAGTTTGCCTCTTTTGTGGAATCTGTATAAATAAAGAAACAGTTGGTTGCTGGTCAGTCAGAGATGCAAGATTTTTTGAGCCACAGTATCTGACTCCTTCACCCATTACTACCCTCTGCCTGTTCCTTATCTCTTCTGCTGGGACATGTCTGACTGCTGGGACTGGTTCCTGACAAAATATTTCTTCACTTTGAATATTGTGAATCAGTTAGTTACAACCTTTCAACTGATGATGAAGATCCCAGGGAACCTTTCATTTTTCTAACGGACGAATGAAACTTGAAAGCACTAATGGAAACTCAAGTATGAGAATAAAATAGTCAAAGAAATGAAAGCCTATGGGCCTGCCCGTGTGCTTCTATTCATCTTGGTCTTGAACTCTTTTTCCATTCATCAACAGTTTAATGAGCACTATAAAGTCAAACATTAGAGTCATGTTGGGTATGATGGCACATCAAGTTTGGCTGTGAGGATGTGGTTCTGGTGTACATTCCACTGTATGTGTCTTTTAAGTCTATGTAGAAGCTCTGGGTCTCAGGACAGAGTGACATCTTGAGAAGCAGCCCTGGTTACTGAGCTGCCATACCCAGAACATCCAGGGACAGCTAATACTGATGTCTAGCAGGATTCACTATTCAAATGTGCTGTTAGACTTGGCCATGTTCCTACTATGATTTCTCCTGTCCTCTTCTCTTCTCTCCTCTCCTCTCCTCTCCTCTCCTCTCCTCTCCTCTCCTCTCCTCTCCTCTCCTCGGCTCTTTGCTTCTCCCCTTCATTCCCCTCCCCTATCCCCCTCTCTAGGCCCTCTCTCTCTGGCATTGAGGAACCTATTTCACATTATGAGTTGAATATCATTCCATTTGATTGTGTCTGATGGTTTCTAAAGAGTAGACTCTGAGTATGTGTTGTGAGTGGGTTGTGGACATGAGAGTGAAAGGGGAAGAGAGAGAAGAAAAGAAGGAGGGACAGAGAAAACCCAGAGAGAAAACTCACCAACATCACACGGACAGAGTCTGCCATGATTCCCACATAAGGCTTCAGAATGTCATAATGGAAGGCTGGGGTCAACATCCGTCGGTGCTGGAACCACGGCTGTCCATTCAGCAGAAGCAAACCATACCCTGTGCAGTGATGATTGTGTTAATGAGTGTATGAACCATAGGAATGCAAGACTTGGGGAAAGTTGGAGAGACAAACATGGGAGGTCTTGGACAAACCAGAAGACAAATAAGGATGGAAAAAGACAACTACTCTTCAATGTTTTCCCCAGTTGGTATGGTACATATGGTGTGATCATGATAGGTAGAAGATAAAGATTTAAAACAGCGAGGGAAGTACATACATACCAAGCTAAGAATGTTTGTAAATAGGAGATATGGAAACAGAAGGAGGAGGTTAATTTCTGGTTGCATGTCATGCTACATCTTGAAGGTAATGGCCCATCTCCCATTGTTCTCAATAAGTCAAGATGCCCTTCTTGGAAACCCAAAGTAGAGAGTGGCCACATTGGCATTCATATGGCTGTACATACCAATCCAGGGAGCTAGAAATCTGTAGGAACCGTGAGCTTTTGGGTCTGAAAAAAAGTGAGGCATTAATTAAAAATAAAGACGATGAAGAGTCCTGAGATGGCAGCAAATAAGACCAGAAAGCTATGAAATCTTGATAACTACCCATTAGAGGTTTGCCTCATGCTACCTCCCACCTTTCTTCCACGCCCTTTTATCCATCTTGACAGTTTGGCTTAGGGATGCAACCTCCTTGTACCAGAAGCTAAACATCCCCAGGATGAGACTGGTGAGTTAGCAAGAAATGTAGATTACTATATCCTCAGAGTCAAAGAGTAGGACAGCCTTGTGGTTTTACTGCAGCAGCTAATAGTGCTTTTTAAACCCATGATACAGAACAGAAACAATTAGAACATTCGAACCCAAGTCACTGTACATATGACAATTATTTTTGTATGTAACTGACCACTCCAATTTAGTTTGGAAAAAAAAGGTAAATAAATTGAATCCATACTAGTATTTTAATGTTGCAGTACTAAGTACCAAGCAAGTATTAAGTAAATATTGCTGACCATATGCTAGGTTGTGACCAGGAAAAATGAAAGGTACTGTTTTGTCATTAGAAGCATGATTCATCACTTTGTCCTGTAACTTCACAAACCCAGGTATAAATCCAGAATGGAAGTGAGGAAGTTTCACTCTCACCTGATCTCCCCAGGATCAACTTCATGTAGTCAGGGTCATATACTTGGAAGCGTACTTTGCTCCCCCAGATCCAATGTGGATAGGCACTTGGGAAATTGTTCATCTGTTTTAGAATAACTTGCAGCTCCTGGTCCTTTGGGAACTGATATCAGTAGAAAAATTAACCACTGAAAATGCTTTGTGCCAGCTGTGGTGACTTACGTTTGTAATCCCAACACAACACTTGGGAGGCTGAAGCCAGAGGATTTCTGTTGGTATGAGACTAATATAGGCTACATAGTGAGTTCAAGGCCAGCTTGGGCTACCTTGTAAAGACACTGCCAACCACCAAACCAACCAAACAAACAAAACCTCAAGAGTAAAATTTTAAAAATCTTTTGTTTTAGTTTTTGGTCTTAAATAAAGAGTGAGGTTTATTTAACAGAACCTGGGATTGGAGCACAGTCTGATGGCTTCTCTGTGCAGTCATCTGGACCGTTGCTCTCTCCTTGGATTTGATCTGAGCCAGATGCTGTGGTCCTGTTAGATGAAGCTGTATTCCCCAAAATCTGGCCCCAGAGCCTCTGCCCTGGCTTACATTCCACATACTCTATCTCCTCCTCTTAAATGTGACCAATGTGCAACAGTTGTCACATGCCTCTTCCTGAAGCCTTTTACCTAGTTCTGTGTCCATCCCCTCTGGGGAGGAGGCTGTTTAAGGCCTCCTCCAGCACCTAGGCTACTCTTTCCTCTCATTTCTGGGAGACTGTGCACTTGTTCCAGGCCCTTGGTTGGGTACTGGGGTATATAGTGTGCTTAGCAAGGTGGAATACACACTACAGGGTGTGCAGCAGGAGAGCCCATAAATAAACAGACTGATTAATGTGCCTCTCTAGCAATGGACCCTCACATCTAAAGAACAACCTTCCTGACCCTCAGGATTTAAACATATAAATCATCCACCCAGGCAGCTCTTTCAGCCTTAGGTAAACATATAGGGTCAGTTGCTTCACCCAATAGCAAAGTGAGTCCCTTTAGAACACCTGGCACCCCCTGTGATTCCTGCCTGTTGTTACCATACATAGGACAGAGTCTACCACACTGGTAGCCACGTTCTCAGACAATCTCTGAGCCAGGAAGAGAGGGTGACAGAGAAACGGGGGCAGGGAAGTGCTGAGAAGCCCAGGTTTTTAAGAACAGGTAAGGCTGCAGGAGTTGCTCAGCCTGGAAAGAAAAAGGCAGAGGCAGGACCAACCACAGCCTCCCAAGTCCAGGACTCTCAGATGATAGGTTGGCATAGCCATGCAGTAGAGCTGACAGCAGCAAGACTGAGCTCTTTTGAGCAGTGAGCCCCTGTTGCTGGAGCGAGCCAGCATGAGATGTGTCCCATCCTGAGCAGATTGTCCCATGAGCAACATGAGGAGCTTTTATAACAAGCTCTGTTCTGTAAGTTTGATGACTGTTCTCTGAGAGCCCCATCCTCCCAGCCACCCATCTCTCTCCTTCCTACCTTGTGCCCAAAGAACCAGTGGGAAGGTGGGCATGGGAACTGCTGGGTAACTCTGAGTAGCCATTGCCTTTGCAGGTAGAACTGGGCTGCCTTGAAGAGCAACAGGAGCAGGCTGAGCACGGAGGCCACTTGGAGCAACTCATAGATGCTTCCCGGGAATCTGGGGGAGCTCAGAGCAGAGACACTCATGATACGACAGCTTCTGGATTACTGTCTGTCCCTCACTTCCCCTGAACACCCTCATGCCTGCAAGGCCCCAGGAAGATTGCCCCACCTACTTGTAGGAGGGACATGGGTGTGAGCAAAGCTGGATTTCAAGACCAGGCTTTGATTCACCTGAACAACCTACTTTGGAGAACAATGAAATGAAAGACATATCAAGTGGCATGATGTCACCTTACCCTCGTAGCTCACAAGAATTTGTGAACAAGCTACCAAAAGGGTGGAAGAAAGCTGAATCCAAGGAGTTCACTCTTTAGTTTGCCAAAAGTTCATTGGAAGTGCCTGTTTGCATGATTTTCAAGACTTTAGGGATGGAGAAACTATGACAAAGAGGTAAATTGAAGGTTTAGGTGGAAAAAAGCCATTAAAAGCATGTGGTAGGATTTCCTACTGGATGTCAATGCTGTCACTACCCAGGCCCTCTGAAATACTCCTCTGGTGCTGTTGCATTCACCATCCAATCATGACCTACAGTGCCTTTGCTGATGAAGAGTGCATTGAGGAAGCTTGGGAGCCAGGCCAGCCTCACTGCAGCCATGCAACTTAACTTCTCCCAGCTCAGTGCCTTCTTTTGTAACATGAGATCTTAATCCCTTCCTAGACATCTGATAGGATACACTGGGTTTTTTTCCCCATCACTAAACAAATTCCACAAATATTTATTGAACTGACAGTCTTGAGATCAGTGGCCGGAAACAGAACTGGTGCAGTAAAATTTGATAAGGTTGTAGTGGAAGAATGAAATGTGTTTGTTACTTTCCTGTTGCTATGATAAAAAATATAGTAACCAATGCAACTTATAGAAAGAGGATTCATTTTGGCTTATATTTCCAGAGGGATAAATAGCCGTCATGGCAGAGAGACATGGTGGACAAAGCAAGAAGCTGAGGATTTGTATCTTCAGGTACACGCATAAAGAGAGAGAGAGAGAGAGAGAGAGAGAGAGAGAGAGAGAGAGAGAGA
>OU015754.1:50553937-50565445 GCA_907169655.1 Acomys percivali | reverse complement strand
GTGTGTGTGTGTGTGTGTGTGTGTGTGTGTGTGTGTGTGTGTGTGTGTGTGTGCGCGCGCGCGCGCGCACGCGCGCATGTGCTACTACCCCAGCCAGTATGTTCTCTTATTTGTTGTTAATAGCTCTGATCTTTAGCTTTGGGGATAAAACCTGAAGTAAGCTCAGAGCCTAAAATGGGGGGAGGGGCTCTTGGGGGGAGCAAGAAGGAGCTCCAGAGACAGGGATAGCAGGACACAAGTGCCATGCAGGGGAAGTGGGGAAAACAGACTTGACCTAAGGGTCGGAGAGTTGAGGGAGGACAATGAGAAGGGGGTAAAGGTGAGACAAATGGCGCTAGGTATGTCAGAGAAAGCCACAGGGAAACATATTGGCCCATCGGTGCGTGCGTGCGTGCGTGCGTGCGTGAGTGCATGCGTGTGTGTGTGTGGCTGTGGATGCTTTTTTAGTGCTTTTATCCTTTCCAGTACCCACTGGTTATTACTGCTGCCTGTGGTTATTACCTTTAGTTGTCTACTTGTCTATTTTTTCCTCTTCTCCAAGAAATGAAAGAAAAACATGCTTTCACCATTGTCTATAAGAAAGCCTTGGGGCTTCTTCCTCCTCCTCAGGAAAACACGAAATGGCAGAGGGCCCCAGAGGTTGGGGGTGGGGATAGTGGATCCCCGGCACCAAGCTGGGCCGCCTGGTTAAGGACATGAAGATCAAGTCCTTGGAGGAGATTATCTGTTCTCCCTGCCCATTAAAGAATCCAAGGTAATTGACTTTTCCTGGGTGCATCCCTAAAGGATGAGGTTCTCAAGATCATGTCAGTGCAGAAGCAGACATGGGCTGGCCAGTGGACCAGGTTCAAGGCTTTTGTCGCTATTGGGGACTACAAGTCATGTTGGTCTTGGTGGTAAGTGCTCCAAGGAGGTAGCCACCGCTATCCGAGGGGCCATCATCTTGGCCAAGCTTTCCATCGTCCCTGTGCGGAGAGGCTACTTGGGGAACAAGATTGGCAAGCCCCACAGTTCCATGCAAGGTGGCAGGCCGCTGTGGCTCAGTTTTGGTGCGTCTTATCCCTGCCCCCACAGGCACTGGTATTATTTCTGCTCCTATCCAAAAAGCTACTGATGATGGCCAGCGTTGATGACTGCTACAAATCAGCCAGGGGCTGCACTGCCACCATGGGCAACTTTGCCAAGGCCACTTTTGATGCCATCTCCAAGACGTACAGTTACCTGACACCCGACCTCTGGAAAGAGACTGTGTTCACCAAGTCTCCTTATCAGGAATTCACTAATCATTTTGTGAAAAGCCACACCAGAGTCTCTGTTCAGAGGACCCAGAGGCTCCAGCTGTGGCTACAACATAGGGCTTTTTATACAAGAAAAATAAAGTGAATCAAGTCTGTTCTTTAAATAAAAAAATGAAAAAAGCCCTGGCTGTGCAGGCTTCATAGCGGGGGATGGGGCACTTGAGGCAGTGTTTGCAGTGCAATAAGCAGGTATTACCCCTGTTATGAAAGACCCGTGTTATGAAAGAGGCTGGGTTGCCAGGTGGAGTTGTCAAGCTTACTGAGGTGTGAGATGAGAGCACTGAAGACTGAGAAGAGCAGCTTTGGGGCACTGGTGCAGAGCTTGTCTAAGGGTACGAGAGAAGGGACCAAGGCCAGAAGATCCTCCACCCTCCCTAATCAGAGACACACAACCTGTCTGGTTACACCAGGCTCCCTAGTCTCATGGATTTTCTGTTATGAATTCAGATGCAGTGGTAAGAGGCCAGGGAAGGTTCTCCTAGACCCAGGCCCTCCAGTGCAAGCAGTTTATTGGCTTCTTGAGTATCTATGGCCAAAGTGTATACAGCTGTGGGAGGGTCAATAACTTCCAGGAGAGAGGGTGAAGCTTCCTTTTAGAAAAGAGTTCAAGACCCATGGTGGTAAAGAGTCTGACTGGTAGGGATGGGAGTGGGGGGGGGGGCGGTGTCAGGTTATTTTCTACCCTGAACTGTCAGCCAATTCACTGTTTTTGTTGCCTGTTGAAACCCCACCAATACAGATATAGTGCAAGGAATGACTTTGCTGTAATCATTTTAATGATGCCTTTTACATTTGCTCTGGGTTTTCTAGAATTGATTCTCTCCAGTAAGTCAGGAAGCAAGGACAGGGGAAGTGAGGAGAAGTGAAGTATCCTCAGAAGAGGGTAGGGTTTCCTCAGAGAAAGGGGCTCAAGGAACACGTGAGAAAGAGACCAGGATCTATGTTCAAATTCTGAGACTAGTTGACCAAGTGGCTACGTCATTCACCAATGAGCATGAATGCCTTCTTCCTCCCAGGTGTCTAATGCTCTCCAGGCCCTCCCTTGCCACCTGTGATGTCGGAAGGCCATCTGCAGCATGAGGTGGCAACAGAGATCAACAGAACACCACCAGGCAGGCACTACTAATCAAGTTAACTTTAAAAATGGAAACGCCTAAGCTTCTAGATAGCATTTGTTTGATACTTTAGAACATTTAGTGCAATTAAGTAGTGCACTTTGTGTGGCTGCTTCCTCACAGCTAAAGTGGGGGGGAAACCAAAAGATAAGAACAGAGGTTCAAACACGGACTTCACATCACATACATGACCTGGAAGCTTCCATCTGCTTTGAGAGAACCCTCTTTTTCCTGTCACTGGAGGGCTGATATTAAAACAAACAAACAGAACAAAGCAAACAAAAATCCCTAAGCCCACAGCTTTAGCATGTTAGTGTCATTTTGCTGTTGCTTTTATTTGTTTGGTTGGATTTAATTTTTTTTTATTAGCACATATTCATTTTATAAATGACAAGCTTTGGTGATGTTTTACTTCAGATATATCATGTACTCTAACCACACTTAGTGTTCATTACCCTGTGTTGTGTCCCCCATTCTGTGACAATCCTATTCACTTTCCCAGAGTTCCCCTTCTACTTTCATGTGCTCTGTCTTTCTCTCCCTATATCTCCTCACTCAGGATGTGTGTGTGTGTGTGTGTGTGTGTGTGTGTGTGTGTGTGTGTGTGTGTGTAGTTCACTATGTGGTCCAAGATGGCTTAGAATTCAAGATCATCCAACTCTTGCCTTCCAAGTACTGAGATGAGAAGACCTGGCTACTAATTGACCTCCTGAACTCGCAGGGTATCTTCTACCAAAGTGAGAAAACTGACCGGGAAGTAATGAAGCTTGAACTTGGACTGAGTTCAACTTGACTTTTCCATGTAGGGGAAGCTCCAATGACATTCCTTTAATGTCTTCTGTGTCCCTTCTTCTTTGCTGATCATTAAGTTTATCCTTTTCAGCTGTAAGTTCCAGAACCAGAGAAATACCTTATGAATGGTTTTGATGTATAGTACTGGCAGGAGGTAATACTTTGCAGATGTAGGGCAATGTTCATTGCAGCTGTGTATAGTGAGGGATTAATATAATAAAAATATGTTAGCTTAGTCTAGTCATAGTCTACTATACCACTGTGTTTCCCACAATCAGGCACACTGGGTCCAGAAATCAAGAGATAGAAGTAAGAATGGCACATGTTTCCTGTTACCTTTAGTGGCTGAACAGAAAAATAAAACTTCTTTCTGTCCAGTAATCAAGTTGTCAAATGGCCTAAAGACTCAAATAAGAGAAAAGCTTCCACTCAGATTCAGCTACTATTTTGTTGACCTTGAAGTTAAAACCAGTGCCTGGCATTTGGAGTGCTTGTGCCTCTGAACCAAAGAGGACTACTGTGTTGGCTGATAATTGATCCTGATTTTCAAGATGACTTTAGTAGGGTCCTTACCAAAGGAAGGAAGGGAAAAGATGTCTGGGACACAGAATTATCATGGAGCGTCTTCTAGCACTTAACACATCTTTTGGCTAAAGAAAGTAGAAAAAGACAACAAGCCAATACAAGCAGGATTCTGAGCACCTGAGAACTTCAAAGGATGGAGGTTCGGGTTATTCCACTATGTAAAGACAACACAACGTACCAAGGGACCTTTTAAAAGCAAAGGAGGCATGAAACAGATGGTGGAAGACAATAGCTCTAAATACTGCTGTAACCTCTGATCAGTAGAAACAACAGGAGCGTGTAAAGGTCAGTCGTTTCACTCTCTTGCAAATATGCTCATGTATATAAACATTTCTTCTTCCCTCCTATACTTCACATATAAATTATGATGTGTTAAACTCTCTTATATCACAAAATGAAAATCACAGAGCACCAAAAAGAAGAGTGAACACGCCATGACTTTTACAGTATTTTCAGGGGGGAAGTTAGTGTACTTTCAGTGTTATTATATACCATAGTCAGAAGGAGCATGTCTATTGTATTTCTGATGGGCAAAAATAACCCCAGGGTGGTTGAGTATGTACCAAATCTATGTTTGCAGATTAAGTAGTTGCAAAGGGACAAATCATACCAAGTTAATAAGCGTGAAATGTCATGTTTGGCTTTTAAATTCACCATGACTGTGGTGAATTACCCAACCATTCAATTTAACACTAGTTTAAATCTGCTGTAGATAATGGCTATAACTAGTTGAATTCAGTTACAAGAGATGATTCTTGATAATCTAGGAGGGCCTAATCTACTTTGCCTTGAGTAAAAAAACTCTAGAAGCTAGAAGATGGGAGAAAGTGGTTTACCCCGAGGACTCTTGGGAAAAAAAAATGTACTTTTTACTCTGTGAAAGCCAATGCAGACATCTGACCTGCAGATGTAGCAGGCTATAAGGACATTTCTTTAGTTCATGAAAACAGTGTTAGTTCATAATAGCAAATTGGGACAGTCACATTGGCACAGACATAACAACAGAAAGGGAAAGACACAGGAGAGGGGAAAGCTGAGGAAGACATTGAAACACACAGCAAGTAGAAGATTGTTGGAAAGACAAGTGGGATTCTAGAGATAGGAGGACAGGAAAGTCCACAGAGGGCAGGTAGAAGGAAGGATGAGGACAGACACGCAAGGAGCAGGAGCAAATGACAGGAAGACAGAATGGCAGCAGGCACTCAGAGTCTGTCCTTGACCTCACCAGTATTATTGAAGTTTTCTGAGAGACAAATGCATGCATCCCATTCTTGGATTTCAACAGAAATCATGACATAGGAACAAGAGACTCTGGTGGAATCTAGAAGCAGCTCAAAGCAGAACAGGGTCAAAGTCATTGCTACTATCACCTTATTTGTGGTAAATTGCTTTCCCAGTGCATTTCCTGAACCTGAAAGAGGCAGTGGAGGGAGAAATGGCCTCAAGCACTGTGCAGAGCTTTTCAGAGACTGGACCTGGAGCACCAGGTCAGAGCTGAAGGTTTGAGACTCTATGATGGACTCACTGGGCTGCATTCCTCACATGTCACATCTATTTGACTCTTCACTTTGATTCATGCATTCCCATACTTTGGTGAAACTTTATCTTCCTGCTAGTGTTGACCTTAGTCTCAATCTCAAAGTCTGTTAGGTGAGAGCAATCACACCAAGAGCCAGTGTAGTAACATCTATAATTTCATGACTTGGTCTTTAATTAGTTCACTTCTCCCACTATGAATTTCTGGCTCCACAGCATGGAAGAGTAAGCTCTACTCTTCCTGAGGATCACCATACACTAGGACAAAAGTTTTATGATCAGAGGGAAATCAGATGTCAATGGAGAAGCTCCCTAAGAAGGCATCAGGCTGAGGAGCCTCAGGATGATGCCCCACTGATCTCCCACTCAGTCCTCAGCCTCCACCACTCATCTGACAAGCACCCGAAGCCTTCTAACTCTACTGAGTCTTTGTGTCATGCTTAGTTTCTTCTTCTGGACTCCTATGTCCTCCCTGGACATCTTCCTCTACACTAATCTTCTGTGTCTTGGGTCAGGTCAGATGGTGTCCAGATGCTGCAGCAGCACCCATAACCTTTATTGACTGCTGCCCCCCTTTCAATTACCCAGCTCTACTTCATACGTCAGCTCATGCTGAGATCACAGAGAATGCTTTCCTCCACCCTCTTCCTGAACATCCTAAAGTATCAGACCAATGAACAGATGGGCCTCATCCCTTCTGTCAGGTGTTTCTTTATAACCTGTGCACCCAAGACACAAGCAGTGCCTTCTTCAAAATCACACCCTAGTTCAGGGCCCAGGACAGTGCCAGGAACTGGAACATTTCACAAACCACTCAAGAATGAAGGGAAGATGTCTGTCCCAAGTGCAGGTGCTTGGTTCTTAAAATACCTTTTTGTTCTTGTCACTGAAACACTGGAAGGTTTCTTTTTCTCTATGTTTTACCTCTTAGCACAGGACTTGGCACAGAAACACATCTTTTGATTCTTCATATTTGAATTTAGTTACAAAACAAACCAAATTGGAACACACTGAAAGTACCTATTAGTTCTCCCACGGAGTGTGTTTACTTGTACTTCATTGGCCTCTGGTTTCAGGAGCCTTATTCAAAGCTATTACCTAGGAGGAAGTACTCAGCCCTTGGGTAAACCAAATCTAGGAACCAGTTTACAAATGAAGAATTGCCTTAAAACCTGGTGTATAGAAGTTGACTCAGTGTTTAAGGAATTTACATTATAAAAATTCTGAAAGTTCTTGTTGCCAGTAATATTAAAGAGTTTGTAGCAATTTGTATTTTACAAGGGAATATTCCTCAAATCTGTTTGGGTTTTCCCAGCAGCTCTTTTGAAGTTATTTGTCTCTAGAACCTTTGAGTGAATTTAAAATGTGACTATCAAGACTTTTCAAATGCTAAGTTTCTAATAAAAACTAATGGGTTTTCTCAGAGGAAGTTTACTGATCCCATCCTTAATGCATCTCTGGCCTGAATTTGTACTATATGGTGGAAAGTATAGATATTACCTCATCTGTCTAATTTAGACAAATGGGAAAACTATAAATAGAATGTTAACATTAATATTCAGTCAACAATCATCTCCTGAGAAACTGAAAATGTAGGGTGCTGGAGTCCAGCTCCAGTGGGATCCAGAACCTGAAGGAAGACATATGAAATCTGCAAAATAAGACTTGGACCAAGAGATGCAGTTCACACTCTCTGGCACCAAGACAACTCAGGCCACATTTATTTATACATCTATTTTTTTCACAGCTGAAAAGGTTTTAAAATTCATTTTCTCATGTATAGTCTCTTTTAAGAACTTCCTATATTTAACAATAATGTACATATTGTACTTTTCCCATTCCTTCTCTTCCTCAATCTCCACTGTTTCCTGCTAACCCATGAACTGTATCAAGAAAGAGGAAAAAGAGTCTTCTGCCTGCTAGGTCCACCTGGGGCACAGGCAGCAGAGCTGAGCCGTGCTCTGTACCCTGAGTTACACTTGTCAGGCCTACACCTCTATCTGCCTCCCCAAGGAGTCCTGTAAGCATCCGGAACATCCAGTCAACACTAAGGACAACAAGAAGATCAACATAAGAACACAATAAAAAACAACCAGGGCAATATGGCACTACCAGAACCCAGTTTTCCTACTACAGTAAGCCCTGGATATCCAAACGTGGCCAAAGTGAAGCACAAGAAGATGACTTTAAATCCAACCTCAATAAAGATACAGAGGCCTTTAAAGAGTAAATAAATAAATAAATCCCTTAAAAATACAGAAAAGATCATATAGGTGAAAGAAACGAATAAAACTGTTCAAGGCCTGATAATGAAAATAGAAGCAATAAATAAAACACTCCCTGAGGGAATTCTGAAGATGGAAAGCCTAAGAGAGAACAGGAGCTATAGATGCAAGTGTCACCAACAGAATACAAGAGATGGAAGAGAGAATCTCCCATATAGAAGATACGATTGAAGAAATTGATACATTTGTCAAAGAAAATGTTAAATCAAAAAAGTTTCTGACACAAAACATCCAAGAAATCTAGGACGTTATGAAAGGACCAAACTTAAGAATAATAGGAAAAGGAGAAGGAGAAGACTTATAGTTCCAAGGGCCAGAAAATATTTTCAACAAAACCATAGATGAAAATTTCCCCCAACCTTAAAAAGAGATGCTTATAAACATATAAAACACTTACAGAACATCAAATAGATTGCACCACAAAAGAAAATCCTCTCACCACGTAATGGTTGAAACACTTAATTACAGAAAAAAAGAAAGAATATTAAAAGCCTCATAGGGAAAAGGCCAAGTAACATATTAAGGCAGACCTATCAGAATTACACCCAACTTCTCAACAGAGACTCTAAAAGCCAGAAAGGCCTGGACAGATACATTGCAGACTCTGAGAGACCACAGATATCAGTCCACACTATTATACCCAGCAAAACTTTTAATCACCATAGATGGAGAAAACAGGATTTTCTGTGACAAAACCAAATTTAATCGATATCTATCTATAAATCCAGCTCTACAAAAGATACTAGAAGAAAAACTTCAACCCGAGGGGGTTAACTACACCCAAGAAAACTTGGGAAATAAATAAGCCACACCCACAAAACCAAAAGAAGGCACACGCGTGCACACACAGACACACACACACACACACACACACACACACAACTTCCCCCAGCAATAAAACAACAGCAATTAATAATAATTGGTCATTCATATCCTTCAACATCAATAGACTCAATTCCCCAATGAGAAGACACAGGCTGACAGAATGGATATGTAAATGGGACCCATCAGTCTGCTGTACACAAGAAACAAACCTCAGCAACAAAAATAAATATTACCTCAGACAAAGAGCTGGAAAAAGGTTTTACAAGCAAACACACCCAAGAAACAAGCTGGAGTAGCCATTCTAATACCTAATCAAATAGACTTTAAACCAAAATTAATTGAAAGAGATGGGGAAGGACATTTTATACTCATAAAAGGAAAAATCCACCAAGATGATATCTCAATTCTGAACATCTATGACCTAGATTCTGAACATCTATGACCCACATATGTAAAAGAAGGATGACTAAAGTTTAAATCACACATCAAACCCCACACATTAAATAGTGGCAGATGTCAACACCTTTTTCTCACCAATGGACAGGTCATCAAGCCAGAAAATAGAGAGAAATAATGAAACTAACTGATGAATCAAATGAACCAAGTGGACCAACAGATGTCTACAGAACATTCCATCCAAACAGAAAAGAATATACCTTCTTTTCATCACTTCATTATATCTTCACTAAAATTAACTGCTTACTCAGTCACAAAGCAAGCCTCAACAAATAAAAAAGGTTAAATAACTCCTTGTATGATATCAGACTACCATGGATTAAAGCTGGTCTTCATCAACAACAGAAACAACAGAAAGCCTACAAACTCATAGAAACCGAACAACTTTCTACTCAATGATCACTTGGTCAGGGAAGAAATAAAGAAAGAAATTAAATACTTTCTAGAATTCAGTGAAAATGAAGGCACAACATACCCAAACTTATGGGACACAATGAAAGTAGTGCTAAGAAGAAAGTTCATATCACTACATATCTTTATAAAGAAACTGGATAGATCTCAAAGCAATTTAAAATAACACCTGAAAGCTCTAGGTCAAAAATAATCAGACACACCCAAGAGGAGTAGGTGGCGGGAAATAATTAAACTCAGGGCTGAAATCAGTAAATTAGAAGCAAAGAGAACAACACAGATAATCAAAACTAAGAGCTGGTTCTTTGAGAAAAATCAACAAGATAGACAGACCCTTAGCCAAACTAACTAAAAGACAGAAAGATAGTATTCAAATTAATAAAATTAGAAATGAAAAGGGGGACATAACAACAGACACTGAATAAATCAAAAGAATCATTAGGTCTTACTTCAAAAGACTGTACTCCACAAAATTGGAAAATCTAAATGAAATGGATGATTTCCTTAATAGATTTCCCTTACAAAAGTTACATCAAGATCAAGTAAAAAAAATTAAATAGATCTATAATCTCTAAGTAAACAGACATGCTGACTAAAAGTTTCCCAACCCAAAAAAAAGACTAAGGCTGACAGTTTTAGGACAGAATCTACCAGACTTTTACAGAAGAGCTAATACCAATTGTTCTCAAACTATTCCACAAAATAGAAAGAGAAGGAACATTGCCAAACTCATTCTATGAAGCCATAGTCACCCTGAAAATAAATTACACAAAGACTCAGCAAAGAAAGAATTTTAGACCAATTTCCTTTATGAACATTGAATCAAAAATACCGAATAAAATACTTGCAAACTGAATCCAAAACATACCAAAAACATCAACCACCATTATCAAGTAGGCTTCATCCCAGGGATGCAGGAATAGTTCAACATACAAATATCCACCATACAAACAAACTGGAAGTAAAAAAACCACATGATCATCTTCATTAGATGCTGAAAAATCATTTGACAAAATCCCACACCCTTTTATGTTGAAAGTCTTGGAGCTATTAGAGATACAAGGCACATACCTAAACAGAAATATACAGCAAGCCTACAGCCAACATCAAATTAAATGGAGAGAAATGTAAAGCAATTCCACTGAAATCAGGGACAAAACAAGGCTACCCACTCTCTCTGTATTTATTCAATATAGTACTTGAAATTTTAGCTACAGCAATAAGACAACTAAAGGAGATCAAGGGGATACAAATTGGAAAGGAAGAAGTCTAAGTATGCAATTTTCATCAAAATCCCTACACAATTCTTTACAAATCTTGAAAGGGAAATCCCCAACTTCATATGGAAAAAAAAACCCCAGGATATCTAAAACAATCCTGTACAATAAAAGAACTTCTAAAGGCATCACCATCTCTGATTTCAAGCTGTACTCCAGAGCAATAGTAATAAAAACTGCATGGTATTGGCATAAAATCAGACAGTTTGGTGAATTGAATTGAATTTAAAACTCAAAAATAAACCTACACACCCATGGACACTTGATTGTTGACTAAGAATCCAAAAACATACAGTGAAAAAAAGGTGCTTATCTAACTGGGTGTCTGCATGTAGAAGACTGCAAATAGATTCGTATTTATCACCCTGCACAAAACTCAAGTTCAAGTGGAGCAAAGACCTCAACACAAAACCAGATACATTAAATCTAATAGAAGATAAAGTGGGATAATTCATTGGCACAGTAGACAATCTCCTGAACAAAACACCAACAGCTCAGGAACTAATATCAACAATGAATAAGTGGGACCTCCTGAAACTGAGAAGCTTCTGGAAGGCAAAAGACACCATCAATAGGAGAAAATGGCAGCCTACAGATTGGGAAAAGATCTTTACTAACCCTACCTCTGACAGAGGGCTAACATCCAAAATATATAAGGAACTCAAAAAATTAACACCAAACTACCAAATAACTCAATTTAAAAAAATAAGATAGAGAGCTAAACAGAGAATTCTCTTTTTTTTATTATTTATTTTTCTTTTCTTTTTTTTTTTAATTAATTTATTCTTGTTACATCTCTATGGTTATCCCATCCCTTGTATCCTCCCATTCTCCCCTCCCTCCCATTTTCCCCTTATTCCCCTCCCCTATGACTGTTCCTCAGAGGGATTACCTCCCTCTGTATATGCTCATAGGGTATCAAGTCTCT
>OU015754.1:50531103-50546578 GCA_907169655.1 Acomys percivali | reverse complement strand
AGAGAGAGAGAGAGAGAGAGAGAGAGAGAGAGAGAGAGAGAGAGAGCCAAAATTAACCCTGTGGTTACTGTTTTGGATATGAAAAGTATCCATTCCCCTGAAGAACAGGAGTAGCTAACAAATGACCACTTAGTCCTGAAGAACCAAGGAAAGAGAGAAAGAAAAAAAATCTAGTGGTGCAGACTAGACTGGTGGCTTGGTTTTGGATCCACAGAGACATGTAGCTGAAAATGCTGAGGTCCCCTTTTATTATAAGCCATATTGTACTTAATTTTAATTCCATATAGAACTTTGACTCGGTGACAAATACGTCAAAAAATAAATGACACTTGCCCACAGCATACATAGTCTGAATTAGGGTCTAACTTACTGAACACGTCTAGTTGAAGAAAGTACCATCTTCTGTCCTATTTTTGAGGATTGCAGGGTCAGACTACTCTAATCCTTTTGGATGTATCCCAAGTGGGAGTCTGGTCAGACTAGAAAGCTGGAAAGTCTTGAAAAATACAAAATATAAAAGTATTTATCGGGGGGGGGGCTGGAGAGATGGCTCAGTGGTTAAGAGCACCGCCTGCTCCTCCAGAGGTCATGAGTTCAACTCCCAGCACCCTCATGGTGGCTCACAACCATCTATAATGTAATTTGATACCCTCTTCTGGCCTGCAGGTGTACATGCTACCGTATACATAATAATAAAAAATCTTTAAAAAAATAAAAAAAATAAAAAATAAAGGCATGTGCCACCACATCGGGTGATTAAAAAAAAAAGTATTTATCTTTTGTCAGATCATAGTGGACCTAAACAAGGAATCAATAGAAAGGAAAATTATACAAATATATATGAGTTGAAAAGTACTCTTGAAATACCAGGGAGTCACCTGGTACCAAGGAGGAAACAACATTTTTCTACAATCAAATTAAAATGATAATAAAACTTATAAGAATTTTTGTATATGCAAAGGCAGTTATAAAATAAAGATACATAGTTTTTGTGGTTACAATAAATCCCAAAGATCTTAAATAAACAACTTAATGATGCCCCCAAAGAACAAGCCAACACTAAAAACAGTAGATGTGAAGAAGTGTTTTTAAAAAATCAAGGTAGAAACTAGTAAAGTGGAGACCAAAAGAGTGATACATATCATGAAATAGAGTTGGTTTCTTGAAAAGATAGAAAGATTAATGACCTTCTTGCCAAACTAACCAAAAGAAAAACACAACTTACTAAAATCAGAGATGAAATCAAAGACATTGTATAAATGCCAACAAGATACAGATGATCGCTAAAGAATAGTTTGATAATGTATATATTCCAGAAATTGTTAAAATATAGAAGAACTGGATACATTCCTAGAAATATAGAGCATATGAAAAATGTGTCAGTAGGATACAAATGGATCATACTGAGAAATGTAGTAATAAAGAGTATCAGGGCAAAGAAAAGCTCAACTGGCTAAGCTTACCTAACGATGCTTCACAAACTGTTCCTTAAAACGAGAAAGGGAGAAACACTACAAAACTCATTCTATAAAGAAGTGTTACCTTGATACTAAACCAGAAAAAATATTCAAAAAAAAGAAAAAAAATATAGAATAAATTACATGTTGATCATAGATGCAAAATTTCTCAGTAAAATATTTGTAAGCTGAATTCAAGAACATGTTTTAAAAAAAACATCATACATTATAACCATGTTGGTTTCATTCAAAAGATGCAAAGATGGTTAAAATATATGTGAATCAATAAATGTCATAAACACATAATTATATTCAAGACATAAACCAAATGATCATCTCAGTAAATGCAGAAAAGTTCTTTGATGAAGTTCACATACACTCATGATAAAAATCCTAAAGAAAATTAGCATGGAAGGAACATAGATTCATATGAAAGGCTGTAAATTACAAACAAAGTACATACTGTACTAAGTGGGAAAGTACTGGACATATTTCCTTTAAAATCAAGAGTGAGACAAAGGTTCCTATTCTCTTCACTCTTTTTTTTATATATATATAATTCTTGAAGTCTAGATAGACCAGTAAGTCAGATGGAAGAAAAATGTGTACCCCAGATAAGACAGATAAGACACCACCCACTGCCAACTAACACCTCTTAAATTCACCTGACATCACCAAACTGTACCACCTCTTTTGTGATCTATATTTTGTGCCATAACTTCAACAGAATTCTATTTTACTGGAAGCCATGCCATCCTAGGAACCCAGAGACCAAACAGGTACCCCAAACCCCAGAGGCCACATAGGTACCTGGAACCCTAGAGGCAACATTGACATCCCAAACGCCAGAGGTCACAAAGGCCTCAAAAACCCCAGCAAAGACATCCTACTGGATCTGAAGGCTCACTGGTCACCAGAACTCCAGGCCATTCAGGCCAGAAGACAGAGAGGAAACAGAAACCAAGAGGGGAAAAAAAACCTTCAAGAAGCATCCATCTAACAAAAATAAAATCAGAAATCAGTACCTAAATCTATAATAATCCCAAACGCAGATGACTCAAGGCCCACATAAGAACACAATCAACAACAGCTAGGGCAATATGGCACCACCAGAGCCCAGCTATCCTTCTACAACAAGCCCTGGATATTCCAACACAACTGAAGCACAAGAAAATTACCTTAGATTCAATCTTATGGAGATAATAGAGGCCCTTAAAGAGGAAAATACAAGCAAAGAGGTGAATGAAATGAATAAAATTGTATTTTTTAAAACCCTGAAAATTGTTACAGAAGCAATAAGGAAAGCACAAACAGATGTCAGCCCAAACTATACCCAACAAAACTTCCAATCACCATAGCTGGAGAAAACAAGCTATTCCATGACAAAACCAAATTTAAACAATGTCTATACACAAACCCGGACCTACAGAAGATACTACAAGGAAAACTTCAACTGACAGAGGCTAACTACACCCTTCTAGATGTGTGAGGGCAATAGAGGCACAGACCTTGAGGGAGTGGCCAACCAATGACTGGTATAATTTAAGGTCTGTGCCATAAAAGGGAACCCATGCCAACACAGCCTAGATGACCAGCAACAAAATGTTGGACAGCTTGAGGCCGAAGACAGAAAAAAGAAATCAGTGAAATGACTCTTAATGATATTCTAATATACTCATAATTTTGTACCCAGCCCAGTTATCATCAGAGAGGCTTCCTCTGGTAACCGGGAGCAGATGCAGAGACCAAGAGCCAAACATTAGGCCCAGAGAGAGCACAAATTGGACATCTCTATGACATCCCTTCCTTTGGAACTTGGGGAACTCTGTGAAAGATTGGGGAGGAAGAACTGTTGGGGGCAGAGGGGTCCAGGACACCAGGAGAGTTAAGGCCCACAGACCTAACTAAGAAGGGCCCATTGGGCTTCACAGAAACTGAAGTGGCAATGGAGGAGCCTGCATGGGTCTGCGCTTGGTCGACCCTCTGCATACGTGTTATGGTTGTTAGCTTAGTGTTCTGTAGGACTCCTAACAACGGGTGTGAGGGTGCCTTTTGCCTGCCCGTGGGATCATTTTCCTCCTACTGAGTTGCCTTGTCTAGCCCTAATATGAGGGTTTGTGCCTATACTAGTTGTAACTTGTTATGCTGTCTTTGGTTGATATCCCTGAGAGGACAACTCTTTTCTCAAGGGAAACATGGAGGAATGGATCCAGGGGAGAGGGGAGGTATGTTTGTGTGGTGGGGGCCTTGGGAGGAGTAGAAGGAAGGGAAACTGAAATCTGGATCTATTTGATGAAAGAAGAATAAACATATCAGTAGCTTTTTAATTTACTAAATATGCACCTGATGAGCTATAAATCAGGAAAATGTCATTCGTATATATATTTTTAAAACATCTAGACAAAAAGGTGAAAGGGCTATACAATGAAAGCTTTAAAACCCAAACAGGATGGAGAAGGCCAAGAACTCTTTTGCCTTTAATTTTTTTAAAATTATTTTATTAGTGTGAGTGTTTTACTTGTATGTATGTCTATGTACCACTAGCACACGGTACTCTTGGGAGCCAGAAGAGGGTGTCAGATCTCCTGGAATAGGAATTACAGACAGTTGTGAGCTGCTGTTTGGATGGCTGCTTGGAATTTAACCCAGGTCCTCTGGAAGAGCAGCCAGTGCTCTTAACCACTGAGCCATCTCTTCAGCCATAACTGAAAAGTATGGCCGAACCCTGGAAGAGGAAGGGGGAAGATTTTCAGCACTAACGCTGTTCTCAACTATAGCACTCCGCCCTCTCTTGGTTCCAGTGGTTGGACTCCCATCCGTTTGACCCTGGTGTTATCTCTGCAGCCACCTGACTTTTCCAAGTTTACAGTGAATTCTACCTGACACAGCCATTTATTCCTAAGGAAGACAAATGAATGAAGAAAATGCTGTTAATAAGAGACCAGGAAAATGGAGGGTGTCTCCAGTAGTGAATTTCACAAACATGATGTAGAAACCCCAAAGTAATACCTGCAGAAGGCTTAACCTGATACATCACAGATCTGAATCATGGCCATGACCCAGCCAGCCTTCAATTAGGAGCGAACTCTGATCAGCTAGCAAGGCTGCTATTTGTACAGCACTGCAAATATTGCACAGTGGGAAATTATGTGCACAGTGACTCACACTAATTTCCCCAAACAAAAACAAAAAACAAACAAACAACAACAACAACAAAAACACATGACAGCTAAAACAGTCCTGTACAATAGAAGAACTTCTGGAGGGATCACCATCCCTGATTTCAAGCTGTACTACATAGCAGTAGTAACAAAAACCACATAGTTATTGGCACAAAAACTGACAGGTTGATCAATGAAACCACCACACATCTATAAACACTTGACTTTTGACAAAGAAGCCAAATGCACATATTGGAAAAAAGATGGTATATTCAACAATGTTGATGGTCTAACTGCCTGTCTACATGTAGAAAATGCAAATAGATCCATATTTATCATCCTGCACAAGACCCAAGTCCTCACTGCTAAAGTTTTTAAATTCATCATATAGGCTGACTGGTCGGCCCTCTTGTTCTATGCTGTGGCCATGACCATCTGAGCCTCATCACTAATTCCGGTGGAGAATCGCTGCTGGATGCCTGGGGCTTGACTGCCTATGGTCAGGCAGTGATGGCAGAGCTGCCTTGGCAGCTGCTAAACCCCATCCATCATTGCTAGCTCTGTGCTAACCTCTAGTTCAGTGCTGACTGCCAGGGAAGCATTGTGTTTCACTGGACCTGCCTAACAGCTGGTTTCACACATCCATGTACTTCCTCTACAGTGCTTAGCACAGCAGCTTGACAAAGGGCTGTTACACTTTTGGCATCATCACGGGCTTGAGGAACTCCCGAGTCTGCATTGCCGTCTGATACCAGCAATCTCATTCTAAAAGAGCTAACTGTAACGCTAATCTAATAATGGCTGCCTTTAAATGGAAGGTCCAAGAATCCAGTAGTTTCTTAGTCTATAAGGCTGAATGTCTCAGGTGGTCTCTAGTACATGCTAGAATTTTTTTTTTAAGTCTCTGATGCCAGTGAAGGAATGGACTTGCTAGCAAGGCAAGAGCAAGCTGGCAAAGAGCAAAAGCTCCTTCTTCTGTGTCCTTAAATAGGCTTCCAGAAGAAAATGTGGCCCAGGTCAGAGATAGGTTTTCACAGCTCAAATGATACCTGTTAAAAGCATGTTTTTCCCAAGCTCAAAAGATCATGAGTAAAGGTGTGTCTTCCTACCTCAAAGATCCAGATTAGAAGTGGATCTTCCAACTTCAAATTAAGCAAAAATCCCTCACATGTGTGTCCTCTCTTTTTGTCTTTCAGTTAATTCCAGATGTAGTCAAGTTGACTGCAAGAACAGTCATCACAAGCCCTCTTAGAGTCAGGCAGGAATTGGCACCTGACCCCTGGCCCAGAGCTGGGCACTTAGTGTCTTCTATCAGGAGCCAAACACAACTCTTTCAACAAGTCCTTGGTTCGTGATTTCCTGACCCACTCTCATCCCTGCTACTGACATGTTTGCAAGCACGAATCATTTCCTAGTGCCAGGCCAGTGCTCTGAGGGACAGAACTTGACTACATGAACAAGCTAGTCATTGCATTGATCATATGCTTGTAACTCAGTGATGAGCTAACTGCTTTCCCATTCCCCTCATTCTGTCGGCATCTGGTCCCTCTAACTTACCTCCAGAAATGTCCCTGTATGTCAACTTTATGTCTCTTCCCAGATTCCTCTGTTCTCGATAATCTTACCAGACAGTACAGCATCTACATGCTTTAGCTTTGCTCACGTTAACGGCTGCTTCTTACTTGCCCAGGCCACTTTCCACCTCAGCTCACGTTGTTGAAGTGACTGAGGTTGTTTGACAACACTTTCCCTCCACGTCTTCCTATGTATCCTCAAGTCTCCGGCCACAGGTCAGCTGGCTTCTCTCTCTTTCATTCTCTATCTCTCCACCTCTCCCTGTCTGTCACTGTCTCTGTCTGTCTGTCTGTCTCTGTCTGTCTGCCTGTCTCTGTCTGTCTGTCTCTGTCTCTGTCTCTGTCTCTGTCTGTCTGTCTGTCTGTCTCTCTCTCCCCCTCTCTCCTCTGAGCCATACAAATGCTTTATTCAAGGCCTAAAACAATGTCAGGAAAGTAGTATTTACCACAAACTGAGCAATGAGAGACTGAGAGACTGAGAAAAATGAAGAATAATAGCTTTCTTTATATGTGTCTGGTTTTGTCATTGAACAACGGGCATAATCCTGCATTCCTGTGTCCCCATCTCAGTGCAAGACTTTGCAGTTTTCAAATATGTTAATCATGCAACGACAATTTAACTTTAAACTATAGTAAGATGAAATTCAGTCTAATCAATGAATGGCAATAATTTCTAACTAGATGTTGATGTATAGCAATTTTCTAAGAATGCTCAACCATCGGTTTCTGATGAAACTGGTTTCCAGAAAAGCTTGTTCTGTTTGGTTAATCATTGTAGAATTTAAACAGTTTCTCAGAAAAATATTTCCTGTAACTACCCATGAGCTTATAGAAATTCATAACCATCAGCTTTCAGGTCTTGTGGATTTTCACAGGAGCTCTTTGGACTATGCTTGCCTGACTCAGCAGCTGTTTCATGTTGGATGTTTGTTGTGCATGCCAAGGGACAGGTTAGTGAAAACTCTTGACTCTCAGTGTCCTTGTCCTTACCAACCGAAAGAACTCACCTAAGAGGGAGGAAGGACAACATGAGAACTCATGTTCATGTTATAACTAAATAATGAGTTTTCTTCCTCTAGTGTTTCAGTACTCTCACTCTACATCTTCCCCTATCTAGGATTACATAGACCACAGGCTGTAATCTAAAATCCCTCTTGTCATAGAGAATTTTGTTGGCTGAGAAAGTAGCAACTGTAAATATTAATATTTCATGAAAAATTGTAGTGCCAGAATGTCTTTCATCATCTGGTGGGCCAGCAGTGACATGGCAGGTTAGAATGGCAAAACTAGGAGGCTGGCAGTCTTCTAAACTGAGCAGTGGAATGGAGTTAACTGTCCACATTTAAAAAAAATAGACTGCTATAGTCTCTTTCCAAAGCGCCATGGCAGAGGGCTCTTGGATCTTTTCTGGCTTTGTTTTGGCTGTTACTGTTTGGACTTGTCTGCAATGTACCTAATTGTGATTACTCTTTCTCCAACCTTCTCTGAGAAAGCTCAGGGAGAACGTAGGGAGAAAGCCGAAAGATGTGAGGTTAAGTTACAAGCAATAAGAAGAACAGAAGGAAGGAACAGAGCTCTTCTCAAAAGAGTTTATAGCGGCTGGAATTCAGAGTTCAATAGCTGTGAGATGTTTATCAAGTCTTTCTGGGAAGGACCCAGTAAGTCAGGACTTGACTCCTGTTGATAATATAAGCAATTTACAAAGACAGTCTAGGATTCAAAATGACAAAATTTTCCTCAAAATTACTATGTAAATTCCTTTCTCTTAATAATGGATTATACTTCCTTACTAATCTAAAAGATGGATACACATCAATCTTAGGTTTATGTAAAGAGAAATGATATCACATTGCTCTAAAAAGGCCAGCCAATCTCTTTGAAAGTGGGTCTTCCACAGAAGAGCTAGTGCCAAAGGGCATTTTGGCCTAAGAGATATGTTCTGTTGGTCAATGTAAGGACCCAAGCTTGGGAAGAGAGACAAACAGGCAAGCTGCATGCCTCCCATGTTGAAAAACTTTTGTATGCTGACTGAGTTGAGCTGTCACATGCTGTGGTAGATGGCTTATCCTTCTAAATGTGAGACATTTTCATGGGAAACAGGTGGTGCTCATGCCCGATGCAAAGAGGCATAGGGGACTTACAGGTGACAAAGTACAAGCCAGCCTAATTAGGTCCCAGAAGCTCAAAGGCTGCAATTCATGTTTAAAAGGCAGAAACAGCCATCCCATTGGAAGGAAGGGTGAGATGAATGTAGTGCAATATATGTCAAAGCCCAGATACAAGATGCCTAAGGTATGCTTAAACTCTATAAATTAAATGGGAGTTCATATGAAGTTTATTTAAAACATAATGCCTTTTCTATTGCTCAGGGCAACTGGCCTGTCTCTAAAATGGGAAGCATTCTCTTGGGAAACAGGTAGCGGCCTGGCCTATACATCAGGCACCAGAGAGCCTAGAGAAGGACATTTAGAACTATAGAATCTTATTTTGATTTCAATATGATAATGATTGTGTGTTCGTTGGTAATGGTGACATTATATATCCTCTTTGGAAGAGTGCAAAATGAAACAGACCTAGATAAAGGAGAGACTGCTAACTTAAGTCAGTCTACACTTACATGAATCCAAACTGCAGAACAAACAAGTAACTTATATTGCTAACCCCACTACATGGAAATAGCTCTGAGACTGGCTGAGACATGAATGTGCATGCATAGGCAATGCTTCTGGTTGGTTACAGAACGCCCATGAGTTATTATTAAATGCGATTCTCTTCATATGGCATGAGTGAGGATTTACAAATGCCTTTCTTCTGCTCTCACAAAGAGGAGAAACCTGTCTTTAATTGATCGTTGGATTTACAATTTAAGGCCTGTATGCTTGTGATAAGTTATATATTTACAGAACAAAAGAACCTGACACTGATGATGCTGGATCAGACCTGACAGGAGTCATCTCTAGCATGCTGAGACACTGACACATCTGCCCTAGCATCATGCATGTTCCAGCCTCGCTGCTGCTCACCAAAGCCTGCTCCTAGGAGAGCTTTGAAGAAAGCCCAGCATGGTGGTGCACTCCTTTAGTGCCAGCACTCTGGAGGCATCTATGTGAGTTCAAATCCAGCCTGGTCTAAAAAGCGAGTCCAAAACAGCCACAATAACATAGAGAACCCCTGCCTTGAAAAACCAAAATGAAAAGAAGAAAGCTGCCTATCTCAGTTGGTCCAGCATTTCAGACTGTTCCAAACAGGACTTCTGTTAAGCATGAAATTTCTCAACGTTTAGAGACTGGACCACAAATGCTATCACTAGCTTGCTTATGCTGCCATGCTTCCTGCCATGAGGGCAACCCCAGAACTGCAAGCCAACCACCCATTAAATGTTTTCCTTTTCAGGGGTTTCCATGGTCATAGTGTCTTTTCACAGCAATAGAAACCCTAAGGTAGGAATGTAGTATTTGTTAGGTCATTTCTGCATCTAAATAGATGATCATGTGGTTTTGTCTTTTAGTCTGTTTGTCGTGGATTATGCATACTGATTTATGTATGTTGACCTATCGTTGCATCTCTTGGGTGAAGCCAACTTGATCATGATAAATAATAATTTTTGATGTTGTCTTGGATTCAGCTTGCAAGTATTTTATTGAGATTTTTGCTTCTTTGTTTATAAGGGATACTGATCTATAATTTTCTTATCTTTTTGTTGGACCTTTGTATGGTTTGATATCAGGGCTCATAAAAATTTAGAAAATTTCCATCAGTTTCTATTTTGCACAGTATTTTGAAGAATATTGGTGTTAATTCTTCTTTGAAGGTATGGTAGAATTCTACATTGTATCCATCTGGCCTTGGGCTTTTAATTACTGCTTTTAATTGGCTAGGGAATTGGGTCCATTTAAATTGCTTATTTGATTGTGATTTAATTTTGGTATCAAGAAATTCACCCATATCTTTTCAGTTTCAGTTTTGTGGAGTACTGATTTTTAAAGTATGTTTTTATAGCTAGGCAGTGGTGGCGCACGCCTTTAATCCCAGCACTCGGGAGGCAGAGGCAAACAGATTGCTGTGAGTTCAAGGCCAGCCTGGTATACAAAGTGAGTCCAGGACAGCCAAGACTACACAGAGAGACCCTGTGTCGAAAAACTAAAGAAAAAGTATGTGAGGGACAGGGCCAGCTCACCAGTTCTCATGCCCTTGAAGCCAGCTTACCTGACTGCTGCAGGTGCTGAGGGGCAAGACACCTCATGACAGACAAATGAAGTGGTGGGTCAGCTCTCCCATGCTCTCATATATGTCCCCCATTACCAGAGTCAGCTCTGCTGTGCTGCCCAGGCAAGGAGCAGGGCCCAGTATCCTAACTATTGCATCTGGTGAGGATCAGGGATAGATCTCTAGAGCTTATGACCCTGTGGGCAGCTTTTCTGACAGCCAGAAGTGGTGAGGGGTGGGAGGGGATCACCTCCATGCTCGTGCCACCCCACAGAAGTGGAATGGTGGGGTCAACTTTCCCACACTCATGCTCTCAGGGCTGGTTCACCCACACCCCTGTCATCAGGGCCAGCTCCTGTGCTGCCTTGGTGAGACACAGGGCCTTCTCTCCTGAGTGCTGCCCCTGGTGAGAGATGGGCCCAGCTCTCCAGAGTACCATATCCAGTGAGAGATAGGGTCAGTTATCCACAGCTCCTGAACATCCATGTGGTCCCCAGCAGCTGTTCCAACCAGGGATGTCTCCATGTTCTCTATTGGTAATATGAGCCATAGACATGGACACCGACTCTTGATGTTGCTGCATAGCCATAGATCCAGATATGGCCCTCAACAGCAGTTTGGGCTGGGACCTCACCATGGCCCCAGGTGGTAGGGCCGACTACTCAACAACAGGCTACTCCTCTCCACCCTCAAGTCCATCTTCAAAATGCTCAAGCTGCTCCACTTCTCTTTCTTTCCCATCTTTCCACCACATACTTGCACATTGTGGTGGCTCTCACCATAGACCAGCCATGTGGTTGGCAGACCCCTGGATGACTCCTCCATCCATGCTGCATAGTGTGGCTGCAAACTGATGACTGCAGCCCTGTTTGTGCTGTGTACTAGAGGACAGGTCTGTGGGTGGCATGACAGTCCTCAGGTCTCTGTCTCCCTCCTCCCATGCTGTGCTGCCTAGATTAGATTAGATTAGATTTAATGCTTATGAGTTTTAGACATAAGACCGCTTTGGCCACAAAGCCAGGCATTAACCAAACTAGAATGAACACAGGACTGTCATCTTCTCTGCCCCTGATTGATACAAGAACAGCACCAACAAGGGATAGTTAGGTTATTTTATCTTTAGCAAACAGAACTTTGTAACTGGACTTTTACTACTTTGTGGGTTCGTCTTTCTTCCACCTGCCTCTACACCTTTTCTTCCACCCTTTTAACCCCCCTAACACTAGACAAGAGGTGGGAAAAAAGAGAGGAAAGAAAAGAGATCCTTGAGTAAAGTCAGAGGTCGGAAAAGGGGTGATGTTATCGTTAGACAGCTTCCTGCTGATTAGGGATGTCCAGTTCCTTGGGGAAAATTTGATCTTCACTGTCAGGATATCTAATACCTTCTTTGCGCATGGCAACTAAAGAAACTGCAATCAACAACAACCACTGACCAACCAACAATCCCCTGAGTGACCAAAATCCACCCAACCCACCGATCGGGCCTCTAGCATTTATATACCCTCTGAAAAGTTTCCAGAATTCCAAACATCACACAATCACCAAAACCATCTTCAGCTTGCAAAACTCACACCTCTGCTAGAACACAAGGCAAATCATAGTCAACTGTTGTAAAACGGCCCCATATCCTCACACCTGGGATTAAAACAAAACCATATTCTTATAGTATTTTTGGGCTTTTTAAAAAATAAATAAATAAAATGAAAAAATAAAAATTCCAAAACTACCACTACATTTACCCCTTTCTGCTTTAAGCCATTAATTGTGATGAGTGTAGCAGAAAATCATTTTCAGTGAACTAAATGTTTTTCAGGTCACTGGCCAAGGTATTCAGTTCCACTGTTCAATATTTGCAGCTTCTTCCCCCCACCAGGTTAACCTTTGCAGCTGTGGACCTATTATAGATGTCACCAATCCGTTCCAATCTTGGGGAATAGTCCAGGATTTTCTTCTCATTCCATTTTTTCTACCTCAGGACCTCAACTATCTGTCCCTCCCAGATTGTCCTAATTCTTTATCCTGGTCCCATTAATGCCTGGGTTGACACAACCAACCAACTCTAGCCCAGTACATGGTCTGCTGTTTTTTAATGGATATAAGTGGTTCCAGCATCGTTGGATATTGACCCCAACTTTCCATTGTAATGTCCTGAAGCCCTATGTGGGGGTCACGGCAGACAAGTGATGCTAGTGAGTCTCTCCCTTTCTCCCTCCCCTCTTCCTCCCCCTCCCCACACACACCCCTACTCACACTTGTACACACTTTTCTCATTATTTGAGAGGAGAACATCATAAGGAGATTGTACACCCACTTTCCACTTCTGAGCTTCAGCGTGGCCTAGAGCAGTCAGTTCACTTAGACATCACGATGGCTTTCCCTTGCTTGTTAGTCAGTGGTGCCTTCAGTGGCAGGACAGACATCCAAGAGTGTCACTTACTCTTTTTCAGTCTTGTGATCTACTACTTCTGTTCTGACTAGAGTGACTAGACTGTGAAATAGAAGCCAAAACTTCCTTCTCATGGGTAAATCTGTTGTACTGTCCCCTCCCACATGAAACTTCATTCTGGACCCCCAGTGCTTTGTTCTCCTCTGACTTTGATGAATGACCTCCAGGCTGTTAGTGACCTGAGCAACATGACTTCCCGTATGAAGAGTGTCTTCCTCCAGAACAACTTTACTACAATCTCACTTCTGACTGCAGGAGGACCAACTGTGCCTGTCAGATTGTCCATGAGCACATGGGTTTCATTTTCTTCTTTATCTATGGCATCTCAGCAGGCCTGTTGCCTCTAGTGTCCCTAAAAAGCTTATGACGCATGCATCCTGGATATTTCCCTAGTACAAATGTTGGTAACAGAGATGGTAGGTTGTCTGGAAACCTGAGAGTGATTACCCCTGCTACTATTCAAGCAATGCTGTTTGATGCCCATTACAGCAACTCTAGCAGAGACTGCATGAGCCATGGTCCAGAAGGGAAGACTAAACATCCTTCTGATAGTTTTGGATTCTCAACCCTCCTACCTCCATGTGTTTCCTGAACTTCATAGAGCACTCAGTTTGGACTGGGGGATAATAGGGCTCCTGGGGTCATTGTAGTTATCATCGCTATCTCTTAACCATTTTCATGGGACAGACCGAGTGGTCAAGCTAAGAAAGGCTCAGCTGCAGGATGAGGGGTTGCTGGAAAAGCTCAGAGGAGAGAGGTGCTTGGATTTCCTGGAATTCCTTCTATTTTCCAGAATGACTGGCTAGGGCTGAGGCCTGAGACTTTGCCCAGGATTAAACTGATTAACAAAGACTGCTCTCTCACCTGTGGACTCCCCAGATGCAGGATGAGAGCCGCTTGTCTGATGAAGAGCTGCATGCTGAGATAGACTCATTATGTTTGGGGGGTCATGGTACGCCAGCCAGTGGTATCTTCTGGGTCTTCTATGCTTTGGCCCACACATCCTGAGCACCAGCAGAGATGCAGAGAGGGGGTGCAAAGCCTTCTAGGGGATGGAACACCCTTCACATGGTGAGTGGGAGCTCAAGGGAAAAGGAAACTCTACCTTCTGCTAAAGGGAGTCCCTGGTTCTTTCAGGGTCAGCTTGCTCTTCGGGATGGGTTTCATTTCGGGGCCACCTGTACCATATGCCCTACACCACCATGTGCATCAAGGAGGCCATGAAGATCTACCCACCAGTACCAGCTGTAGGCAGAGAGCTCAGCACACCCATTGCCCTCCCAGATGGGCGCTCCTTACCCAAAAGTATGAGCTCCCATCTTCAAAGACTTACATTTTCTCTGGGAAAAAAGGGAGGATCAGGAGTCTATGTTTGCTTCAGGAGTTCTGAATTCATTCGGTCTTTTTCTCCTTGTAAGTAAATCTGTGCATATTTCATGGGGAAAATGACAGCCATATTTGCATTTAATTAGAATGGCATTATCAATTTCCAATAATTTGAAACCCACAATTTCATGACAACAGGTCCCTTTATTCAGATTCCATGCACTTTTCCCTATGAGATATGATGACTCACTCCTTTATTTATTTTCTTAATGTGCATAGGTGGTTTGCCTGCATTTTATGTCTATGTGCCATCTTTGTAGTGCCACTGAGGGCCAGAAAAGGGTGTTCGATATTCTGAAACCAGAGATACAAACTGCGGTCAGGTGCCATGAGGATGCTGAAAACTGATCCCAGGTCCTCTAGAAGAGTGGCTCGTACTCTTAACCACTGAGCCATCTCTCCAGGCCCTCCATAATATTTTTTGACTCCAGCATCCTGCACTGATTCCTGATAACACAAAGTGACCACTTCTTTCTTAGCTGTACACTCTTAAGAGCATTCTTCACCGTGGATAGAATATGTGGGGTGGTTCCATTGGGATGGAAAGCTTAGAAAACATATTCATTTACACAGTGATGGCTCAATATCAGGGTCTTTTCCGTGTGGACTCAACACTCATAACCTCTTGAAGTGGATTCATGACTAGAGCTATATATAAAAGTCTCACTTCCTGAAAGCAAAGGATGGAAAGGCGATGAGGTAGAGGTGGGGGTGGGGTGGTTCTTTAGATGAGTGACAGCAAGAGGAGGGTCCAGAAAGTTCTGTGTCATGAATTCTATGTGTTATGGTCTGAGGTATCCTCAGACTGTTGATAGGGACCAGGTTGATGACGTGTTCTCCAGTGCATGGAAGGCTTTTGATAAACAGGAGTGATCACTTTGAGTGACTTGACAATGGGTCTCCAATACTGTCCTACGTTTTATCCCACAATCATCAGCATCTGTTCTTCACCTTTCCAGCAAGATTATGTTGATCAAAGCTATGACTTACGGAACCAGGTCTTTCATGTATACAGGGATCCTGCAGTCCATCAGACCAGATGTTTGAATGTTCCATGTATTTTCTCTGTTCCCCCCCCCCACCTGCCCCACAGGTACCAGAGTCCGGCTCTGCTTTTATGTTCTTCACCACAACCCAAAAGTGTGGCCAAATCCAAAGGTAGGCATCACTGGAGTGCAAAGAGAAACATAACCCAAGGGCAGTGCCTCTTGCCAGTCTCTCCTGAGAGTTCTGTCCCTCACAGGT
>OU015754.1:50506634-50531093 GCA_907169655.1 Acomys percivali | reverse complement strand
AGTTCGGAATGACAGGTGTTGTTGGGCTAAGGGAAGAACTGAGTCTGACCACTGAGTAGAGACAGGTGGGGAAACAGCTTGAAGATCTCCAGACTAAAGTCTCTGTGAATAGCTGACTCCCCTGTGACAGCTGTCAATCCTTTGTCCTCATAACGCGTTATCCCTTGGAAGTGTGCTCTGCCTCTCCCTTTATAGCCTTGACCACTGGTGGTTACTGGGGAACCTGAAACTCTCAGTGGAAGAAGTGAACCACCCAAACACCGAGTGTATGATGCTAAATGTTGTTAGAGTGTCCTCTGTTCTAACAAATTTCCCGCCTCTGAAGTCAGGACTGGGTCTGACTTAACCCTGAGGGAGTGGGAGGTCTTGTCAAAACACAGGGGCAGAGAGGGATGTATGGATGATGGAAAAGCAGTCCAGCTCTGCACAGGACACAAGACCGTTTTGTTGCTGCTGCTGCTGTTTTGTTTGTTCTGTTTCTTCTCACCCGGGAACTACATTGGGAAGCAATTTGCCATGAATGTGCTGAAGGTGGTTGTGGGGGCGGATGATGTACAGTGGTGCCATCTGCCAGCTACAAACACATAGGTAGAGCCAATGACCCTCAGGGAGGCTGACATCGATGGTGGGGAAGTGTGCGGCAGCATGGAACTTGCACAGAACCTGCCTCTGATGCCCTCCCTGCCTACCTGTAAGATTTCTCTGACCCTGGGCAACAGCAGGATATCTGGGAAGAGTTCCAGCAATGGTCCAGTATTTATGTTGCATCAGAAATGAAAAACTTTGAACCAGACCAGCAACTCATTGCAGTGAATATATTTGCATGTAAAGCAGTTTGGGTAAAAGAATATACAGTGTGACACTTGGCAGCTTCCAACGCCACTATGACAAACCAAATATGGATGACGGAGAGGTAAGAAAGATGGAGGAGAGGAGGAGTGAGCGTGGGAAGAGAGAAAAACTAGAGACTCAATGGCGATTACAAGTGTGAGAGAAGGCCATGTGCTGCCACTGAAGGATGAGCAGATATTCATGGTCTATGCTGCTGCTTGAAGCCTTGTTGATGTCCATGGGCCAGGCTGCTGGGGTCCATTTTAGTGTCCTTTGCCCATGTTGCCCTGGAGACCATGTTGGTGTCCTAAGTCTGTGCTGCCAACTGAGAGCTATGGTGGTAACTGTGGCCTGTGCTATAACAAAGGGCCAAGTGGATGTCCATGATCTGTACTGCCACCAGAAATCACGCTAAGGTTCATGACACATGCTGACACCGGAGACCATGTGCGTCCCCATGGTCCATGCTAACACCTGAGACCATGTGGAAGTCCATAACCCATGCTCTTGCTGACTCACATGAGAAAAGGGATGTAGAAGTCTTCAGTGACTACCTCTACCCCACCCTACCTCACCTCTCACCCCAAAAAATCAACAGCCTAGACAGGAAGCCATTGGATAAAATCCTTAAAAATTGTGATGAGGATGCTGAAATGTAGCTCCACAATTGATGGCTTCCGGCAGGGGTGCATGTGGGGAAAGACTCCATTTCCTTAAAGAGCTGGACACTGGAAGTTTGACCATGCTCCAGTAAGGATCTAGGCAACACAAATTGGATAGCTTTTCAATAAAATAGTATTTTTAAAAGAATAATTTAGTGCCAGCAAGATGGCTCAGCGGGTAAAAAGGCTTGCTGTACAAGCCACAAACATCTGTAACCCCAAGCAAAATGGTGGTGGAGTGAGGACAAGAGAATCACCCTGAAACATATACAGAACAACGAAAATAGCATAAGGCCTTGACAAGTGGAAGGAGAGAACCGGTTCCTAGGAAGTTGTCCTCTGCCCTCCGTGTGCAAACATACACACACATGAACAATAATAAACATTTTTAAACTCCTTAAAATAATTTAAAGATTATTACCACAGAATATCTGTTTATTCTTACTCTACAAAAACATGGAAAGTCTCAGATTTAAGCCAGGTTAGCAAAAATAACAAAACAAAATACAAACAAACAAACAAACCAAAACACCCACTTTCCCAAATAGTATAGTAGAGGGTAATTATTTTAAGAACATTTCTTGCTGGGCATGGTGGTACACACCTTTAATCCCAGGACTAGGGAGGCAAAGGTAGATGGATCTCTGTGAATTCAAGGCCAGCCTGGTCTACAAAAGTGAGTCCAGGATATTCAGGGCTGCACAGAGAAACCCTGTCTCAAACAAACAAACAAACAAACAAACAAACAAACGAGACTATTTCTATATTTATTTCATAAGTTAAAGAAATTCATATTCAGGGGCTGGAGAGATGCCTCAGAGATTAAGAGCATTGACTGTTCTTCCAAAGGTCCTGAGTTCAATTCCTAACAACCACATGGTGGCTTCTTCTGACCTGCAGTTACACACGCAAGCAGAATACTGTATAAGTAATAAAATTATTCAAACAAAAAGCTCCAGGATCATTATAACAAAGGTGTGTAATACTGGGTTGATTGAAATGGGAAAACATACAAGATCAATAATGACTGAGGCAGTCATTGCCAATTTAGAAATTTTAAAAATTTTTTCAAAAAACGAAATGGTCCTCCCCTCACCATTACTGTCCTGGCTTATGTCATTGCTCAGTGGTCACAGGAGCAACCCAAACCCTCACCCATTTATTTGTCAGCAGCACAAGGGAAGCAGAGACCAGAACAGACAAGATATGAGTATGAGAGTCGTTGTCAGGCGCAGAGGATGGAGCAAGAGCGTCACAGTCATTACCATGTGTTCCAAGTGAGAGACAACATCCATCTGTAATGACTCAGGAAGAACCTGACCAGTGAAGGTGCTAGGCGTTACCAGCAGAAACTGTTCCGCAGAGGGTTCTGAGACAGCAGAGGCAGGAGGATGCGGCTGAAACGCTTACTGTTATGGCACAACGCAATGTGTAAAACATCAGCACATGGTCCAGATGAAGCCAGTTCCCCCTGGAGTCTGTGGTGACTCCTTCCTGCCAAATAAAAGCCTAGCTTCAGAGGCTGGGGCTGGAGGTGGAAGACTCACAAGTGGAGACATTGACAAGGAGGGACATAGGGAGTTTGTAACCGAGATTGAGTCTGTTGCTCAGGACTGTAACTCCGACACTACCATTCGTCTGCCTTAGCACAAATGCACGAACAAGTGAGTGACAGACCATACCATAAAGAAGGCAGAAGCTTGGGGGAAGCCAGGCCTGTTAGATCCTGTCCACTAAATGCTAAAAATGCATCACCTTCCCCCCCCCCCGCCGCCCCATGTGTGTGTATGTGTGTGTGTGTGTGTGTGTGTGTGTACGCATGCTCATATGTGTGTGAGTATGTGTGTGTATGTTTGAGTGTGCATATCCATACACATTTGTGGAAGCCAGAGATCAACACTGTATATCTTCCTCAATCGCCCTCCACCTTATCATGTGAGCTAAGGTTTCTTTCTGAATCTGGAGCTCACCAAATTGGCCAAAATGGCTGGCCCGGGAATCCTCCTGGCTGACTTCCCCAGCACTGTAATTCCAGAAATGTATCACCACACCCAGCTTAAATATGACATTTTCAGTATCCATGAGGCATTGGTCCTACAGGTATAGTGTATAGATGGGTTGGAGAGATGGCTCAGTGGTTAAGAGCACTTGTTCTTGCAGAGGGCCCAAATTCAGTTCCCAGCACCTATATAGCAGCTCATGGATCCTTTGCCTTTTTCTGACCTCTGCAGGCACCAGGCACACATGTGTTATATGGACATACACGCAAGCAAAGTACTTATGCATAGACAATAAAATAAATAAAACTAAAAGCAAATTTAGAAAATCCATAGACGCCTAAGGCCCTTATATGAGGTGACATAGTATTTGCATATAACATGCTTACTGCCTAGTACAGTGTAAATGCTATGTATGTGGTTGTATTCCTTAGAGAACAGTGACATGAAAAAGTGCTGCACATGTTCAGTACAGGTACAGATTTTTCTAACTATTCTTGAGCCACGGATGGCTGACACATCTTCCTATGTGGTTCTTCAGCAGATTCTGGCTTTTGGAAACTAGCTTCTATAGAAGTTATGGCTTTGATGGAACTATAAATTAATCTGTGTCCATAGCTTAGGACTAGGGACAGAAAAAATATGAGCACGGCTGGGGCAAAAACAACATTTTGTTCACTTTTTTTTTTCTTCAGCTTTGAGAACAGTGACTCATACACCCTAGGTGGCCAGTTCTTTTGAAATGAATTGTCATGTGACAAGCTGTTCCAAAGCATGTGAGAACACATGGTATCTGTCTAGAACCCTAGAGAAGATAAGGAAAGGATGATAGCCGCTGTCTGGTAAAAGCATTTTAAAATAGTTATCCAACTGTTTCTTTAATTACTATGTAACAAGCCCATTCTGTGGAGCACTGACTTTATTCCCCTACATTTTACTGTTAGGTTGTCTGTATCCAAGGCTGACTTTATAGCCGGGACCGGAACGGTGAAATGGCTCTAACTCAGAAAGGCATACACTTGGTCTAATATGGCTTAATGGTCTGCTATTGTAATTTTAAAAGTAATTAGTGTTTAAGGTTTGTACATTTACTTATTGAGCAGTCCGCAGTCCTTTGTTCTCTCTTTCCACCATGTGGGTTCATCCTTACTCCTGAGCCAGTCGCCAGCCCTTAGCCCACATTTTTATTTTGCAGTAGGATCTATAAATGATATGGCTGTCCTGATTGGACCTGAATAGTAGATACACTCTCCAGCGGCGCAGCACTGTCTGTCCCTTCCCAAGTTAGGGTCTAGTGGCCGCACACAGCCATGAAAGGGAGCTATGGTGTCACTGGTGCACGCTAGAAATCAAGATAACGAACAAGTACCAAATATTCACAAGCATAGTTTGGCAGGCCACACAGCACATGCATACCGGCCATACCCTCTTCAGAGCCCACCTACTTCCTCTGGCTGTTCATAAAATTCCAGAGTGGGAAAGCCTGTCTTTTCGCACAGCAGCTTATTTTTATTAGTGACAAGGAAGAGAAATAATTACCTCGGCCTGACCATTATTTTAAAATCTCAATTCAGATCTTCCGCGATTGGAAACTGTCACACCTAAAATAAGACACCCCAGGAAGGTATAAGAAGTCTGCATGAACCCAGGCGAGCACCAGTGAGTGGAAAAAACGCGGGTTGGCCTCTTCTTCCTAGGCAGGAGCTGCCCCTCCCCCACCGCAGCTACACGCTGGGCTCACTGGGGAGGGGGCTGGGTGATCCCCGCCAGCTCCCAGCTGGAGAAAGCCACCGGCTTGCCACCACCACCACCATATTCCCCACCCACCCACCCACTACCCGCGCGGTAGCAAGAGCAGAGGGATGGAGGCCTCTTGGCTGGAGAATCGCTGGGCGCGGCCCTTGCACCTGGCTTTGGTGTTTTGCCTGGCTCTGGGACTGATGCAAGTCATCAAGCTCTACCTGCGGAGACAGCGGCTGCTGCGAGACCTGCGCCCCTTCCCGGGGCCGCCTGCCCACTGGCTCCTGGGACACCAGAAGGTAGATGGAGGGAGGGGCGCCGCAGGATGCTGCGGAGGAAGCCCCAAGCCTAGCGTCGGCTTCCTTCTCTCCCTTGGTGTTCTGGGTTATTCTTGAACCTCCCAGCCAAGGGCCCGGGGTGGGGTAGGGGGCCCACGGGGGAGCGGGGGTGGGGGTGGGCGGCGCTCCTCTGAAATACTATAGGGTCTCTCGCATCCCCTCAGGGAAGGGTCGTTAGAGAGGGGCGTTATTTGGAAAACCTGGATGTTATAAAAGAACGCTGTCAGCTCAGCCTCCAGTCGACTGGGTATGTATTGTTTTAAACTCAGTATGTTGGTCTAAGTCATACTTAGAAGTTATAGAAAATGTGCAAAAGTGAACCCAATAGTTGGTACATTCTGACCAGAAATAAAAATAAATAAATAAATAAATAAATAAATAAATAAATAAATAAATAAATGTTTTTTTAAGAGCCCTGTAAAGCCGGGAGCAGTCCTACCCCACTGCTCTGAGGACACTAGTTAAGGAAGATTTGCTGAGTAAAAATCACTTGTTCTGTCTTACCTGTTTTCCAAATCCACTCCCAACCCAGACTCTTAATTTCTTTCAGACCATTGGAAGTGGCCGTTGTGTGCTAAGTCCTCAGGCTACAAAAAGAAAGTGGGTCTTTGTCCTCGAGGGCCCCAAGTAAGATACAGACTTGAGCCGCAAAGAGAAAATAAAAATCCTGGGTAAGGAGGGATGACAGTGCCTCCTCTGAGGATGCCCAAGGGGCTGCGCCAGCACTTCAGGAATCAGTGGGCTGGCTTTGTTAAAGCTCCTCAGCTTCCCAGACTCTGGCATGGCTGAATTTCCATTTATCCCAGGATACTTAATTGTTTCTTGGTTTTACTACCAAAAGCCCTGCATCCTGGAAACCCATCTATCCCAAACAAGCTGGAAAATTTAACCATCCTACTGTCAAAAAGGCAGCTTGCTTACCCCATGCATGGTAAGAGAGGAGAGATCAAGATGGAAAGTCAAGAAGGAGGCAGCAATCTTTTTTTAACCTAGTTGAAACTTTCTACTATCACCTCTACTGTGATTAATTGGTCACATCAACGAATCTTGAAGCACTGTGAGAGAGGACAGGACAGAGGTGGGGTCTTGGGGGACCATCTTGTTGGTGGCTACCACAGCACATTTAGCTTTGTGTTTTCCATGATAAAGGCTGTCTTCAAATGTCACATGGTTTGAGGCTGTAGTTTCTTATCCTATGAGGCACTACAGAGGTTCAGAAGTCTTCTGTACACAGAGAACTTTCCTAAAGAGCGATATGTTAGGACCACTGTTGGAGGAACAGAACCATCAGTATCTACATTTCTCCTTATAGTTATATGAAGAAGAAATTTCCATTTTTCTACTTGGGAGGATTCTCAATGACTTGGCATTCTGGGAGTAAGAAGGCAGGAAGATAGGACATCTGGTTTGTTTTGTTTTGTTTTGTTGGTTTTTTTGAGACAGGGTTTCTCTGTGTAGCCTTGACTATCCTGGACTTGCTTTGTAGACCAGGCTGGCCTCGAACTCACAGTGATCTGCCTGCCTCTGCCTCCCGAGTGCTGGGATTAAAGCCACACCCCACCACACCCAACCGACATCTGACTTGTTAGACAGTCTTTCCCTAGGCTGTTGTTGTCTTGCTTTTAACTTCCACAAGGCCTCGTGTCTTAAAACCTCAAAGTTTCTCTGGCTCGGTTTGTGTCAAAAAGCAAACCTCTTCTCCCTAAGTTCCTTGAGGCGGCTGAAGTGAACACACTTGAGGAAAGAGAAAGCTGAGGTACAACTAGGTCTCTTCCCGTAACCACCTCTTCTTTATGCTAATGCTTTACATTTAATTTTTTCACTCAACCTAATTCACTTTCCCTAACCTTCTCAGTCCTCAACTTCTATTACTCTGCTTCTTGTTAGAGTTCATTTTCAACTCCATGCTTTCTAGAACTTAATTAAGAAGAAGTTCTCAAGTGAAAGCTGGAAAACCCTGAAAATTGTCCCACAGATCTTTTCTACCAACTACTGAGAATGAACTGTTAAAGAGGTGATTCTCCCAAAAGGCAAAGAAACAGCTTATCTCTATTCTGTTTTTACTCTCAATAAAGTCTTCAAGAAATCACAAGTTGTATTGCTGTAAACCTTCTAAATACTTACCCTTGATTTCTGTGACTGTCTCATTGAACACTGGCCTGTGGGGCCTTGCATAATGTTATGGTTTAGGTCTGCTGCTTGGATTATGAATTTTGGGGGTTTTTATTCTATCATCTGTTTTTTTCTTTAGTTCAAGTTATTATATAGTTGCATACACACTATTAACCGTTCTGTCTTTTAGTAGGCTAATTTGTTATTATGAAATTTCCCTTTTATTAAGTGAGAATCTTTGCCTTAAAGTCTGCCTTATCTCACATTAGTGAAGCTATACTAGCTTTCTTTGGTAATATCAATGTTAGATTTTTCCAGCCATGTGGGGACTTTTAAAAATTGTCTTCTATCAACACATATATAGTTTTCTATGCACTCTGACAATGTTTGTCTTTTGGTTGAAAACCTTAGTTCACTGCCATGTAACATATAATTGGTTTGTTCGAGAGTTAAACTTGCTTAATGTTAACTGAAAACTTGTCAGACACTTAGTGAAATGAGGCATTAAGTTCCTCTATGACCACTCCAGAGTTAACCTTCTTGGCTTCACGTGGTTTGGATAGGAAATGTATCCGTATGATCATGTCTAAACATCTAATACCCAGCCAGTGGCAGTTTGGAGAGGTTGGCATGGTGATATAAGTCACCAGAGGAGAGCCTTCAAGACATCTAGCCCAGGCTTGCTCCCAGTCCTATTGCCTGCCCCATGGCTCACCATGATTTTAACAACTCATAAGTGCCTATTGTCAAACAGAGAGGTGTATCCCATGCCTTCCCTGCTGTATGAGCTGTATCCCCTGAAACTGTGGACCAAAATTGATTCCCCTCTTAAGTTGCTCCTGAATAGTCATCACCTAGTATGTCACAGACCAGCCGTAAGTGCTTGCTGCTTGTGAATAAATATATATATTTACACTGTTAGAAAACCTCATGGTGGCTTGATGATGGAGGGCATCAGCATCAGTTCAGGACCTAGGTCTCAGGATCTTAACCCTTTAGTGGACCTAAATATCCAGAGACCAGCTCATAGATGAGAGCAGTTGACTGACAACACACAGATTTGGAAGGCTGTTTTCTACCTCTTCTGAGGATTAGAACAATCACACGGCAACTGGTGTGACGTCACACAAGGAAGAATTCCAATATCCTTAGATTTTCTCCAAGGTGGGGACCCCCGTGATTGTGCTCAAATGTATACAGGAATCCCAAACACACACACACACACACACACACACACACACACACACGTACCATAAGTATATGCAAGGAAATCTTATTTTCAGTAATTTAGAGGAACTACTTAAGCTACTAGCACTCTTATCCTAAAAGTGAAATGTTTGAGTGAGGGAGATGGCTCAGGGGGTAAAGCGCTTTCCTTGAAACAAGAGGATTAGAATCCCGATGCTCAGAAGCTACGTAAATGCCAGGCAGGCAGTGAGCTCTGGGTTTTGTTTAGAGACCTTCTTCCCTCTACAAATAAGAATGAAGGGGATGGAGTGATGGCTGCACAATTTAGAGTGCTTGTTGCTCTTGCAGAGGACCCAGGTTCAATTCCCAGTACCCATATGGTGGCTCACAACCATCTGTAATTCAAATTCCAGGAGTCTCAATACCCTCTTTTGGCTTCTGCAGGCACCAGGCATGTATGTGGTACACATACATGCATGCAGACAAAACAGGTATGCATACAAATAAATCTTTTTTAAAAAACTAAAGAATAAAAAGAAAGAGTGATTGAGTCACAGCATCAACCTCAGGCCTCCTCATGCATAGGCACACATATGTACGTGTACCTCCATACACATTCAAACATGCATATACACATGTATACATATCACACATAAAGAGATATATGAAAAAGAAAAGAGAAAGAAGCAAAGGTCCTTCTCTGGCAATGTGTTTGCACTTTGCATTATAAATGTTGGAAGCTGACTGTGTGTGAGAGCTCACACGTATAACCCTGCACTCAAAAGCCTGAAGCCAAGAAAGTTCTTGTTGACTCTGGAGTGGTCATAGAGGAACTTAATGCCTCATTTCACTAAGTGTGATTTATTTATTTATTTATTTATTTATTTATTTATTTTTTAAATTTTTGTTCACATGCCAATTGTAGCCCTCTCCGTCACTTCCTCCTGGATCCACCTTTCCCCCTCGCCATCCCCTCTATGACCCTCTCCTAGTCCTCAGAGAAGGGGAGCCCTTCTCCCCTACCAACTGACCCCAGCCTATCAAGTCTCATCAGGGCTGCCTGCATCTTCCTCCTCTGTAGCCTGGCAAGGCCACGCCTCCAGGGGGAAGAAGTCATCAAAGTGCAGGCAACAGAGTCCATGGCAGGGACTGGTGTGATTTCAAGGCCAGCCTGGGCTACATTATGAGACTCTATCTCCAAAATAGGAAATGAAATAAGTCCTGGAAGCTGAGAGTTTGTCTATATGTTTGCTTCTAATTCCAGGAGCCTATAGAAATGAGCATTCAGCTATTACGGGGAAGGAACTGGCAGGCTTGTGGAGGGATGTTTGTTGTTACGTCATGAGAAAGAGTCGATGACCAGTAGTTGGAGAAAAGAAAGGGGAGAAGGGACGATGAGCTAGACAATGGTCCTGTTCCGTTTGCCAACAGAAAGCTTTGAGTAGCTTGCAGCATAGGAAAACAAACTCTGCAGCCACACAGCCCTACCTCTTCTCTAGCCCTGTGATGTCCTCAGATGGAAGAGTGAGACTTACCTCACCTTACCCTCTGCCGGGAAGAGCTTAGGATGTGTCACTCAACAAGGATTTACTCCGATGGCAAAACGTGTATTTATACCGGAGAAACAAACACACAAGCCTTGTCTAGGACATTATCCCCAACTTAGCCACCTAAGAGAAAGAATGTTTCTCTTTTCATAAAGGAGCCAGGTCCCAGGGAGCTGGAGAGATGGCTCAGCGGTTAAGAGCACTGGCTGCTCTTCCAGAGGTCCTGAGTTCAATTCCCAGCTACCACATGGTGGCTCATAACCATCTATGGTGGGATCTGGTGCCCTCTTCTGGTGTGTAGGCATACGTGCAGGATATTGTATACATAATAAATAAAGCTTTTATATATTAAAAAAAAAAAAAAAAAAAAAGGATCCAGGTCCCTCTGCTGTGTAGAGCCCCGAAATCACTCTGTGTCTGTAAGACAAGGCCAGCCTGACTGACTTTCTAATGTCCTACCCTTTTCTACTATAGTTTCTTCAGGAGGATAATATGGAGACGCTTGATGAGATTGTCAGAAAGTACCCTTGTGCCTTCCCCTGCTGGGTAGGGCCCTTTCAGGCATTTTTCTACATCTATGATCCAGACTATGCAAAGATATTCCTGAGCAGAACAGGTAAGAGATGGGACAAAACTCAGAATCCTAAGCCTGCTAGGTAGGAGTGAGTTGCCCAACCTGAAACAAAGATTCGCCCTGGGCCTGGGAGAGATCCTGAGAAAGTATGGAGAGGGGACAGGTCTGCCCCAGTAACGGGGTTCCCTATCTACTCCCCAGTTCCTTGTCTTGTTTTGGCTCCAGGGCTCCGTAAGTCCCAGCTGCCACCACCAGCCTGGCCCCTGGGCTTTCTTTGCCTCCTTGGCTTTAGGACTTTTGAGTCAATAGCTTCCTACGTGCACTGCATCATGAACACAGGTCTCCACGGGAGGTCAGAAACCGGCTTCTGTGGGTCCGAACAGAAGCAAAGATGGTCGAGCATTCATTCACTTACAGCCCAGACTCTTGATAACAGTCCTAATTATTCGGTTCCTTTGGAGAGCATAGGTCACTCCCCCAACCCACCTACCCACCCATGCAATCCACTGGCATGATTCCTCTTATGGATTTTCTCATAGCACAAAACTAGAGTGGCCAGTTTGAGCTCTGCCAGCTTCGTGAGTGTCTTGCCATCTAATTTTTCCCATGTTACAAATTCCTCACTCTTAACAAAACCTAAGCAAAACAAAACTTCCTCTGAGCATCTCTATGTTTCTCTGTCCCCCTGCTCTGTCTAGAGTTCACCTCCTCAGAACTGGAGTCATAAAATATATTTACATTAGAGTCACAAGAACATCAGAGAGGCCTTTGTACCTCAGCGTCTGATGTTTTCCAACAAGCATACATGCCCCAACACTCGTTCTGGAAACTTTTCCCTCCTCAAGTGAACCAAGAATGCTGAAGGGGATACATGAAGGAAGAATATGAGCTTAGGTCCCGGGACTTGTTCTTGTTTGGAACTGAATCAAGACCTGGGTATTCCCAGCCTCTGAGACTGTAGAAAGTGAGCTGGGATTCCCTCCTGCCCACCGTGTGCGCTGAGTGCGGGCAAACGAAGGAAGCCTTCCTCGGCTTAAACTGGTCATGAGTGTATTCCCTAACGCTGCCTTTCATCTCCTCTGCTTGGTTCTGCAGACCCGAAGACCCAGTATCTGCACCAGTTCATGACTCCATGCATCGGTATGTGTGTGCCACCTGTCCTCACCCCAAGCCACTTTCCCATAGCAGAGCATTCCCCAGAGACTCGAATCTGGGCCATCAAACACATAGCGTGAATGCAGAGTGGGAACCATCTGGGAGGAGGAAGAGAGCAATCCAGAGGGAGGCATGGGACCCAAGGGACATGGGGGTGGCAGCAGAGGGAGGAGACCAATGAAAACAAACAAACAAACAAAAACCCATGACGACAGGTAAATAAGAAAATGCCATGATGCAAAACAGGGTTTTATATTTTCTCACCTAAAAATATAATTTTTAAAGTTTAAAAATGGAATGTGCAGACCTGAGTTCAACTCCCATTACCCACATATAGAGGAGTGGCATGATAGTCCCAACGCTGGGGAGGCAGGAGCAGGCAGGTCTCTCTCTGGGCTGCCCAGCAGGCCTAACCTATTGGTGAGTTCCAAGCTAGTGAGAGACCTTATCTCAATTTAACAAAAGAAAACAAACAAGGAAACAAACAAAAACAGTGGAAGACACATGAACACATGACATTTCTAAAGAGTAAAGTCTATGAGGAGAGTTATCTAAGCGAGGGTCAAAGGGGAAGTCAAAGGTCAACCCAACAGCAGTTCACAGAAAGCACCCTGGTCTGTTTCTCTCCTCAAAGTCCCCTTTTTAGGACAACATGTGTGCGATTTCTTCAAAGTCTTAGCTTCACTAAGGGAGGATTTAATCCTTTCTTCTCTCTTGTTTTCTTATATTTTCCTTTCTCTTGTTTTTATTTGCGTCTCAGTAAGATCTTCCTCTGACGTGCAGTTTGGCTTTATCCTGTGAGCAGATAAATTAAACTGCTTTCTCATGTCGTTAGTGTTTATTTTAAACCAGGAAGAAATTAAATGAAAGCAGCTAGACTTTGGATTCAGAGCCCCTTAGATTCCCATGCTGCTGTTCACTCTGATAGACTGCCTGAATGTGATCGTAGAGGCACACTTTAATCTCTCTATGACTCATTTTCCTCATCTTTGAAATGAGCATGACACAGGCTGGAGAGATGGCTCAGAGGTTAAGAGCACTAACTGCTCTCCCAGAGGTCCTGAGTTCCAATTCCCAGCAACCACATGGTGGCTCACAACCATCTATAATGAGATCTGATGCCCTCTTCTGGCCTGTAGGTGTACATGCAAATAGAGCTCTCATGCATTAAATAAATCTTTAAAAAAACGAACAAAACAAATGAAGGAAGGAAGGAAAGAGCGTGATAGTGTGACTGAGAGTCAGTGCTGTGGCTGCTGACAGAGGTGAGCGTTGTATTCCCAGCACTTTAACAGCCAGCACTCAAATCAAGCCTCACAAACCTGGCATTTTGTAAACACTCAAGAAAGGACGTCATTCACAAAATCCCAGCACTGAGAAAGGGAAATGAACACAGTCCCACCGCTAGCCAAGAAGTTATTTGCAATGAATACCTGCTGGAAAAGGGATAGTCAGTTTCCCAGATGGGGCGTCACTGTGTATATTAACCACGTTCCAGGGCAGGCCCGTGCCCGGGAGTAGTTGGCCAACAAAACATAGACTTCATGGTTTATTGTGCACTTTGTTTCGGTTTGGTTTTGTCTTATTTATTTTACTTTGTTTGTTAGTATGTTTTAATTTTTTTGTTTTGTTTTTCTCTTTTGGGAGAAAGTGGAAATGCATGAAGTTGAGCTGGCAGAGAGGCAGGAAAGGATCTGGATGAAGTCTGGGGAAGCAAAAGCATATGATCAAATATTTTGTATGAAAAAATATTTAAAAATTAAAAGGATGTTATTCAAACTTAGTCCTTCAAAATATGTTTTAAGATTTATTTTATTTTTACTTGTATATATGCTTGTGTATCCATGTGTCTGTGCACATGTGTGTAGTTTCCCATGGATGCCAGAAAGGGGGCTTGGATTTCCAGATCTGTAGTTACAGATGGTTTATGAACCACTCAGTGTGGGTGCTGGCAGCTGAACGTCCATTCTCGGCAAGAGCAGCAAATATTCTAAGCCACCGAGCTATCTCTCCAGCCCCTGAAAGCCAAACCTTAATGGCAGCACACTTTTGGCAATAGAAGATTGTGAAGTACCAACCTAGATAAGGATTTTCACAAACCAGTGTTTGAGGTGAGGGTACCTGGGATCAGATGGACACCTTGCCTTCTTTCTGATGAGTCTGAGTTCACAGGAATGTTACAGACGGGTCTATAGCCAAGAGGAGATGATGGGTAACGTTTCTGCCATGAGCTAAGGAGGCACCGAGCTGAGTGCCTTGTGTATGTGTGTGCCCTCGTGAATGCACAACACAGATTACCATGGTCCATTGTTCAGAAACTACGCCCCATCGGGTGTCAAAGCCTTTCAGGCCTTGGAACACTTTCTCACAGTGTTAAACATCCTCACCCCAGGTGTGGGCGTCGGGGCTCATCATGGTCCTCATCTGTCAGCTCCCTGCTGGTCACTACTACTTCATGGCTACTTGTAAGTCAGCCACATCAGGCTATGTTCTCTCCTTGCTTAATTAAATGCATGAGGTTTTACACAGTTTTCATTCTCAAGGAAGAGGACTCCTGAACCTAGAAGGACCCAGGTGGTTCCAACACCGCTGCCTCCTGACCCCTGCATTCCATCATGACATCCTGACACCGTGTGTGGACATGATGGCCCAGTCTGTGAACGTGATGCTGGTAAGTGAAACACTAGATTAGACATTCATGTAGTGGACTGAGGGGGAAAAAAATCTGATTTTAAAAGCTGATTTAAAGAAATTAATCAGAATACAAGTGCCCACTGAGTAGTGATAGCCATGTAAGCCTTTAGTGAATTATCTGAGTGATTAAAAAGGGAAGAGCTGGTGGTCCTCTGTCGTAGATTGAGTCTTGCATTCTATGGTGGTAAAACACAGATAGCAGGTGCTGTGGGAAGGAAGCCACGAGCAGCTAACCGGCTTCAGATTTCAGAGGTGACCCAGATTGGCCAGGAATATAAGCTGATTTGCACATGTCAGTATTAAGAACATGACACCCCTAGGCAGAGTGGTGTAAGCCAAAGGCTGAAATGGTCTTGATAATGAGCATGAAGGGCCCAGCAAAGCATCAGTGCCCTTCGTAGGTGGTGGGGGATCTTTCGGTGAGTGGCACCTCCTAAAGAGGCAGGGCACTGCTGTGGAGGAGGGGCATCCTTGTTGGGTAGCTTCTGATGTAAAGATGAGTTGTAGAGGTTTTCACAGTTTTAATGTATTTATCTTAAAAACAGACTATTTTTTAATTTAAAAAGCAAACAAATAATTAACACAGTTTCTTCATAAACTTCAAATGCCACAAAGCCAAATTTCCCTCTGTACATGCAAGTTCATACTCTATTCCCAGAAAACAGTTGTTACCACCTTGTGGCTGAGCATTCAGCCAAACTTCTACAGGTATCTGAGTAGGAGCCCTCAAGGCAAAGACTGGGAGAGCACCAGGCTCAAGAAAGGTGGAGAGGGAACGGGGTTGGGGTGGGGGAGTGGTATCGCCCTCAGTGCTGCTCAGTGTCCAGCACAGCTCAGCTCCACCAGTGACCATTTCAGCCACTCTGTTTCTCACAGCCATTTGTGTCCTCTGTGTTTCTCTCTCTCTCTCTCTCTCTCTCTCTCTCTCTCTCTCTCTCTCTCTCTCTCTCTCTCTCTCTCTCTCTCCCTCTCCCTCTCCCTCTCCCTCTCCCTCTCTCTCTCTCCAAAACAAGCAACAACAAAAAAGCAAAAATTAAATAAAAAATTAAAGAGTTATATTGCAATTAAATTTGCTAAAGTTAATAGAGTTTGTATCACAGCCTTGCTCCTAACTTCTGTCTCTTGAGAGTTCTTAACCAACCTAATGTCGGTAAATGTAGTCAAGGTGAAATAATCTCTGTATAAATTAGAGAATGTTGGACGTTTCAGGGACCATTTTATAATACAAGTTAAGTGGATTTTCTATAGATTACACTATTACTTAAAATGTTTATTATATTTATTTATCAATTGTGCTGCCCAGGTGAGGTGCAGGGCCTACTCTCCCTAGTGCTGCAGCTGAGGAGGGGCAGGGACAGCTCTTCCATGCCAAACCCCATCCTCAGCTCCTGCAACCAGGGGCTGGTCTACTGTGGTTTCTGGGTAATATGTGGGGTCTGGTCTCCCAAGTACTGCAGCTGGCTAGGGCAGGGTCAGCTCTCATGCCCCAAGAGCCAGCTCTCCCACAACATGCAGGTGAGGGTGGCCAGTGCTACACAGCCCTCAGGCATCAACATATCCCTGGGTGACAGCTCAGACCAGGGATGTCTGCCTGGCCTTTGGTGGTAACAGACCTCTGCTGCTGCAGGACCATGGACGCAGATCTGGCCTCAGTGGCAGCCCAGGCCAGGACTGTCCCATGGGCCGAGGTGGGAGCACCGGCTACTCACATAAAGCTGTTCCTCACTGGCCTGGAGTCTCCAGTTCTGACTCTCTTCACTGTGCCTACATCCTTCTGTTTCTCTTTCTCTTCCGTTTCTCCACCACTTACTTGCTCCTCTTAGTGCTGCCCAGGGTCTCTGAGTGTCTGAGGTCATCTCAGGAGTGCTCTGCTCCGCCCATGCAGTATGCTGGACTGGTGATCATCTTAAGCTAACTCCTTGTCCGGGACCAATGGTGCAGGACTTGGGCTTGCTCCTTGCTCAGGAAGGCCTGTCCATGTGGCCCCATGTAGCCCCATGTGGCCCCATGCAGAGAGGCTAGGGGTGCAGGTGATGGGAGGGGGGAGGTATCTGAGCTTACTGCAGCCCTGGCCGAGGTCTCAGGCTGGTTTCTTTTAGTCTCTGGCTCCTGCCTGCCAGCCCCGTGGCCTTATGAAGGGTTTGTCTGTCTCCGCTTGCTCTCCACCATGGGAGCCAGTCTGGGCATGCGCAGTGGTGCTGGGCTGGTGGTCGTGTCTGGCTTACAGTTTTCAGGCAATGTTAGGCTACTAATCACTCAGATGTTCACAGGCCAGAACACTGAGCTTAGACACAGCCTCTCTCCTCTCTGCCACCTACTGATACACAAGTGGTGCAGCAGCCATGCTTGCAATGTCCAGAAGGGCAGCAGCTCTCTGCTGCATTTCTAAGGCTTCCAGAGCAGCTCAGAGGCCTGTCCTCCTCTCATTTCCTCCAAATCTACCAGATTAGGCTCATCAGTGCTCCTCAAACGCCTGAGCTGAAACATCACACTGAATTCTAGTAACAGGTACAACAACATACGCTCATCAAAAAACGAATTCTTTAGAAAGGTTAGCCAATTTAGCTGCAAGCCATCTGACCAAATAATAGACTCTTACGTGAAAGGCTCTCAAATTCTGCTTTTTATTCAGTCTCCAAGGGTTCAGGATCTCAGCATCCAGCAACTAGGTTGACACCTGTAGGAGAAGCTCAACAAACAGAAATTGAACTAAATTTAAATGTTTCCATTTATTTCCATTTTTACACAAAAAAAGTGCTCGCTGTGGTGAGTACTTTTATAACCGGGGTGTGGCCACTTTCCGACAGTTTAGCCAACTGACAGCACATTTCAGGCTGTGTGAGTAGGTAAGCATCTTTCTGTGGGGAGGCGAGAGGCAGCTCCCTGCAGCAGCAACTCCTACCGATCTCCTTCTGCTCTCAATGATTGGATCAGAAATTTTATTTTTTTATTTGAAAGTTTTAAGTTAAATATAATTATCCCCTCTTCTCCTCCCACCAACTCCTTTCACATCCCACCTTGTTTCCTCACAATTTTATGACTTATTTTTCCTTATTAATTGTTGTTACATGTCTATATAAATGTACAAATATAAATACAACCGTTTAGTGGTGTGTGTGTGTGTGTGTGTGTGTGTGTGTGTGTGTGTGTGTGTGTTTTCGGGGCTGACCAGTGCTACTGAATAGCCATTTAGGGGTCTCGTCATTCTCCCCCTCTCTTCAATCACTAATTGCCTAAAGCTCCTCATCTACAATTGGGGGCCCAGGGTTCCCCCTTTCTACATTAGCATGTCTGCTGGTATTATCAATTGCTGAATCTAAAAATGTTTTTGAAAAATGCTTTGAATTTATTTTAAGTGGTTAAGAGTAGCGATGGAGTACCTAGCGAGTTGGGGGTGAAAGGTGGAGGGAAACCCTGGGGAGACGCCATGTGTGGAACTCTATACTGTTTGGCACAGAGCCGAGCCGAGACAATCACTGAAGGACCATTTGCCTGATGTGAAGTGTGTGCGTCAAGCTCTTTCTCGCTTGCTTGGTGTGTGTTTCCCACCCTCGTGTCCTAAATAAACACAAGAGTTAGTCACTCCTGGCCTTCAGTGCCTGTAAGGTCAGGCCTTTGTCCCTGAGATGATAAGGGAAGGGTTGGGGGAAAACAGGCAAATAAAGGCCATTTGACAATGGTGATGATATTGATCTCGGCTCCCCCTCCCCGGCAGGATAAGTGGGAGAAGATGTGGACCACTCAGGAAACAACCATGGAGGTCTTTGAACACATCAACTTGATGGCCCTGGACATAATCATGAAATGTGCTTTTGGCCAGGAGACCAACTGCCAGATAAACAGGTTAGTGAGGGGACAGTAAACAAGTTCACTGCGATCTGAGTCAATTATTAACCCATTGTTCCAACTTTTTCTCCTAGCACCTATGAGCCCTATGTGAAGGCAACATTTGAACTTGATGAAATCATTTCTTCTCGCTTGTACAATTTCTGGCATCATCATGACATAATTTTCAAGTTCATCCCTAAGGGCCACTCCTTCCAGGAGTTGGGCAAAGTGATACATCAGTGCACAGGTAAAAACAGATCTTTCTTGCATGTGAGTTACCCAAGTCCACGCACCATCATGCCTGTCATATGTGTAGAAGCATAAGTCCCACAGTAAGCAAGAAAAGAATTCTTTTTCTTATTGGAGCCTTAATATTGTCACTGCTCAAATAATTATAATTTCAGCCTTTTAAATTAAGTTTACTTGCCGGACGGTGGTGGTGCACGCCTTTAATCCGAGCACTCCGGAGGCAGAGGCAGGTGGATCGCTGTGAGTTCAAGGCCAGCCTGGTCTACAAAGCGAGTCCAGGACAGCCAAGGCTACATAGAGAAACCCTGTCTCAAAAAACAAATTAAGTTTACTCCCTCATTATCATGTACTATATAGATTTATTATATGTAGTTATTCCTAATGCATATATAATAAGGAGCATTTAAGATTTCAAGATGTACATGACATGAGGCTTTCTTGTGCAGTAAGTTACATAACAACTACAAGCTAAAATGCTTGCACAGCATGGACATGGAGGAAAACAAAGATGGGAGCATGTGTCCAAAAGACACCCAAAAGCTGGGTACGGTGCACGTCTTTTATCCCAGCACTCAGGAGGCTGAGGCAGGCAGTCACTGTGAGTTCAAGGCTAACCTGGTCTACACATGAGTTCCAAGACAGCCTGGAATTATTGTCATGTGCATGTTGGGAACTGAACCTGGGTCCTCCGGAGAAGTAGGCAGTGCTTTTAACTACTGAGCTATTGGTCCATCCCCAGTAGTAACCTTGCTCACACTTTCATACAAGGACACATTGATTATCTTCATTCCCGCACTGCTTTCTCATGTCCCCTCCCTCTCTCTTGCTGAACCCCCTCTTTCCAGCTCCTGTCCCTCCTACCTTCATGTCTTTTTTTTTTTTTGTAACTTGCTGAGCTTGATGAGTTTTGCTTCCATAAGCGCAGATGAGAAGCTACACTCATGACATACAGAAAACGTTTTTGAAAATCAAAACATATTAGTCTACTTACTTCTATCCAAGTTCACTTAAAATTTATATGGAATGATGATTCAAATAAAACTGACCCCAATTAAAAGAGAAAACAAAGTAGTTTCTGTAGAAGGTAGTTGTGCGTAGTCTGTCCCATGTCCTGCTTTTGTCCGTTCGCTTATTTGCCTTTCACCCCTTTTTAGTTATACATGTTGGGCGCTTTCTCTGCTGGCTACTTATTTCATTGGATAATTTCCATGAAAACAAGATTTCAGACTAAAGGAGGAAAACAGTGATTGGTCATTTGCATCGAACTTTGCAACCATGTTGGTCGTTTTGTTTGTTTACTGAGAGAAACTAATTTTTGGTCTCTTATGTTTGAAATTTTTGTTAAAGGTTGTCTGTTGGTGGAAAATAAACCCTTCACACAAGTTTAGTGTGTTTGGAATATAGTATACCCACTCTGCCCTCCAAAAGCCGGCAATACATGACACTCTGTGTGGGTTCTTCCTTGCTTTATAATGCATCTGCCTTTGACTACCCTAGCTGTCCCTTCAGTAACGAAGACCTCTTATTCTCTGCAGAAAAGATAATCCAGGACAGAAAGAAAATCCGCAAGGATGGAGTAAAACAGGATGACACTCAAAAGTCTCAAGATTTTCTGGATATCATACTTTCTGCCCAGGTAAATAAATGCACCAAAAGTCTAGGCCTGCTCAACCGGCTGCTAACCACGTGGGAGGGCGGATGAGAGAGCGGAGTCAGGGCAGGAAGACAGACGCAAACCTCTTCAGCCAAATCCAAGCAGTGCACAGCTGTGAGCGCTTGGCTCTTGGTGGAAAGACTGAGAGCTGCAACTCACTAGGAGTGGGCGAGCACGATGTTACCTGTTTGCTGTGCAAATAGCTCCATACAGATGGAACTCTAAGCTCCATACAGAGAGCTGGAGCTTAGAGACCTGCAGAAGAGTTAGAAGCACAAACAAGCACTTTATAAGGAAATGTTGAGAAATTAGGTACATCCGAAAGAGTAAAGAAATTTTCCAAGTGCTTATGTAACGGCTAATTTTGGTTCTCTTTTGTGCTCTGGGAAAAGTGGGATTTGTAGTATGCATTTGGGCAGACTAAACTAAAACTGAAACCTTTCTTTGAAACACTAGTGTTTCTGTAAAATATCATTTTGATGGTGTCTCCAAACATCTGTGAAACAATGTTTCATTCAGCTATCTTTGTCATGTGCTATAGGCTGAAGATGAGAGAGCCTTCTCAGATGCTGACCTGCGGTCTGAGGTGAACACCTTCATGTGGTCTGGACACGATGCCTCTGCAGCCAGCATCTCCTGGCTCCTCTACTGCCTGGCTTTGAACCCTGAGCATCAAGACAGATGCAGAACAGAGATCAGGAGCATCCTGAGAGACGGGTCTTCCATCACCTGGTAAGATCTGCTGCCCTAACATCTTAGCTTTCTTCTTGGGATTTTGCTCACTTCTTACCCTGATGCCTTAGTGACTACAGTGTCACAGGGTATGTGTGCACCAAAGCAGAAGAAGAAGACCACTTGTCTCTTCTTCCTAAAGAGAGCCTGAGTTAAGCCTGTCTTCTGCAAAAGAATTTCAGTATCCATAAACCATCCATCACTATTTTTTTCTACACAGTGTTGCATTTGTTTCTTTCATCCAAGCTGTGGCACGTTTGAAGTGAGGAACTGGCATGCGTGTGGGGCTTCAAAGGCAAGACTCCACAGGGACTACCTGTTGAGAAGGTTGAAGAATTAACTGCATCATTAAGGCCACTGGAGATACCCTAGGCCATCCCCAGGTCACCAGTGTCATACTTCTGGATAGGGTAGACTCTGAACTTTAAACATGATATTAAATAGTTACATTCTGTTTCTGAGTTTAGAAAATGTAGACTGTTGGCCATGGTGGTGCATGCCTTTAACCCCAGTACTCAGGAGGCAGAGGCAGGTGGCTCTCTGTGAGGTCAAGATATTTGCTGGCCCCCAGATTTAGAAGACAGATTCACACCCTTGACCAAGAGTGAGACTCCCCCCCTCCTTGAGGAACTGGTGTGTCTAGGAAAGGTAACCCGGAAAAAGGCCTCAACTTGGCTTCACCAGACTTAATGTATCTTGCTTTCAATAAGCTAGATGCTGGGCATGCCCTCAGACATGCTGCCTGCAAGGAAGTAAGGTAACCCTGGAAAGTCATTCTCACTGCTCTAGTCAGAGGGACAGAAGATAAAAAATACTAAAGACCACTGAGCCACATGCCTCAAGCAAAGGGCAGCTCAGAAAACAAAACCTGAAGTTCTAAAGGCAGTAGAGATTTCCTTTCATAAGGAACCAAGAGTCATTTCCTAGTAGAAGTTCAAAGCTTCATCTAAGAGCTTGGGAGGTGGATAGCAGCCACTAATGTGCTTGGTGCACAAACATGAGGACCTGAGTTTGATCCCTAGCACCCACATGAAAGAAAGAAAGAAAGAAAGAAAGAAAGAAAGAAAGAAAGAAAGAAAGAAAGAAAGAAAGGCAAACGGGCAGAGTACCAGCAAGATGTCATGGAAGCCTATTTTGAATTTAAACCCCATAATCCACTTAAAGGTAGAAAGAAAGAACTGACTCCACAATGTTGCCTCTGACCTCCACATGTGTACCATCACACACACACACACACACACACACACACACACATACACACACACACACATACACACAGTCATCTACACTGCATAAAATACAATATTAAGTAATGACTCTTTAACTGACAAAAGTATGCACGTTTGTTTGCATATATAAGTTATAGTATACCATATACTGTTTTCATCCACCCACGCATGCATTTTTTAAATAACTAAACCAATAGAGGCACATCCATTAACTATGTAACTATTTGGTGGTAATGACATCTAAAATTACTCACTGAGCAATTTCCAAATATACAACAATGTATCTCCTCCATATCTGTGTGAGATTCTGCACTTCCTGTCCTCACCCCCCTGCTTGGCACTGCCATACTCTCTGCTTCTATGACTTCAACTTCTATACAGCCACGTGTGACTGGGTTCATGGAGTGTTTGTCTCTCTGAGTCTGCCTCATGTTGTTTTGCCTAATGTCCTCCAGGCTCACTCATGAGTTGGCAAACGAGTGGTACACGGCATTGTGTTGTGTGTATGTGCGTGCTTTTTATCCATTCTTCTGATAATGACACATAGGCTGATTCCATATCCGAACTATTGTGAACAAAGCTGCCTTGATAACAGTGACTTCATTGCCTTTGAATATATACTGAAGAATGAAATTCCTGCATCATGCAGCGCTTCTGTGCGTAGTGTTTTAGGAACGTCCATGCTGCTTTCCATTTGGATGTGTCAATTCATGTTAATACTGATGGTGTGCAAGAATCCTGTTTTCTCCAAATACTCACCAACATTTGTTTGTCTCTCTTTTCTCTAACAAGTGTGAAGTGATAGCTCATTGTTGGTTCTCTCTCTGTTTCTCTATCTATCTATCTATCTATCTATCTATCTATCTTTCTCTAATGATTTGGGATATTGAGAACTTTTCCACATGCCTCTCAAGTATTTGTAGGTCAGCTTTTGAGAAATTGCCTATTTAAGCCTTTTTCATGTATTTTAATGTTTGTGTTTTATTGAGTTATTTGAGTTCTTTATATATTTTAAATGTTAATTCCTTATCATACATGTGGCTCGCAAATGGTTTCCTCATTTTGTAGGTCATCACTCTGTGGCTTCTTTGTCATACATGAGGAATTTTTTCACTTAATATAAACTCCTCTAGTTTTTTGTTTTTGTTGTTTATGCTTTCAAGAGAAAAACACCAAAATATCTTTGCAATGACCCATGTCATCAAGCATCTCTCGGTCATTGGTTTCTGTAGTAGTTTTGCAATCAGATAGTATTTATAAGTATTCAATTCTGGGTTGTGTTTTGTATATAGGCTAAGGATCTCATTTTACTCTTGATGTGTATATCCAGCTCTCTCAACATCAGCCACTGAACCGAATATCCTTTCCCCATTGTCCTCTTGGCACCTTTGCTGAAGATTGTCCCTAAGTGTGTGTGTAGATAAAGACAAAGATGAGTCCAGGCTCTCCACCTGTTCCATTTGTTTTTTATTACCACAGCTTCACAGTACATTTGCCAGACCAAGCATTGTCTCACACAAGGCACTTTGGTCTGTGAAATCATTGCTGCTGGAGTGGAGGGATCCAAGTGGGAAACCTCCTATCCTATCAGCTCACTAACTAGTCCAGTCCATTTTTATTTATTCACTAAACTTGGAAGATTGTTGTGTCTGTTTCGAGCATGAATTCAATGCTTTATCTTGTCTGTTGTAGTTACTTAAGAAACAAATAAGGCTGGTACAGTGATTCATACCTTTAACCCCATCAGAGGTATGCAGATCTTTGTCAATGTGAAACCACTACAGCTTACGTTAGTGAGTTCCAGGACAGCCAGAGCTACATTGTGAGACCCTGTCTCAAAAAACAAAATAAATAAAATAAAACAAACAAAGAGAAGAAGAAGAAGAAGAAGAAGAAGAAGAAGAAGAAGAAGAAGAAGAAGAAGAAGAA
>OU015754.1:50492548-50505971 GCA_907169655.1 Acomys percivali | reverse complement strand
AAATACCTCAAAGAACACATTTTTTAAAGATTTATTCTTTAATTATGTGTTTATGGGGGGAGTAGAGTACATGCACATGAGTGCAGGTGCCATAGAGTCCAGAAGAGAGTGTCAGATGCCCCAGAGCTGGAGTGGTTTTAAACCACCTGACACAGCACTGGGAACTAAACTCAGGTCTTTTGAAAGAATAGCAAGTGCTCTTTTTAAAAATTCATTTATTTACTTTACATCCCTATCACAGTTTCCCCTCCCTCTTCTCCTCTCAGTCCCTCCTTTCCCCTCTTCTCCCCCATACCCCAATCCCTTTCCCCCCAGAGAAGGGGAAGCCTCCCATGGATATCAGCCTGCCTTAGCATACCAAGTGGCAGTGAGGACTATGTGCATCTTCTTAGGCTAGACAAGACATGCCAGTTAGACACACAGGCAGGCAACAGAGTCAGAGACAGATCCTGCTCCACTTGTTAGGGGACCCACATGAGACTAAGCTGCACATCTGTTACATGTATGTAGAGGGCCTATGTCCATTCCATGCATGCTCTTTGGTTACTGGTTCAGTCTCTGTGAGCCCCTATGGGCCCAGGTTAGTTGATTCTGTAGGTTTTCTTGTAGTGTTCTTGACCCCTCTTGCTCCTTTAATCTTTCCTCCCCCTTTTCCACAAGATTCCCTGAGCTCTGGAAAATGTTTGGCTGTGGGTCTCTGTATCTGTTTCCATCAGCTATGTCTCTGTATCTGTTCCCATCAGCTGTGTCTGTATCTGTTTCCATGAGCTGCTGAAGCCTCTCAGAGGACGGCTATGCTAAGGCTTCTGTATGCAAGTATAGGAGAATACCATTAATAGTGTCAAGGGTGGGCTCTCTCTCATGGCATGGGTCTCAAGTTAGGCCAGTCATTGGTTGGCCCTTCCCTCAATTTCTGCTCCATCTTTATCCCTGCACATCTGGTAGGCAGGACAAATTGTGAGTTGAAGGTTTTGTGGGTGGGTTGGTGTGCCCATCCCTCCATTGGAATTTTTGCCTGGTTTCAGAAAGTGGCTTTGTAGGTTCTCCTTATTGCAAGGAGTCTTAGCTAGGGTCACCCTCACAGATTCCTAAGAGTTTCCCTTGTCCTAAGTTTCTAGCTTATCCCAGAGATACCCCACCCCCATCACTCTCAATTCTCTCCCCTCTGTCATCCCCACACTTGATCCCTCCTGTTCCCTTCCCACCCTCCTCTCCCACCCAGTTCCCTCCATCCATCTATTTTATTTCCCCTTCTCAGTGAAATTCAAGCATCCTCCCTCAGGGCCTCCTTGTTAATTAACTTCTTTGGGACTCTGGATTGTAGCATAGTTATCCTATACTTTACGGCTAATATCCACATATAAGTGAGTACATACCGCGTGTGTCTTCTGGGTCTGGGTTACCTCATTCAGAAAGATATTTTATAGTTCCACCCATTTGGTTTCAAATTTCATGATGTTCTTGTTTTTAATAGCTTAGTAGTATTCCCTTGTGTTAATGTACCACACTTTCTTTATCCATTCTTTGGTTGAGGGACATCTAGGTTGTTTCCAGTTTCTGGCTATTATGAATAAAGCTGCAGCAAGGACCCTTTACTGATGAGCCATCTCCACTCCCAGAACACATTTTTGGTTTGGTTTGTTTTTTTGTTTTGGGGGTTTAGGTTGTTTTTTGTTTTGTTTTGGTTTGGTTTGGTTTTGGTTTGTTTAGTTTGGGTTAGTTGTTTTGGTTTTGGTTTTGGGGTTTTGGTTTTTTGAGACAGAGTTTCTCTGTATAGCCTTAGTTGTCCTAGACTCTCTTTGTAGATCAATTGGCCTCAAGCTCACAGAGATCTGCCAGTCTCTCCCTCCCTAACTGCTGGAATTGCAGGTATGCACCACCGCCCTAGGCCAGAACACATTTTTTAAAAACTCTATAACATACCCATTGTTTTTATTAATAAAATTTACATGTGGCATTCAGAAAATTTTAAGCAATTTCTTTCTTTGTCTCCTTGTCAGGCAATTTCTTTGCTGGTTTAAAATTATTTTCTCAGGAAGGTTTATGGAGATTCAAGGCCAGACTGGTGTATTCAAAGAGTTCTGGGCCATAAGGGCTACATAGTGAAACCCTGTCTCAAAACAAAAACTGAAATTCTTCTTTCCTTTTGCATTGATATGAGCAAAACTGTTTTTCTTAATTATGCAAGTGCAAGAGTTGACACAATTGCCCTTTTATTTCCTGGACTAGATGGGGAAAGAATTCAGAACTAAAACTCTATGTTTTTAAGAAGCTAACACCTACATTTAAGCAAGTCATTAAAAAAAGGAAATAGAAATGAGATTGGGCAAAATGATTGAACGTATGCAGCCATTTCCTTGACCTCCTTTGACTAGCCAGTATAAAAATAAAGCACTTCATTCTTTTCCGGCTCTTACTTCAGGCTTGCTCCGTGGCGAGAGTTCTTTTCATTTTATAGGCAAATCTTAAGGAGTCCCATAGAGTCCCATCAAATCACAAACCACTCTCATGCAGGCAACTAGCTTGTGTAGCCCAGAGGCATAGCAAACCACCATTCACAGGCTCATCCACTTGGCGCCTCGCCCTCCATCCCTCCTTGGCCTTTCTTTGGCCTGGAAGCCAGTAGCATGAGAGGGATTTGCTGTTGGCTTGTCTAATTGACCAGCTTCTCCCCTGCCCTGAGGCCCTGACCCAGTCAGAAATGACTCAATTATGAAGGGGAAAGCAGCTGGAACTATCCTGGTCATACCAAGGGTTTTGCGGATACTTTGTGTTCCTCCTCCCTCTCAGCTAATACCTCTGCAGGTATTTTGGAGACTCTCTCCCTGGGACTTTCTGGTGGTGGTTCATGGGATGAGGGAACTCTGGACACAGTGCAGCTCCAGCTGGTCTCCCTCCTCCTCCACCCGACACACCTGTGCATCCCTACCTTGCTTTAATTACTCTCCCTTGCTGGTCTGTCTGCTGTGTGCTGGTCCTGTGCTCCCCAGACTCCAGGAAGCACACGGCAGATCCTCTAAGTGACCCGGATTAAGTCTCTCCTTGTTTATGATGAGTAGCATCCCACTCCATCTCCCAAGGTACTTCAGCATTTCACCAATTCTCTTTAAATGATTTTTCCCCTCTATTAAAAGTATTTAGCTCCTTCTTCAGTCTTTAGCTATGCCTTCTGCATTCTTGCTTTATGTGAAGAGTTAAGTTGCAACACTGCTTTTCACAAGCCTTGTTAGGCATGTCGCGTCTGTGTGTCTGCCAACTTTGGGACTTCGGCTGACACAAAGGCAGAAAAAGTTGAATTTTAACAATGTGCTCTATAAACCCAGACAAAAATCACTTTACTCCAACAGTGATGCTTACTAGGAAGAGAAATCCAATAGAGAGCAATCTAAGACAAATGGATTTGGAGTCTAAGCCCCTCCCTCCCTCCTTTGTCCTCACAGGGATCAGCTGGATGAGATGCCATACACCACAATGTGTATCAAGGAGACACTCCGCTTAATCCCTCCCATCCCAGCCATCTCCAGAGAACTCAGCAAGCCCCTGGCCCTCCCGGATGGACACTCGCTGCCCGCAGGTCTTTACACTCTTCCCCTAAGCATGAGATCCTGAAGGTCACGGTGATGCTGATTAGTGGGATTCGGGGCTCTGAGGGACCCCTGGATTGGAATTAAGCAGCTACTGAAAACTGGGAGGATAATTCCTCCATCATATTTGAGTTTTATCGACCTTCCTAAGCCACGTAGGCAATTAGAGCCGTTAGGTTTCAGCCTCGTTTTGAGAATCCCGGCCAAGGATTTTGCCCATTTGTGGGACGTTGTCTCTAAGATACTATTTGTGAGACTGAGTGTGAGATCCACATGAGTCTTTACAGGAGATGAGCATCATTCTGTTAATGCGGGAAATGAGAAAGGGAGTCTATCACCATAGCAACTTAGAAGGAAACAATCTTGGTCTATATAAAACTTTGAAATGCATTGTCTCACTTTTCCCTTGGAATGTGCTCTTAACAGACATGTTTTCAGTACTCTGCAGTTTGCAAACACTTTTAAACGTTTTGATGTCTCCAGAAACCCACTGGGGAACCCCAATATGCACATAAGGTTAATGGATGTGAAGCGAAGCTAGAACTCATGGGGATCCTGTACTTGAAGCATGCATGTTCCTGGGCGGGGCATGTAGGTGGCAGTAGGATGGAATGAGACAACCCTTAACTTCTTCACTTTCAGTGTCAACAAGTCAACCAGAGAAGTGAGGCCAACACCCTCGACCTCTGTAGTTTTCTTGACAGAACCAGAATTATTTTGGATAAGGAAATGATGCTCAAATTCCCTCTTTTTCATCTTTTTTAAAAATCACCAACCAAATATGAATATTTGCCCAGATTCTCCACCTTTTATAGATAAACAGTGCCAAGAGAATTTAACCAGGATCTTCAAGATAGAATAATAATAGAACTGCCTCTATGAAGTGCTGTCTAGCTGTTAACAGATACTTAAGTAATTTCCAAATGAGGCAGAAAACTAAACATTGATTTACACTTTGGTCGGACACCACCAACTCCTTAGGATAAAATCATGAATTAAGTACGTAGCTGCTTTGAAAACTAAAGCTTAAACCCAAGCCCACCTTCCCCAGGCATCCTCCCTGGTGGAGCGTTGGCACACAGCTCAGCAGGAGCTAGCCCTTTTCTCCCGGAAGAAGGAAAGTCTTGCGGGAGAGCACACTACAGCAGCCAACGGTTTGCTCTGTTTCTCTCCTGCCTCAGGAATGACTGTGGTTCTTAGTGTCTGGGGTCTCCACCACAACCCTGCTGTCTGGAAAGACCCAAAGGTAAGACTCTCTTCAGTGGACATGCTGCAGAGAGTGATGCTGAGTGATTCATGTGTGGCCAGCTAAGCATGCAAGTGGCTGTGCTGTGAAAGTAAATGACACTGAGCAAACAAACATAAAAGTCAAAAATGCATAAAACTCACCCACTAATGGTCATGATCTTGTCCTTACCTCACATCCTTTATCTTTACAGTGATCTGAACGGCCTTAGTTCCACAATCTGCGCCCAACTGTTAATCCCTTTTTCAGTCATGGGCTCATCAAGCTCTTCCAAACACCAGCAGAGTGTTTGGTATCTGCGGGGCTCTGGCTGGTCAATTAGAGCAAATTGGGCAGCTCAGCCTCTCTTTTATTGTATGAAACAATTAGGATCCTGGCGATACTGACAGCACACTCAAGTTGCTCAATCCCAGTGCTACATAAAGGAAGCGCTTGTGAAGATATGGGCAGAGTTTTAGGGAAAGCAAATGAAGAGTGGGTAGCTTTCAGGATCATTTATCTTTTCTGGACCTGAAGGGAGAAGTTACAGAACCTGAGGGGGTGGGGGAGGAGAGTAAGGAGCTAGGAAATAGGCCTGTGCTGAAGACCTACTGCCAACCTAACACAGTCAACAGGGAGGAGCCAACAAACACTCAGCACCCCAAACTCTCTGCACCCACTCTTCAGATCCCCATCAATGCTTTATATTGATTGTTGCAATCCAGTGGGAAACCATGTGGGTAAGCTGTCTAGAGCCCAGAATAGGCTCAGAAAGAGAGAAAGCGGGCCCTGGACAGGTAAGGAGATGTATGGTAAGCCTGAGTTAATTCAGTATTCAGAGTGCTAGTGCTCTGTTCGGTATAACCCCTGGGGCTTTAGATCTACTCTGCAGAATAAGAAGCCAAGACATTATATCTCATTTGGGCTTGGCTTCTAAATGGGTGCACTCTTAAACTGGCTAGAAGACAAGTCTGGGCAGGGCCAGACAAGACCCCCCTGTGGCTACTGAGCAACTTGACTAATTGGAATTGCAATGTGGAGTTTGAAGACATAGTACTCCCCTCAAGGGGTGAAATATTTCCTTATTTATTATATTGAGTACATGATAGATTTTTGTTCAGTAAAATCTATTATTAAAATTAATGTTGTCAAAAAAAAAAAAAAAAAGGCTAGATGATGGTGGTGCACGCCCTTTAATCCCAGCACTCGGTAGGCAGAAGCACGTGGATCTCGGTGAGTTCAAGGCCAACCTGGTCTACAAAGTTCTAGGACAGCCAGGCTACACAGAGAAATCGTGTCTCAAAAAATAAAATAAAATTGTTGTCTTCTTAGCTTGTGTCCAGCAGAACATTTTAAATTAGTTCGTGCGGGTATGTTTCTGCTGTTCACTCAGTAGCACCTTAAAAACTGTGCTGCTGGCAAGATGTTGATGATGAAGTTGTCCATTCATTTCAGGTCTTTGACCCCTTGAGATTCACTAAGGAGAATTCTGATCAGAGACACCCCTGCGCTTTCCTACCGTTCTCCAGTGGTCCAAGGTGAGGTCAACTTGAAGCTGTTGAAAATTTGCATAAAAGGCTTACTTACACCCAGTAGTCCTTCAGCTCCGTAAATTTATTCCCAGAATCCATCTCTTCACAAAGGATGATAGCACTTTATATCACAGCATGTGAGTCGTGCCTTAGAAAGCACTCCTGCAGGGTAAGTACTGCTCATAGGCTCCATGTCACCTCCTCTTGCAGAAGAAACATTTTGTGGGTGACTCCAATAGTCACCTTCTTCAGGGAGGGTATCACACTGGAACCTCCAAATCCACATTCTTGCAGGGAATGATTCAAAGTTTCAATGATATTGGTGTGAAAACTCTACTCTTGTTGTATAAGAGGCTTTTTTTTTTCCAGATTGGAGAGATGGTTCAGTGGTTAAGAGCACTGACTGCTCTTCCAGAGGTCATGAGTTCAATTCCCAGCAACCACATGGTGGCTCACAACCGTCTATAATATGACTGCTTCTTCTGGTGTGTTTGAAGAAAGAGCACTCATACACATAAAATAAATAAATAAATCTTTTAAGATAAAGATACTTTTTCTGGGAGGAAGTAGTATAAACACATCTATCACCCCAGAAAGAGTACCCCCAACAGCCCAAAGTAATGAATGCATTAGAGTCTGGCTTGGCAAACCACTGAGTTTTGTTGGGGTTAGTAATGGAAGCAAAGGGTTGCTTGAGGGCACAGGGATGACTCTAAAGCACCTATGTCTGAGCTACTTTTCTGCTGCTGTGAAGAGACACCATGACCAAGACAACGTATGGAACTAAGAATTTACCGGGGGCTTACAGAGTCGGAGGCTGAATCGATGACTGTTGTGATGGGGGATGGGGAGCAAGCATGACAGGCAGGCAGGAATGGCCCTGGAGCAGTAGCTGAGACCTTACGTCTGGTCCACAAGCACCAGGCAGAGACAGAAAGCCATCTGGGAAGGGCTGGACTTCCGAAACCTCAAATCCCACCTCCCAGAGACACACACATCCTTCAACAAGACACAGCTCCTAATCCTTTCCATAGGGTTCCATCAACTGTGGGCCAAACATTCGAATATATGAGCCCATTGGGGGGAGGGGCACTCTCATTCAAACCGCCACAAGCTGCCGTCACCAAAAAGTCCAAGCCTGAAGCTTTCTACACAACTCGCAGGCATCTGGACTGGCCTGTGGGGACTCTGGGTAACACGGCTGGTCAGTGTGCTCCCCAGCAGCTCTTTACTTCCTCTATAACTCTGGGGAGGGGCCCGCATGAATCTCCCAAGTGAGAGCTTGTCCAGGCATGTGCAGTTGCATGGGTCTCTTCCCTCTCTCCCTCCTGCAGAGAATGTTCTTCCTATGAGAGGAAACCGCTAAGTCGCTGTGGCCTCCAGATTTGTTACCCCCTTTTTCTTCCCCTGTGTCTGCAGGAGCTGCATTGGGCAGCAGTTCGCCATGCTGGAGTTAAAGGTGGCTATTGCGTTGATTCTGCTCCGCTTCCGAGTAGCCCCGGACCTCACCAGGCCTCCCGCCTTCTCCAGCCACACTGTCCTCAGACCCAAGCACGGCATCTATTTGCACTTGAAGAAACTCCCTGAGTGTTAGAGACAAGGGGGCTATGACTACCGGTCTTCCTGCTAAGTTAAATTCACAGGCAGTGGTCCAGGCAAATGGAGGGGAGTCTGAGTCTGGCAGGACAGCTGGAAAAGGGGGGTGCTGGAGCCTCTCTCCAGCAGCACATTCCTCCCCCCACCTCCGGTTTGGAGCTATTTTCTAGTGATTATTACTGAGCCTATCACTAGGTTACATCTATATATTTTCTGGTTTTTTTTTTAACAGTTTTTGGAATTATGCAAGTAACAGGAGAATGGATGTGTGCTGAAGGCAAAACTTTTCCAGCACTAGGAGGTGTGGATAAAATCCCACCTCACCTGGGCCGCCGCCCTGACTTTTCCTAAAAAGGGTAATTTGGTGTGCACTCTTCCTGACTTTTTCCTGCATATTTCATATATAATGTCTATGCGTGCTCTTAGACATGGAATCATATCTGAATTGGTCTTGATCTTTCTCACTTAATAAAAATAAATCCATCCTAATCCTTATCATAAGGTTGTGCTTTTCTGAAATATGGGTGGCCTATGAGTTTTAAAATATTTCTACTTTTAAATAGTTAGATTAGTTATAGTGTTCATTGGCCTTTGTTCTCTGTCTCTGTCTCTCTCTCTTTCCGTGTCTCTCTCTCTCTCTCTCTCTCTCTCTCTGTGTGTGTGTGTGTGTGTGTGTGTGTGTGTGTGTGTGTGTGTGTGTATGTGTGTGTGTGTGTGTGTACACTCAGGAGCACATGTGTGTCCACATATGTCCATATGTGTGCACATTTATAGAGAGGCCAGAGGTAAGGCTCAGGTGTCATTTTTCAGGTTTCATCCACCTTGTATTTTCAGACAGGATCTCTCATTGACCCAGTAGGCTAGGCTAGAGAGCTAATGAGCTTCACCACCACCCCCCACCACCCCCCACTTCCCCCACCCCCCACCCCCCATCCCCCACCCCACCCCCAGCCATGAGCTGCCTGCCTTTACTTCCCCAGCTCTGGGACTGCAAGCGTGCGTCACCATGCCTCACTGTTTGCACACGGGCTCTGCAGATTTAGCTCGGGTCTTTGTGTTCTGAGCTACCTCTCTAGCCCCCTCAATTTTAATTGAGACAGCTCCATTTATCCTTGTTTCTCTATATTTTTTTCTTCTTAGTTGTCCACATATTATTTATATAATGTGGATAATAATTCTTGCTTATGACTTTTCTTTGTTATTTTTTCAGATTACTTTACTCCTATTAACTGTGGCATGGTGTCATTTACATATGAAATGCTTTGATTTTGGTGGAGGAAGATATGTATACACACTTTTCTTTATGGTTTATTGGTTTTGAATCCTGACTAAGGAAGTCTAAACTTAAAATATTACAAAAACATTCTACTTACATTTCTGGTGTTAACCACTCTTATGAAGCCTAAATGGGAACTGCTTAATGATTTCACTGGAACCTAGTCAGAAATTTAGATTGATTTTAAGTATAGAGGGCACCCTTTGAAGGGCCTTCAACCAGAGGTACAACTAGAGCGAACTGCACTTTAAGGAAGTTTTTCTGAACATACCTATAACCCCAGCACATGAGAAACTAAAGAATCATGAGTTCAAGACCAGTGTGTGTGTGTGTGTGTGTATGTGTGTGTGTATGTGTGTATGTATGTATGTGTGTATGTATGTGTGTATGTATGTATGTGTGTATGTATGTGTATGTGTGTGTATGTGTGTATGTATGTGTGTGTGTGTGTGTGTGTGAGAGAGAGAGAGAGTTTTGTATATGTCACATAGATAATAAACAGATTAGTGGTAGGTTAGAAGGTGGTAAAAGTAGAATCCAGAAGAAAAGGACACAATTAGAAACCTAGGACACCGATAAGAGTAGATGCTCACCTGGAGGAAGACGCACCACGGTCCTGAAGGTGCTTTTCCCAGGGTAAGGCTCACCCACTGCACTCCAGCTGTGCTGACCCCTGAGATCTCCTTAAATGTGAGAAACTTGACCTGTGGTAGCTGGGGACTACATCCATGTTCTCCCTTGGATAAAGTAGATGGTGCTTGCCAAGGGTGGTGGCAGTGGACTGTGAGAGACGGATGACTGAAGAGACGGAATCCGAGATTTGAGAAAGTGACCAAGGTCATCCTATCCAATCTTGGGAAGGTTTCAGAGAATACTTGGAACTAATTTCCTCTCACCAGGTGCCTGTCAGTCCTTTGCATTTCTGGACATTTTAACTACGGGGAAAGGGGAAAGCCTATGGTAACAGCCGAAGGTGATAACAAACATGAAAGCATGGTGCAAGGAGGGATGACTTGTGGAGGCAGCAGCTCCCTTAATCAGACAGAAAATCCACCATCTCAGGATTAATAAAACCCATATCTTATCAATAGTATATGAAGAGATAAAGAGAATTTAGTCTCCCAATGCAATGTTATCAAATGCTTTCTGTAGACATAGACACACCTAGCTGGCAGGTTCACAAGGCTGTACGCAGCCCCTGCTTTTCGTTTGTTTCCTCCATGCCCATAGGCACACTTGCAGGGAACTACCAGCCACCTGGGGACTGATCATCTTGCTTCACTGTGTAGTTGGTACTTAACCAAGTAAGGCTGAATGGGATAACTACAGCGGCTACGGAATGAGTGTTTGAGTAACTCCGTAACATACAAAAGGGAAGAGCCCAGATGCCTCTTTTGTCAGTTAACCTGTTGCCTGGTGGAAATTTGGGTCATACTCGACTACTGAGTCCTACATGCTGTGACTCATGCATAATCAGCACTGCCCCAGATACTGTTTCTATTTTAAAGGATCTGTCACAGTCCCTGCTTACATTACAGCCTGCTTATACCAGAGATGCCTCAGCATCCTTCCCCGCATCCTTTGTCCATTCCTACCTAGATAGAATCCTTAGCTGAGCACATGGTTGCCAGCTACTGAGTATATTCTGTCTGTCTGTCTGTGTCTGTGTGTGTGTGTGTGTGTGTATGTGTGTGTGTGTGTGTGTGTGTGTTGGCCAAAGACCACTCTCCACCTTATTTTTGGAGACAGGATCTGTCACTGAACCAGAGCTTACCGATTTAGCTAGATTAATCAGAAAAACCACAGGGTTTGTCCTGTCTCTGGCCCTGCAGCACTGGGATTACAGATGCACTAGCTTTCTTTTTACATGGGTGCTGTGGACTCAAACTCAGCAGCAAGCACTTTACCAGCCAGGCCATCTCTCCAGCCCAGTCTTTCAGTGAGTCACGTGATGCTTTTAAATTTGGGGCAGAGCTATGAACAGAAGTGATGTGTTCTATCTCAGGCTGGCACCTTCTAAAGGAAAGGTGTGTGGCCTCCACCTCCTGCTTATCACCTTACTTAATGATAGATGTGGTGACAGAACCTAGAGCCAGTAACTTATATTACTACCTGAAAGTTGTGTATTGAAGAGACACAATAAGATAGACAGAGGTTTGGACAGCACATAGAACGAATCACCCCACTAGCGCTAAGCCACCTGCCTCCTCAAAGCTTCTATGTGAAAGAATTAAATTGTCCTGAGACCTTATTGTTACAGTAAGCCATTATTTATGTGAGCAATGCTTTACTTTATATCTCTCCAGATAACCAAGATCTCTACTCTCTGCTTCAAAGCTATTTAAAATGTCCAACTATTTGCCAAAACTTTGGTGTTAAAACGTACACTAGAAAAGGATAGAGTGATTTCCACAACCCAACAGCCACTCCCAAACCAGGAATGGCGTAAGGAAACAGGCATCTTAAAAGAGCCACATAGGCCTGAACAAAATACTACAACTTGTTCACATTGCTCTCCACCCCCACCCAACCTGAAGATAACACACAAGCAAAAACTGATTCTCTTAAGCACTGGTCTCGGAATGTCCTCTTTTATTCTTTATCTTCTTTAAATCATGCGACTGCCAAGGGAGGTTGAATTGCTGTGTGGCCATCTAGTGGCCATTCTGGGAATTGCAGAAAAGACCCCTAAGCAAACAAGGGGGGAGAGGGGGGAGGGGGTGCAGTTGTCAGCATTCAGTAAGTATTGACTATAGGCTTTCTGAAGATAGAATAATTTGTCTATTGATTGCCACAACGTCATAGGATGGATATTATTTAACTCTAATTTTGAATACTTGGGCACTGGGGTCCCTTAGTCAATAACTTGAGCAACCACACTGATGTCAAGCTGACAGATGAGATTTGCCCTGGGAAAGTGGGCGTCAAACGCAAGCACAAAAGAGACATTGGGCTACACATGTCTTGACGTGCTCAACCATCTCTCTCTACGTAAAGGACTGGATCCTGTCTCTCTGACTGCAGCATGGCAGAGGCCTGAGGCTGCAGAAGAAAGATGAGAAGAAAGGGGAGGTTGCTGCAAACATCCAGGCAAATCATGCCTGGTTCAGGGAAGCCGTGAGGTAGAAGGGAAAGTGTCAGAAAGTAAGACGCAACAGAGCAGCCGGGCTGGAGTGGCCCCTGTCTCGGGTCTGAGCGATTGGGTACCACTTACAGAACTAGGGTCTCTCCTGGGGAAGGTCAAGAATTCTATTGGGGAGCTAAGGCGCCTGTGGAACCCTTCGTGAGGGGATAAGACTGAAGGCGCCCACTTGAAGGTGATACTTCCTGTAAATGAACGGAATAGATAAGGTCACCACGTCAATCACTCAACAAACTGCCTAACAGGACATTGTTGGGCACTTGAATGTTACAGACAGACGTATTCTGTTTCCTGGCTGGTAAACAACAGCGCCCCACCCACATGTGTAGGAGTAACCCACCAACCTGGACTGGCACTGAGTAGCCAAGGCAACAACCAGGAAGAGGTCCAAAGAAGAAAATGGCTGTTATCATGTTTCCCTGAACACGAAAGACTTTGAGATCATCCCACTGTACCTTGTAGCAAGAATGTGCAATAAGAGCATCCTTGGTGAGAGCAGGCTCAAGGAATGAGTGAAAGAGACGCAGGTGGGGTTGAAACTGCAAGCGGGAATCAGACTTTCTTAACTTATTGAGGGGATTCTAGCCATCCTCCCAGACGTGCCACCCCAAAGGGACTACAAGCTCTGTGATACCAATGCCTTTCTTCTTCAGTTCCCCACTTAACCGGCGCACCATGCTGGGAGCCCTTCTCTAGGACAGAGTTAAGAATGAATTTGAGGGCTGGAAAGATGGCTTAGAGGTTAAGACACCTTCTGCTCTTCCGAAGGTCCCGAGTTCAAGTCCCAGCAATCACATGGTGGCTCACAACAACCTGTAATGAGATCTGGTGTCTTCTTGTGGTGGGCAGGCACACGTGTGGCCAGGATACTGTATAAATAGTAAATAAATATTTTTAAAAAAAAAAGAGTGAATTTGAAGTCAAAACAACAAGGTTCAACGTCCCAAGCTGGCTGTGGAATTTTCTCCTCCAAAAGTAAGCCAGCCCTGGGAATATCCAGTTGACACTCAGAAAGTGTCCTACACACACACACACACACACACACACACACACACACACACACACACA
>OU015754.1:50471917-50487797 GCA_907169655.1 Acomys percivali | reverse complement strand
GTGGTCTCTAAGTGTCTGTAAGACATCTGCCTAGGCCCTTCTTGCTTTTAAGAGTCTCTTTTGATAAGTCAGGTGTACTTCTGATAGGTCTGCCTTTATATATAACTTGGCCTTTTCCCCTTGCAGCTTTTAATATTCTTTCTTTGTTCTGTACTTTTAATGTTTTGGTTATTATGTGGCAGGAGGATTTTCTTCTTTGGTCGAATCTATTTGGTGTTCTGTAAGCCTCTTGTGTGCTTATAGGAATCTTTTTCTTTAGGTTGGGGAAGTTTTCCTCTATGATTTTGGTTTTTTGTTTGTTTGTTTGTTTGTTTGTTTTTTAAAACAGGGTTTCTCTGTATAACAGTTCTGGCTGTCCTGGATCTCGCTCTGTAGACTAGGCTGGCCTCAAACTCACAGAGATCCACCTGCCTCTGCCTCCCAAGTGCTGGGATTAAAGGTGTGCACCACCACTGCCCAGCCTTTGTTTAAAATATTTTCTGGGCCCTGGAGCTGGAAGTATTCTCCTTCTTCTGCTTCTATTATTATTAGGTTTGGTCTTTTCATAGTGTTCCAGAATTCTTGGATGTTCTGTGTCAGGAACTTTTTAGATTTTACATTTTATTTGACCAATGTATGGATTTCTTCAACTGTGTCTTCTACACCTGAGATGCTTTCTTCCATCTGTTGTATTTCGTTAGTGAAGCTTGCATCTGTAATTCCTGTTTTCTTCCCTAGGCTTTTAGTCTCCAGAATTCCCTCAGTTTGCGAGTTGTTTTTGTTTGTTTGCTTTTTGTGCTTTTGTTTTTCTTCTATTTTCAGTTTCAGGTATTGGACAGTTTCACTCACTTCCTTCACATATTTGTTTGCATCTTCCCATATTTCCTACATAGAATTATTCATTTCATTCACCTGTTTGATTGAATTTTCCTGTATTTCTTTAAGGATTTATTCATATCCTCTTTCAAAGCCTCTGTCATCTTTATAAGGTTGGATTTAAGGTCATTTTCTTTTGCTTCAGCTGTGTCAGGGTGTCCAAGGCTTGCTGTAATAGGATAGATAGGCTCTGGTGATGCCATATTGCCCTGGCTCTAGTTGTGTTCTTATGCTGGCGTTTAGCCATCCGGTTGACCTGGTCTTGGCTAGATGTTCCTAATGCTGACAGGCTAACAGAGCCTTGTGCCTGATAGTGGAAGCCAGGATATAACAGATTGCTTGCTTCTGCTGGCTGGGTGTTCTTGTGGACCTGCAGGCCTGGGTTTTCCTCTGCTGGCTGTATCCTAGTTAGCCCAGCAGCAGGAAAGAGGCTTGGTGGGGTCTAACCTAGATGTTCCTGGGCACCCAATGGCCTAGATGTTCCTGGGGCAGGCAGGTCTCCTCCAGAGGGAAAGTTATAGAGTTGGGTGGGGCTTGGGCAGTGTGTAGTTCACCTCTACTGGCTGTGACATCATCACCATCGTCATCCTCCCACCTGTGTCTCCCACACACAGGCAGGAGAAAGGCTGAGCTGGGTCTAACCTGGCAGCTCCTGAGGACCCGAAGGAAAGGCCTGGTTATTTACTGATGGAGTCCACTGAATACCTGTGCTGGTCTCAGTGATATAGAATGATTTTATAGAACCAGCTCTAAGATGCCTCTGCAGATGTGATTCTGGAAAGCAGCTGGGCCCTGCCTACCAGCTGTGCTTGGGCCTCCAGCCTGTATCTTATCCACCTCCACCTGTGACCCTGGACAGGCACTGCCCCTTGTGAGATGTCATATTAATCAACTGGGCTGTGATTCTAAGAATCTGATTAGGTCTTGTACTAATTCAGTTCATTATATAAAGATGAAATTAATTTGAAAATAATTAACATCCTGTACACTGTGTGCTAAGTCCTATTATGGATTTCATATGCAGTGTTTCTTTTTTTTCCTTTCTTTCTTTCTTTCTTTCTTTCTTTCTTTCTTTCTTTTCTTTTCTTTTCTTTTTTTTTAGACAAGGTCTCATTATGTAGCCCTGGCTGACATGTAACTTACTATCTTGCTAAGTGGACCAAGCTGTCCTCAAACTCACAGAGATCTTCCTGCCTCTGCCTCTGCCTCCTGAATGCTGGGATTCAAGGTGTATGCCACCAAAAGTTGTAAGAGTAACCCACCACAATCTGACTGGGTTTAAGGCCCACTCCATAAGATGGATCCCATGCCTAACACTGCTTGAGTGGCGAAGAACCTGAGACAGGCTGTGGACCTAGAGGAAAAGCAAATACTGCTTGTTGGTCTCATACAGAAAGGTGTCCTGGGACTCGGAAGCCCAGGAACCACACAGCTCCAAGGAGAGGCCTCCTCAGCAGAGGTGTTGCAGCTCCCAGGGGAGGGTGTCCCCAGCTGAGCTCAGGAGCTCAGTAGCCCCAGCCCCACTTCATTGCTTCTTGCCTTTTTTGGATGATAGCATCACACCAGGCAGAAAATCTCATAAAAGAGACTTATTGGAAGAGTCCAGGTTATGGAAAGATGAATCCAGGGTTGGCTGCCCCTGCTCCCAGGAGAGGACAACAGGGAACTGATCAGACACAGCCTTTATATAGAATTTCTTAGGGAGTAGAGCTTTCTCGGGCAGAGATTTCCAGGGTGAGGATTGGCAAGATTTCAAGACCTGAGCTTGGAGAAGTTCAGGGATTGATGGGTCTTCCTGTCCAGGGATTGGTAGGTTTTTGTTCAGACTTTTCGCCTAAATTTAGCATAATCTGGGGAAAGTCCTATTGAGGACCCTTTGTGGAGATGACCTTTGTGACAGTTACAGAGGCTGGAATTGCTGTTATGACAGAGAGGTCTGGGAGAGGAGCGTGGCTGCTGGAGTTCCTCAGGCAGGGGCCTGGCCCCTTTCCTACTTTGAGGATTTAAAAGTTTACAAAGTATACGAAGCATACAACGTTTATAGGGGAATTCACAGCAGGCAAGTCTTTCCCTGTCATTTGAGTCACCATGTCGCCTGAGTCACACTGTTAAACGAACGTGGCAATATAATGATTCCTATTATATTCAGCTACACCCCTAGATCAGGCGTTGCTCAGCAGCCATGAGAGAAGCTTCCTCCTGCAGAACTAATACGGAGACCCACAACTGGGCAATATGCAGAGACTGAGAGACCTTGGGACACTAAGTCCTAAATGGGACGTCCTCATCAAACCCCTCCCATCAGGCCTCAGGGAGCTGTGCAGAAGAGGAGGCACTGAAAGATTGTAAGAGCCAGAGGGGATGGAGGACACCAAGGAAAGTGTCTTGCAAACGCAAGAGCGATGAACATATCACCTCATAAAGCCTCTGGCAGGATACACGGAGCCTACACAGGTACAAGCCAGATGGGCCCCCAGTGATCAAAGGAAAAATAGACATAAGCTCCCATCCTTAACTCAGAACCCATCTCCAGTTCACAACCACTTGAAAAGGAAAAATCAAGTCTCCAATGGAGTCTCATTGAGATACAAACCACACTCAAGGGAGGCCCATGCCCAGCAGTAGAACAGCCAACATAAAATGAACTTGGTGGCACTTTTGCAGATCTCTTGTCTCAAAATGCTTTCTCTGGGCATTTGTCTGTCTGTTTATTTTCCAACAGAATGTTTTTATGGATTCTTTGCAGATTTGACATCATATACCCCTATCACATTCGCTTCCCAGTCCTTCCCTGTCTACCTAGCCCTGCCCTTGTGACACGCCCCCCCCCCAGAAAAAAAAAGCCCAACTTCTGTTATCTATATATTCTCACTGAATCATGGTCAAACTCTCAGTGGTGGCCTGCCCCTTAGATAGAGCTGAGTCTTTCCCCTCCCGCACCCCTGCAGGAAGCCACCTATTGTGGGAAGCCACACTTTAGCATCCTATGACAGCTCTTAAGAGGTCTCTTCTAGGGCTGGAGATATGGCTCAGAGGTTAAGAGCACCATTCGTTCTTCCAAAGGTCCCGAGTTCAATTCCCAGCAACCACATGGTGGCTCACGACCACCTGTAATGAGATCTGGTGGGCAGGCGCACATAGGGTCATAATACTGTATAAATAATAAATATTATTTTTTTAAAAAGAGTTCTCTTCTATGGCTTCCTGTTTAAACTGTTGTTTCGTTTCGTTTTGTTTTGTTTTGTTTTTTGAGGGGAGTAGCAGTAGGTTGTCACAGAAGTCTTCCATGTCTCTCTTTCTCATTTGTGTGCCTAAATTGATATCATTGCCAAATTAGCTTATTTGCAATTTGCAGTCTTCAGGAATGTGGTCCTGAGCTTTCCACATGGTTTCTGGCACAGACCACAAACAGGGATCTCAGTTGCAGTAAGGCCACGAATCCAGATAAGGCCCTCTGCTGCCGCTGGGATCACTGATATTAATATGGCTTCCAGCAGAACATCCACCCAGCCTTCGGCAGCAATGCAGGCTACGCATAATCATCACACACCCAGACACAGTACGCCCATGGATGCAGACATGCCCTCAGCAGCATCAAAGGTTCAGACATCACCATGGCCCCAGGAAGCAGCACAGGCCACCCACATCATCCTGGACCCCTGTGGCAGCATTGCCCACAGATAGCAACATGGTGTCAGACTGCCCCACAGACCACAGATATCAGTTTGGCCTTCGGTAGTAGCACAGGCCACAGACATCAATGCAGACCAGGCCACAGTAAGACCACGGACCCAGACGTGGCAGGGTTTGAGTCTGGGCACTTAAAGAAGAGATCCCTACCAGAAACCTAGAGCTTTGTTGGTTTTTGGTTTTGTTTTGTTTTTTCAAGGCAAGGTTTCTTTGTGTAGCCTTGTCTGTCCTGGACTCACCTTGTAGACCAGGCTGGCCTCGAACTCACAGCAATCCGTCTACCTTGGCCTCCCAGAGTGATGAGATTAAAGGTGTGCGCCACCATGCCCAGCTATAAATGTTTTCATTAAAAAACAAAAACTACTCAGGAGGCAGAGGCTGTGAGTTCGAGGCCAGTCTGGTCTACAAAGTGAGTCCAGGACAGCCAAGGCTACACAGAGAAACTCTTGTCTCGAAAAACAACAAAAACCTAAAAACTGCTGATTAGTCGTTCCCACAGAGTGTACAGCCACTAGATGGCAGCAGAGCTACCCGCTTCCCAAACTGAGTATCAGATGACCACTCATGTTAAGGAAAAACCTAACATTGACCTTCAACTCTCTTGGGAGAGGGGTGTGCATGCGCATTTGCATCCACATCCATGTGGGTGGAAACATACAGACAGACATGTGGACAGACTGCTGGAGTTTAGTTCCCTTCCTTGGCATCTTTTCTCCTTCCTCCTGCTGCCGTTAACTCTATCCATCCTTGTCACAGTACCAGCAATGTAAGAAGAGTGGTTCCCTTCCTGCTCCGGTGGGGCCTCCTAGAGCTGGACACAGAGAAGTGACGTAATGGCACAGTGGGGCAGGCAGGATGGAACTGCCTGGAGGCTGGTATGGGAGGAGCACGGGAGGAAGAGACACCTTCCCAGGTGTCTTACTTTCTGGCAAGTCTTGGGAGGTATGTCAACACCTAAGCTGCCCTGGTTTCCTCCCAGTACAGGGAAGCTACTACAGCGCCAGTTTCTCTGGGCAGGGACTGGATAATCCGGAAGTGTAAGGATCCCAGAGACAGCTGCTTGGAGCTGGGATTTGGCTCCCGTGTACCGGCAGCAACTGAAACTGAGAAGGTGCGTGAGCTGTAGAGCTGAGACACCCCAGGCAGCTCGGCCAGAAAGCAAGTGCCTCCTGACTGGGCTCCAAGGAACACTCTGGTGTCTCCAGCCCTGTCTGTGGCTTGTTTTGCGGTTGGTCTAGGAGGACCAGGAAGCATGTGACTTGGCCCCACACTCCTCTTTCCCCTAGGCTGGGGGAGGAAGCTCCGCCTACGAGTTTCCTGATGTAATAGCCCTTGCCGCATAAGCTATTTCTTGCATAATTACCCTGAGTATGAGGGAGGTAACCTTGAAACTCATCTCCACCTTGCTCTCCATCCCACGTCATGGACCACTCTGTAGCTAGAACTCCACAGCCTTTATCGAAAGCAGCCGCAGAGGTCAAGCTCCCCTTCAACACTGGTTAGCAGTGCTTTAAACTCTCTCCACCTGTGCAGTCTGGGTAGCTGTTTCCCTTCCTGCCTGACTTCGGGTGTGACCCTGTCACCCTGTGAAATCCACGCGCTGCGAGTGGAATAAGGGACGGAAGGTTACAAGCCCTATGCCAGGAATCAGAAAGAGCTAGCCGGCGACAGGCGACAGTTTGCTTGTCACAGAGCGGGTGGTAGGGACCAGTGGCAGGTGAGATGACACATAGAAGTGAGAGATTCTGGCTGATGCGTGAGACTTGAAAGCCAAACACAGACCTTAAGGAAGCTTGGACTGAGGAAGCACCGGGGAGAACCAGCTGGAAGCAGAAGAGACAGGCGAGGGAGCTGGCAACCGGATCGAGCTTGGGGGGGAGGGGGAGCAGTGGGAGACTGGACTGGATACTACAGAGACAAAAACTAAACCGTTCTCAAGAAGCTAAGAGACAAAGAAACTGGACAGCTGAGAGGTCTTACTTGGAAAGCGAAGTATGGGGCGTGATCAGAGAGAGGGGTGAGTCGGTGCGGCCCCGCCCCTGGTCACTCGGGAGTTTTGCTTTTCTTCCCCGGCAGGAGTGGGGCGCTCGCCTTCCAGCCCCGCCCCAGGCCCTCAAAGGCCGCCCCTAGGGACTGGTGCTTCAGCCCAGTATATGGTGAGGGGCCCAGCTGGTGTGTTATCAGTCTCCTCCAGGAGCCGGCCCGCGCCACCGAGCGGCTGACAGTCTGAGATTAGGCCCCGCGAGGGTCATTAAGCAGCGGCCTGGCCCTAGCCCAGCCTCCTTCCCTCCTGATCCGACCAGGCCGGCAGGTGGGAGCTGGCGATAAGCACGGGGGTCTTGACGGTTCTGGGGCGGGCGCTGCTTACTCCCAGCCCCTGGTCAGGATGGAACATGAGTGTGTGGGGGGGGGAGGACTGTAGGTCATGATCAGCCTAGCCCCTGCAGGGTGGCTACCAAGGCTCTAAGAGCAGGACGGGGCATCCTCACAGTTGCTGACCGACAAGGGCGAGCTTGCGGGGTTGCGGGGCGCGGGGTGGGGGGGTGGGGGGAAAGGGGAGGGACAGGTCTCTCCTAGCAACACCTCACAGGTGGTTCTGTCCTGGCCCTGGCAGACTGGGGGCTGATTTAATCCCACCTAACACTTCCCAGGAACAACTTTGGGGCAGAGATGGGAAGGAATGTGGCCACCTGCAAGGGCATCAGATCTGGCTCGATCAAAGAAGACTATGTGTGCTTTAGCCTATGTGTGCCTTAGCGGGAGACCCAGTCTCTACCACCCTCTGTCTCCTTCCGTGAGAAAAAAAGCCGAGCAGTCTGGCTCTCTGCTTTTTTTTATCAAGGAATCATTCCTGAAGGAAAAGAGGAAAGAATAGGCACACTTCAAACTGGCAGCCGTTGGTGAGGTGGCACGAGCTACAGAACACCACAGAAGGCGATTGCATAGAGGAGTCGTCAGAAGCAGAGATCAATGTTCATAACGCTGAAGATCAGAGAGGAACAGAGAGTGCCCAAGATCACACAGCAGGGCAGGGAGACCTGGAACAGAAACACTGCTTGTCCTTCTTTGCTCAGAGCTCTACCTCTGCTGCAGGCTGGCTCCCAAACCCCAGGCAGGTGATTTGTGGGTACTCCTTGAGACGGTCAGGCAAGCCTTAGACCACAAAGTAACCACTGTGACTGGGACAAAGATGCTGTGAAATGGTGAGGGGGCTCTGGCCAGGCTTTCCACACAGGTCTCTAAATCTGGAAATGAGTCTGTTTTGGGTTATTACCACAGACAGAGGGGCAGATGACACTCAGTGAGACACAGACACAGAGGAGGAGCTGGGCCAGGCAGGGGCTTGCCTCTTTTCCCCTCTGCCAAACTGGGTTCCCTGACTCCCATGTCATCCAGGGCTGAGAGTTGGGAAGCTGGTGAGGACTTGATTCTATCCTAGCTCCTTCAGATACTACTAGCCCAATCCTCTGCATAATATCAGGGAGCTTGGAGTGACAGCAGCTCTCCCAAGGTCACATAGTAGGTTGACTGAGGACACAAATTTGGGCTTCTTCAGTCTCGGCCCCAGTTTTCTCTCCCAACAGGCCCCATGTGGTAGCCTGACACTCTGAAGCCCTGGGAAGGGGAGAGCTGTGCATAGTGGGTGGCGTGCTGTGTAGAAAAATCCAGAAGGTCCATGAAGACCTGCAAAAAGGGATATCCCTGCAGAAAGGCCCAGCCTTAAACAAGGGCAGAGTGAAAAGCTCCTCAGCCTCTTCCTGCCCTCCACACGTGAAGGATGCATTTTGAAATGGGCCAGGGCTGGGGGTGTCCATGATCCCCAGCTCTCATCAGGGTCTTCCTTTCCTGAGAAGATCTCCTGCCTGCTTGAGGCGAAGGATGGGTTTAGTTGGGAGAGACAAGAGCCGCACACAGGCAGGGATGAATTCAACTCTCCCACAAATGTTCACACCCACAGAGAGTTCCCACACATACCCAGACACCAGAGGACACTGCCCCCACCCACCCACCCCACCCTCTCTCTCTCCTAGACATAGACTCGGCCTCTCCAGCTGGGCTTCTATGCCCCTAGGGATGTGCATGTGAACCCACCATGGCAGTGGATCCTAGAAGGGAGTTATAACTGAAAAGAAATGGGTGAGGCCTTGCTTGGAGCCTGGAAGCTGGGTCAGAGTCGCCACCCCAGAAGTATAAAAAGTCTTTATTTCATAGAAATAAGAGCCACTTCCATAGTTGCAGGAGGTGGGGGGGGAGGAAATAAGAGAGGGCCTGAGCTGGGCATCTCTTCAGGATTGTGTGGAAGAGCCCAGGGCATCCCATGCTCAGGTTGGTCTGAGCCCTTGCCTGAGATGGCAGTGATTCAAGAGAGCTGAGAGGGTCAGCTTGCTTGACTAGATTACTGCCAATCAGCGGCCAGGTGAAATGGTAGGCATCAACTCTATATTCCCTGTAGCCTAAAGGCTGCCCCCACCCCCCCACCCCCATAGACGGGCTTGTCACATGGGTGTGCTGCGGACCCTGCCCTCTTCTTCCAGAACGTTCTCGAAAGCATTCTTGTGCTCGCTGGACCTGAAAAAGGAGGTAGGGCTTACTGGGTCATTGACTTCCCTTCCCCCCATTTCTTTCCCACTTGACCCTCCTGCATCAGCTTTCCCTCCGGAATTAGCCTCTGAGAGGGAGTGGAAAGGGAAGGCCTTCCCCTGAACATATCTGGACCTGTGTGCCTGAAACCCCCCACCACCCAATCCCCTGTTCAGCCTCTACTATGTCCCCCATTGAGCCTCCCAAAGAATTCCTTTTTTACATGTCCTCCACTCACTGGCCATTTCAGTGACTCCCCTTTTCCCATTGAACCCCTCCTCCCCATGATGCCCACTGCCTTACAAAGATCCTGCCCCCCTCCCCCACTGAGCCTTCTCCGTCTTCATCCAGCCCTCTTCACTCCACTAGGCCTTCTCTTTATCAGCCCTTTCCCTTGGCTCCCCCACTTTTCCCATGTCCCGCAGCAGCATCTCACCGAAAACCAGATGCCATTGAGGAGTATCTGCCGTCCATCCCTACCAGGACCCCATCTGCCTTGTTTCCAACCATCATGACCATGCTCCCAGGCTCCCTGGAAAAAAAGCTTATCAGGAGGGCTCATCAATGACTGTCCACTCCATCCCATCCAAGAAGACTCTATTCTGGAACCTGGTTCTCAAAGTCCAAGGCAGGGAGCACCCTCAGATCAGAAAGCACCTCTGTCCCCTGGACCCTGAGGACACCAGCTCCTAGCATCAGACTTCACACTCTCCTCCTTGATAAGGAAAATGGGGAACACGGGCATTTGTAAGATGCTCGTCGTGGGCCCCAGATCTCTTTTCACTGACTACACACACACACACACACACACACACACACACACACACACACACACACCCTCAGCCCCCATCATAGACCCAGCAGGACTCAGAGTACATTCCAAATTAGGAGATGTGGCTAGGGGCCGCAGAAGGCAGAGATAAGGCTAACAAAGCATTTCTGGCCGAGAGCTCCCTCACTCCATCCTTGAAGCTGCTTTTGTGAGGGGCCCTTGTATCTGCTCAGCTGTCCCCAGGCATCCCCACAGGCACGTCACACTAGACACGGCCCACCCAAGCCAACGCAGCTTGATCTCAGTGTCCCCTGCCTCAGGGATGCTTCTAGAGCCATCCCTGCCCTTCCTCCTCTGACGCTCCCTACTGTCTCCCTCCATCAACTCCCAGGTTCCCTTTCAAATGGCTCCTATGTCCATCCCTTTTCTGAGCTGCCTCTGTCCCCTCTAAGTCCAGACTGTCCAGCCTCATGTATCCCTAAACTTGCCGACTCTGTGTAGCACACACCCACATGGAGCAGACAGAAGGCTGTTAAGGTCTGCTACGTGGGATGCAGAGGGCCTCACAGGCATCCAGACTGCATAAGCAACTCAGGTCAAATGCAGCTGAAGGAAAAGTACAGAGTGCAGGACATCCACTGATTTCAGCTGCACCGACATAAAGCCCCCTACTCTAGGTCCTTGGTGCTGCCAGACAGTCCAGCTGACCTCACCAGCCTCACACTCAACTCTCTTGTTCTCCACAGCTGAGCTCCTTCTGCAAGCCATGCAAAGCTGCTCCTTGAGCCCCTGGCTGCCAGGCCACTTTGGCGAGATCTGGGAAAAGATCCCCTGCGACAGTATAGCTTCACTGGGTGGGGGTGGGGATGGGGTGGTTACATTTGTACATTCATGCCTGGTGGCTGGCCTTAGTGCCAGGCCCCAAACTTGGGACTCAAGTGTCCCTTCTTCCGTACCACCCCGTCCTCTGACTGACTTTCCTGTATGGCAGGTTCTGGGGTGAATGTGCAATCAATGAAGTCTTCCTAACAAACTCCCCTCCCAGCCCCAAGCCAGTTCAGGCGGTGTCCTGCACTCTGTACTTTGCTTCCACTATATTTGGCTGGAACTGCTTATCCAAGTCTGTGTGCTGTGGGGTCCTCTGTATCCTATGTAGCTGACCCTCCAAAAGGGTGGGGCTGTCTGTTTCTGGAAGAAGACCAGGCTTCCACCTCAACTCCAGGAGTAGAAACAAAAACTGAGACAGCAAAGAGAAAAGCCATTGCTCCCAAGTTCATGCCCGGGGCAGGGGGCAGTGGGGGAGATGTTAGGGGGGAGGGAGGGAGGAGCTGGAGTCATGCAGAAGGAGAGGAGAGATCTATGAGGCCAACAGAGAGAAAACCTAGAAGCCAGAAAGGCTCTGAGCTGGTTCTGTCACCAACTCCTGCTGGGAACTTGAGCCACAAGACTTCAGCTAGAGCTCCTGAGGTCACCCCCCTATTAGAGTCAAAGCAATGGGTTCTAGGGCCACCCTGGCCACTATAGGCCTTCACATGGCACTCACGGCTCATCCTGGCACCAGAAGTGGTTGACGGCAAAGCTGATTGCGACAAGGACGAGGAACACGGCCACGGCGATAAGGCCTTGCATCCAGGGCTGCAGGCTCCCTAGACCTGGAAAAGGAAGAGGACCAGCAGGTACACAGCAGCCTGAGGACTGTGCCCAAGGCCAATAGCTTCTGGAGGGCCAAGGGAGACATCTGAGTGGCCAGAGTAGGCCTAACGAAGGCCTGTCCACTCTCCTGAAAATGAGGGAAGGATGGAGGCTTGGAGCCTACTGAAGTTTGAAGAAACCCTGAGCAGCCAGACAGGGAAGAGGCCTCAGCATTTTCTCGGAGGCTCAGGCTCCCAGAGGCTCCTTCCTGCACACACCCCCTACAGTCACATGCAGGGCCCCCTAGGAAGTGCAAGAAAACAGGGACCAAAGGGCAGCCCCAATGGCTGGCCTAGGCCTTTCCCTGTCAGCCCGGAGTGGCCCTTCCTCCTCCCCCACTGGCCCAGAGCTGCCAGGCCTAGGCTGGCATCTGGAAGATCCAGTTCTAGAGCACAAAGCTTCTCTGGGAGGATTGGGAGGGGTTGAAGTCTGCCCAGGGCTGCTCAGCTGGGGTATAGAGACTTAAAGATGGTGGGTGGGTTCCAGATGAGAGCCCCTGCATCCTCTCCAGCAGCGTGGCCAGGGCACAAAGCTCAGAGGCCAGGTTACGGCCTACCCATGTACCCCTTCCACTGTTTTACCCTTGGTGTCAACTCCAAGGCACGATACCTAGCAGCTAGGAGTCTCAGGAGGAAAGGGAGGATGTCGGGCGACTTGGGAGAGCCACCCTACATTATGAGAGGCTGGGCAGCAAAAGGCCTCAGCTTGCCTCACTCCCACTCCAAAGTCCTTCCTAGGGTCTACCTGGCTGCTGGGCTGCTGCAGCAGTGGCTTACCTACCCTTAGTGCTGCCTCTAAGGCTGACAGGCATTGGGAAAAGAGAGGATCATGGGACTCTCCGGGCTGTAGCTATGGCAGGCCTAGGTTAGCAACTCCCTAACTCTCTTAGGGAGCAGAAGATGCACAGCCTGACTGTCCTGCAAGGGCCGATGTTTTGGATACATCCCTTCCCACCCTGGCCAAGAAACTCAGGCCCATGACTTTTTCTGGCCAATGATGCTCAGGCATTCAGAACAACCATGGGAGGCCCTCTCCCCATTTTCTTCTCCTTTAGATCTTACAGATCACTCTCTTCCCCCACCCCTGGCCAGATTCCAGGGGCCACAGTCTTCTCCTCCTCCTCCTCTTGTGGCTCTGTGGACAGCCTATAGAGCAAGGGGCAGAGTCGGAAGCAGAAGAAAAATGGCTCTGGATCTGTTCCTTCCTGAGCCCATTATAAGTTACTGGACCTCTCTGGTACTTTGGCTTCTCAGAGGGCCTCTCCAAGACATGGGACTCCGAGGTGAAACAGATATAAATGAGCAGCTTCGCCAGCCCCCTCTGGACACCAGACTACTTGGAACAAAGCCCTTCCATACCGCCAACCCGGCAGCAACCTGAGAGGAGGGCAGGGTAAGGTTTACTGAGAATGAATGGAAAAAACAAAGACTCCGAGTGAGCCAGTAATTTCCTCACGATGGCACAGCAAGACAGAAAGAGCTTGGTGCAAAGTATACCACGGTGGGGCTACTCTGGAGAAGGTGAGAAAAAGAAGACCCAGGCCATCCTGTCCAGCGGCTCATGCCTTTAATCCCACACCCTCTCCGAACCCAGAGCGAGCATTTGAGAGTGCCTTGGGACCACTCCCAGGCTTGTTTTTAGTTCCTGCCCTCAGGACCCAGCCATCTCTGAGGCAATTGTTGCTGTGAAGATTGGATCTCAACTCCTATTTCTCCCTTAAACCCCCAAGCCAATATGTCCCCCTGCTGCCTCGCCTCACCTCCCACTGAAGGAAAGCAAATCACAGAGCCTAAGTCAGGGGACTGTGACTGGCCCAGTGTCTGTTCCCCCTCCAAAACACCATCACAGGTCCCCACCCCATCCTGGGTCACTGTATTCCAACCAGCCCTCTCCTCCCTGTAGCCCAGGTGCCCCTGCCCTGTGCTACCTTGTTGACAGCTGGCAGGTGCCACTGCGGTGAGCAGACCCAGCACAAGCAGGCTGAGAGCCAACATGGCTGCAGGAAGCTGTGCTGCCTTGGTCCAGTGCTGGCTTTTGGTCTCCTGGAGCTGCTGGAGGTCTGGGGGTGTTTGTATGCGATCAGCTGGGGAGCAGTCTGGCTCTAAAGGAGTGGCGCAATTGGGTTAAGCAGAAATGGAGAGAGGGCGGGGAGGAAAGACTGGCAGGCTAGTAAAGAGAAACTGCCCTTCCTCCCCTGGAAATGAGCTGCCAGGCCTGGCTGATGCCCAGCCTGACAAACTGGCATTTAAGGTACTCCCTCGAAAGCCTGTTAAGGAGTTGGTCATTGGGACCAGGGGACTAAAGGGGAAGTCCCAGCCTCCCCCAAGACCCAAGCAGCCTCAGAAGTCTTCCTTTGAGCTCACCTTTCCTGGCAGTGGGCTGGGCTCCCAGGGAAAGGTGTGACACATTTTTCTGTCTGGCCTTGAATGGGCCCAGTGGGTGGGGCTTCTTGGAAGACTGACAGTGGGATTAAGACACTTGCTGGCTGGCTTTGGGAGCCAGAGGGAAACCATCAGTGGCCAAAAGACTCAACCACTCAATTTCCCCAAGAACCTGTCCTGTATTCCTCCCTCTCCTCACCTTTCTGTCCCACCAAGCCTGACCCTGGGACCCCAGCCCTAAGACACAGCCTCCCTTCACAGTCCCCAGCCTTGACCAGCTCAGCTGTCTCATAGCCCCGCTCAACATCGACTTGGTCAGTAGCCTCAGCACCTACCTTTAGATCTACCATCATTCATCATAGAAGACAAAAGGTCTAGCAGAAGGGAGTATGGTTCCAAATGCCTGGGCCCAGTCTATAACCAGAAGTAGCCAGGAGGAAGTTCAGCTGTCCCCAGACATCACTGACAACCCAGAGCCAGACTCTACAGGAGCCCACTTCCCATCCCACAGGATGCATTGCATTTGCCTGACCTTCCAGACACTAAGAATGGCCCAAGTACCTACTGAAGTCTGGGGCTTAAGGCCATGGGGTGGGTGGGGAGGCCTCTTTGCCCATCCATCCATCCCAGAATAAAAGAGTTGAGATGTGAAAGCAGACTAAACCCCTTTCCTAAGGAAATGGGGGAGAGGATTTCTTGGCAGTCCCTGTTGCTTGCGTGGATTCCTAAGACAACACTGCCCACAGCCCTTCCCAGTGTACACTCAGATAAGAGACCTCATGCAGTTTTGGCTCCAGGCAGGTACTCGGATGTCTTTGAAAAGCCCCGGGACACAGTCATTAATGCTCATCTGTAGAGAATAATGCCCAAGTGTACAGAACACGGAGTCTGTGATCCAGGTCCCACACAAGGCTAAGTTCAAGTCCCAGAAGAGCCAATAGCAACCTGGCTTGACCAGGTTTAAGAAGGGTGAGTTTGGAAATAAGGCAGCTAAGAACAGGTGGCTGTGGCAGTTAGGCCTGGTACTGTGGGTAGTGCTGGGACTTTACTCGTGAGGGTTTCCACTGCGCTGCTTGTCCACAGTCACATTTGCCAGCAGGTCCCAGTTCCTGTCCAAAGAAAAAAACAAAATCAAAGAAAAGAGAGGGGGAAAAAGAAAGAAGGAAGGAAATGCTGGCAGACCAAGAGAGGTCCAGAGATAACGACGACCAAACTGCTGTTCTGAGACGGCTTTTGCTATTGAAGGACTGTTGTGCAAGGGAGAGCCCTGGAGCCTGCTTCCTCTCTGGCTTGTGTGCGCACACCTACTTCCATTCACATGCAGTGGGCCTGTGACCACATGACAGTGGGCTATTCTCCAGGGGGCTGTAAGGAAACTCTTCATGGGGTTGCATGATACCACCCACACATATGTAACCTGATCTTGACATGAGCTGAGAGTCTTCAGAAGCGCTGAGGAGCAGGCTGGCTGGATGTTAATGAACAGCCAGGGAACCACTGGTTGGAATGAAAAGAATGGAGCGGAACTTAACAAATACCCACTGTGCCTTCCTCCTCCTCCTCCTCCTCCTCAGTTTTAAGCAGGCTGCGGGGGCGACCAAGGTCAAATCTCCATTTGAAAAAAGGAAAAGTTCATCAGAGATGGGAGAGGTGGACTCGAAAGTGCTGCTTGAGAGACATGCAGCCACTGACTGGGCTGCTGTTAAAGAAGAAGGCTTTTCAGTTTGGGAAGTAGAAAAACCAGGGTGTGGTTTCTGGATGAGTGACTAGCTAGTGGGTGACTCTCAGGTTAAGTTTCTGACGTGGGCAACTGGGTAAGTGGCAATGCCTCAAGGTGGGACACATGGCTTCCCCGGGATGCAGTGTGTGTGTGTGTGTGTGTGTGTGTGTGTGTGTGTGTGTGTGTGTG
>OU015754.1:50390280-50459716 GCA_907169655.1 Acomys percivali | reverse complement strand
TCTCTCTCTCTCTCTCTCTCTCTCTCTCTCTCTCTCTCTCTCTCTCTGTGTGTGTGTGTGTGTGTGTGTGTGTTGTGCATTCACCAGCTCTCTGCTAGAATATAAGCTGCAGCAGAGAGTGTTTGTTTTGCTCAGTGCTGAATAGAACAGTATCTGCCCAGAGCAGGTGCTCAGCAAATGCTTGTTAAGTGAGAAAGCAGAAGAGTGCCCATCCTACAAACCACCCCTCAAGAAATCAAACATCCATGTGCAACAGCCTCCAGAAGACCAACAATCTCTGCCTCAAATTCCATTGATAAAACCCCAGCACCTACAGGGCAGCTCACAACTGTCTTTAACTCCGGTTCCAGGGAATCTGACGACCTCTTCTGGTCTCTGTGGGCACTGCACACATTTGGTGCAACCATGTATACAGGCAAAGCATCAATCACATAAAATAAAATATTTTCTTAGTCGTTAAAAAAGAAAAGAAGGCCAGGTGAAAAACCTGCAGCCTCCACGAAGTCATCAGGGAGCCCGAGGGCACCAATGGTGGGTTACAGCCTCATTTGTCTGTCCTAAGCCCTCATTGGGAGCAATGGCCCCAACCAGGGACACTGATCTAAACAGGAAAGAGGAAACAGACCCAACAGAGAGGGCTATCTGCTGGGCTGTCCATGGCTGAAAACACAAGGACAGGCTACTGAAGCCCCGTGAAGCCTCGCAGGAGGAAAAAAAGGAACCCACCAGAGGGGAGCCCCCTTCCTCCCCACAGGCTTGTTCTGAGAAGCTAGACCCCAATTCCCAAGAGTAGCGCAGGCAAGCCTTGCCAGGCTTTTCCATTTCGTGGCCCCATTCTCCAGCTCTGGGAGAGCAAAGTGCAAGCACAAAGTCCAGGTCCCTTTGTAAAACTTTTATTTAGAAATCTTCCCCCATATAACCTTATATATATTTACACACACACACCATCATCACCATGTTTTGTTCTGTTTTGTTTCCAATAAAGAGTCACACGCCCACAGTGTTGGCCTCTAGGCTGTACAAACATTAAGGTACCCGGAGCATTTACTACTCTTCTGCAGAAGAAATCAGAGACCAACACAGTTCATCACATACAGTACGACACTGACAGAAAGTGCGGGGCTTGCCCACAGACATGGCGTGCTATGTACACAGGCTGGGGCAAGCCTTCAGCAGAGGGTCATGTACCACTGAGATCCCAAGTACGGCTAAGACCCACCCAAAAGGCCAAAATAGATGTCAGCTCACTACAGTTGCTGTGCCCTTTTTGTTTCTGGAAAAGGATAAAGGTTGTACCATCTTGTCACTTGCCATCACAAATAAACATGAATTGTTCTGGAAAGGTAGGATTCTCTCTAGTGGTCATGTTCATCTTTTTTTTCCCCCTCAAATGTTTTCTCACAGTTACATCTTCCCCCTTCGTCCGGGTATTATTATTGGGATGTTGCCATCTCTTGTAGGATGAAGTGGAGGCGAAGGAAGAAAGCTATGGGGTATGGAGTATGAAAACGGAATTCAGGGTCTTTCTTACATCTTTCAAAGACCAAACACCTGGCTTTTCCTGTCCAGCCCCTTTAAAAACTTTAGCACAGCCTGGAGGCACTGTCCATGTACCCCCCGTCTCTCTCCCTTTCTCACTCCTGTCTCTTGCCTTGGAATCAGGGAGAAAATAAGATTAATCTTGTGAAATGAGGGCTTAGATAGCTGAAGGGAAAGTATTTTATCACCTAAATTACACAAAACTCAACTGCCCCGGCAGGCCTGAACTCTGCCTGCAACCTCACAGCAGGGTCAGCACTAGGGTAAATGAAGGTTCGTTTCTGTCTGTGCGAGGCCTCGAACCCATAGCCTTCGTGTGTGCTCCTCTCCCGCTGCGCTGCACCCTCAGTGCACAACAGCACTCTCTACAGACTTAGTGTGCTTCCAATGTCATCACTGCAGTCTGTCCACACCACTGCCTAGCGTATTTTATGACAGTGAGGCTGTAAAGCTGAGACAGGGAACCACAAATGTGTGATCCCTCTCGTAAAAATCCACCTACAGAGCCACATGTTTTCCTTCCCAAGTCATCACTCCACTGAGAAGCAAGCACAGGCTTAGAGGCTTGGACAGATGCTCCATGTCTCTCCTGGGTCAGAATCCTTGGACTGACTCCCAAGCAATGGGTAGGAACCAACCTTAATGCTCATGGCATAGCATGTGACAACAGAATGCTAAATGAGACAAAGAATCACAGTGCCTTAATAGCTGATCATATTCTCCCCATGCCTGGTACTTAACAGGAAGGGGAGGGGAGGGGAGGGGAGAGAAGGGGAGGGGAGAGGAGGGGAGGGGAGCAGGATCCATCTCTGTCTGACTAAGTCTGTACTTGGGCCCCATCATGATGGGTACAAGCCATCTTACCACATAAGATCAAACAGAAAAGTCATGTGATCTTACGTTACATGATGGGGCCCTTGGATGTTTTCCCTCCAGCTCAAAGGCAAAGCCTAGAAAAAGAGAGTGAGAGCTGAGTGACACTGATACAATGACAGAGACACAGGACTTCTGTGCAGTTGGTTCCATGAGCTTGTACTTCATTATAGGCGAGGCCTAGCTTTAGGAAAAACAGGTCACACCACCTGGGTCGACACAGGGATGAAACAACGGGGAAGTTGTCCATCTAACAAAAGAGTCCTCCGAGTAACAAAACGACTTGCAGGGCTTATTTCTTTAAAAGATGGAGAAAAAGGGTTTGCTTTACAAAAATTTCATGTACAGCTCTTAGAGGGGGGTGGGGGCGCTCACGTTGCATTAAACCAACCTACCATGCATACACATAGGGCCTGCAGTTGCGTGACAGGGGCGTAAAGTTAAGCTGAGCCAACACACATGCTCAGGTCTCAGCCAGGACCTTGCCTCTGATTGGACTCCTTGCCCTAGCAGCAGGCTGCACCTTGGGTTGTATCACGGCCTAGTGTTGCCACCAACAACTAGTCGGGCAAAATCCCAAATAGAGTATTTACAGGACAGTTTGTACTCCATTTGGAAGTCCAGACCTTGAAAAGGAAGTTTCTCTTTAAGCTTCCTGGGGCAGCCTAGGGGCCGCATAGCCCCAGCACCAACACGCAATGCATCAGCTCGCTATCATTTGCTCTCCTGCACAAACAGTGAGATGTGCAGCTGTTGAAACCCAGCGCCCCCACACACTCTTGCTTTATTTCACCCTAATGTCACTTTCCCTTTCTGTGCCTGCGCACAGCCCAACAGAGCGAGCTCAAGGCTGCTGACTTGGTCCTCACAGCCACAGGATAGGAAGGCAAGTCTCAGTGGGGGGAAAACCAGAGCTCTGATTTTCCCGAGCAAGGAGGGCTGTTGGGTTTTTCTCGCCCAGCTGGTTGAGAGCAGGCTGTCTGTTCACTGGCCATCTTTTCCAACCAGGCCCTGAAGAAGGCACCTCGAGGCTTGACTCTCCGTAGCAGCTGGCAAGCTGGATGGATCAAACACGGACCTAGGTGAAGACGGGGCTCAAGAAGAAATGGGCAGCTCTTGGGTACCTATATATTTGAACAGAAGCTGCCACAAAAGCCACCCCAGCCAGCTCGGGATGGGCTAAAGGCAAGGCAGAGGCCAGATCTTGTCCAAAACAAGGCTCACAAACTCTAGACCAAAAACATTGACAACTTGAGCCTCATAATTGGGAGGTCGTGGGGGATGGGAAGGGGAAAAGACCGTGCCATCTTCAGATAAAGTACCTACTGCTTTCGCTCCATTTTCTTCCGTTTCCAGGGAGGAAACAGAAACGCCAGCCCAGGGTCAGTTGGGACTTCCCAAAGCTCAGTCTGTAAGGGAAGTTCATCAAGTCCTTTGTCCTACTTCTCATCCTACCTGCCCTGAAGCCCTGCAATCCAGGGGCCTAAAGTCCCCTGCTTGCCGGCCCTGGGCAGCCCCAGACGCAGCATCACCGAGGGCCAGCCCCATCCGCTGCAGGCAGCAGAGAAGGATGGAGGCTGCGCGCAGTGTGCTTGGGAGTTGGCTCCTCTGTATAACTGTCCGGGCTGGCTGCCCCATCCAGGGAGCTGCCACAGCTGGAATTGGGGGAAAGCACGTCTTGTAGAAGGTCTTCAGGGGGCATGCCACCCCCTGCCCCACCCCCACCAGCTCCCACCACAGGGTCCTTGCCAGGCTTGGCACGCTGGGATCCTTCCTCCTCCTGGTCATTGAGCAGCTTGGCCAGGAAATTGATGTACTTCATGGCGAGGCGCAGGATCTCATTCTTGCTTAGCTTCTTGTCTGGTGGGTGGGTGGGGATCAGCTTGCGGAGCTCAGCAAATGCCCCGTTCACGTTCTGCTGCCGCCATCGCTCCCGGCTGTTGGTGAAGATGCGCCGCACTACCTTGGTGTGAGGACCTGAGGGTGGAAGGACGTGGGTTAGAAGTAGGTAGAGACCTTCAAAGGGCTCCTCTACCAAGAAGCTAGGAAGCTGAAAGCAAGGAGGAGTACTCATTTCATCCTAGAAGTCCCGCTGACACATTATTTGTGCGATCTCCAGCCCTCCAGCCCTGTCACACCAACCTCACAACCCTACCTCTTCTTCTCCATGACCTTCCATAGATGACATGTGTGTCTGACTGTGCTGAGCCCCTTCCATGGCTGTGCAGCATCTAATATGTCCTCTCTCTCTCTCTCTCTCTCTCTCTCTCTCTCTCTCTCTCTCTCTCAGACAAATTCTCACTATGTAGCTCTAGATGTCCTGCAACTCACTTTGTAGACCAGGCTGGCCTTGAACTCACAGAGACCCACCTGCCTCTGCCTCCCACATGCTGGGATTAAAAGTCTGCTCCACTATGCCCAGCTAGACAAGGACCATATTCCTTCCATTCAGTCATTTGTGCCAAGAGGCCTGAGACACTAAAAGATGATTGAAGCCAGACTATCTGGACTCAGTTCCTGACCAGAGCTCACTGCCTCAGCATCTTTATCTGCATGCTGGGAATATTACCAGTAATTCGGGCCACAGATGGTCTCTATGCTGATGCATCACACAGGTAAAGTGTCTACAATCACGGCTTCAGCTTCAGCCTTCACTAAGTGAGAGGCAGCGCTTACTACCTGTTCACCAGTTTTTCACTAACAGCTAGTACCATGGTAGGCGTTAAGCAAGGAATAAGACAAGTGGGCTTTTTGTTGCTGGGTGTTTTGTTTTGTTTGGGGGGTTGTTGTTTGGGGTTTTTGTTTTGGGCTTTTTTTTTTCCTTCAAAACAAAGTTTCTGGGCTGGAGAGATGGCTCAGAGGTTAAGGGCATTGACTGCTCCTCCAGAGGTCCTGAGTTCAATTCCCAGCAACCACATGGTGGCTCACAGTCATCTATAAAGTGATCTGATGCTCTGTATACACAATAATAAATAAATAAATAAAGATAAAAATATTTTTAAAAAAAAGTTTCTTTGTGTAGCCTCGGCTGTCCTGAAATTAACTCTGTAGGCCACACTGGTCTGGAACAAAGAGACCTGCCTGCCTCTGCCTCTGAGTGTTGGAATTAAAGGCATGTGCCACCACCACCACCTGGCTCAGGCAGTGTCCTTACCCTCTAGGAGTTTACATTTTAATGGAGATGGGAGATGATGAGCAAGGAACAAACAAATGAAAAACACAACCGAAGGGCAGACTGGCAAGTAAAAGATGTAATTAAGCTCCTGTACTTAGCTAAGGTAGCTGACAAAGCCTTCTCAGCAGCAGCGTTTATGTTAAAAGCAAAACAAAACAAAACAAGCAAACAAAAATAAAACCAAAACTTCAGGTTGAAACAAAGCCATCCAGACACGGAGAGAGAGAAAGCCTGACTGTGTGGTAAGAGGAGAGGTGGCGGCGTCCATCTCTCATAGGTCCTTGCAGTACGAAGAGCAGAAATGGAGTTCTAGGGGTGACAGAAAACCACAAAGCACAGGCTTAGTTTATGATTCTTTTTCTTTCTTTTTTTGGTTTTTCTAGACAGGGTTTCTCTGTATAGCCTTGGCTGTCCTGGACTCGCTTTGTAGACCAGGCTGGCTTCGAACTACAGAGATCCACCTGCCTCTTAGTTTATGTTTCTTAAGTGGCCTTTCATAGTGGCAGGTGGGAGAATGGAAGGGAGGGTGGAGAGCAGAAGGGAAAAGAAAGACCTCTAGGTCCCCAATCCCAGAAAAAGAATAGAACCCCAACCATGCACACCTATGCCTGAGCCCAGGAAAGGCTTCTGAGGGCTGCCTCTGGCCCCAGTCATCACTGTCACACTGAGACTGAGACTGCCAGGCAGTGTGTGACACCAAGGCACCTGTGTGCAGCACCTAAGGTGTGCAGAGCCGCTGAGGCAAGTATTCAAGCATGGCCTGGGATTCTCAGAGCCAGAAGGGACACAAGGTTTCCACCAGCATTCCTGAGTCCTGATGCTTCCCTGCCACCACAAGCCACAGGCCCTATGACAACCTTCAGGAAGTTCAGCGTACAGAAGGGACAGCCCAGACTGAGGATCCTGGTTATCCTCTTCCAGGAATTTCTCTGTCCAGGGCTCAGATTGGAAACCTAGGATGGGGGCAGGGGGAGGTAGGGAGAAGGTAAGGGACAAGAGGCCATCTGAGTCTGCTGGCCACTTTGTGGCTAGGGTGGAGGCAGCGCTCAGTCTAGGACTTACTTGGCCAGTAGACACCTAGGTCTTGATGGTCCCTGCCTCTCATTTGTGGGTACCTATAGTCACACTCCACGTTTCAGCCCTTGCTCTCCCTGCAGCTCCCTGAAGCTTTTTAGGGATCAGATCCAGAACTGGGGAAAACACCACAGACCTACTGGGCAGACTGACACTGGACTGTCTCAGAGAAAGCAACCTGGTGTCCCTAGACCTCTAGGCCAAAGAGGGGGTCTCTCAGCTGTGACATAGGAGGACCAATACTTTGCATTATGGCTAATGCTCTTGAGTTGGTGGGAGCTCCTAGGTAGATGGTGGGGGGTGAAGGGGGTCGGTGCCCGCAGTAGGCATTATGAGGTCACAATGAAAACCAGACAAGGAGGAATCAGAACTTATTCCAAAGCTTAAGTCCACTGTTGTAATTACGGTCTAGGACTTGGCTCTATGGCTTTGAGCAGGCTGATTAAACCTCTCTGAAATTCAATTTCTTCATCTGTAAAATAGAAGCAAAATTAACCTCATGGGGTTAACAAAGACCAGACTTTAAAAAAAAAAAGTCTCGGGCTGGAGAGATGGCTCAGCCGCTAAAGGCTAGGCTCACAACCATAAATATAAGAGTTCGGTTCCCAGCACCCACGGCTGTCTCTCCAGCCACCAAAAAAAAAAAGTCTCATACATTCAATAGGTGACCACACAAATGGCAGCACTGATAGCTGTCACCACCTTACTCCACACCCTTGGGATGACTGATGGCTGTTAGCAATGTGTTGGTGCTGGGAGTCAAGCTGTGGATGAGACACACAGAACTCGTGAGTGGAAGAGATTCCAGTGCTGGGTGGACACAACTCCACTGTCCCCTGACAGCTTTCTGACCAGTAGGGAAAGAGGAGCCAGGGCCACCCACGTGGCCGTGGCCGCAGAACCTATCAGGAGCAGCACCTGCCCCTCTTCCTCTTGGTTCTGTATGTCTGAATCCTGGGCTGTTGTGTTTTCTGGTGTCTCTTCTGTAGTGTCAGACTCTTCTCTAGAACCTTCTCTAGAAGCTCAAGTTCTCTCTCTCTCTCTCTCTCTCTCTCTCTCTCTCTCTCTCTCTCTCTCTCTCTCTCTCCAGGTTCCCAGCGCCTTGGCCTCAGCTCTCTGCCAGCCTCAACACACTTCCTACTGGGGCCCCAGACAGAGAACAGCAACTGAGAATCCCTGTCATTGGCCAGAGTCCCTAACCTTGCAGAGAGACCACCCTCCTGCCCGGTATAGTCAGGTCAACATTAGGAGGGGTAGGCAGGGCTCCAAATCTTCATCCACCCAGGCCAGAGACTATTCAGAGAGTTCCCAGCAGTGCCAAGTCTCCCTGACTATATATATATTCGACAGCACTATAAGCCCAGATGTGGAAGAGGGATGGGCAGGGGTATGGGGGAATTCATAATAAATCTGGGAAGAAACTCTTAAAGGGCACAATTCAAGTCAGAGAATTCAAAGTGGATTCAAGATGCAGTTCGGGGACTTTCTAAGGATCAGGGATTGGGGACATGAAGTGTTTGTACTGTTCCTGGATCCTTGCCTTGAGTGGGATCAAGCCTTGAGTAGGAACTACATGTGGGTGACCCTACAGGTGTGGTTTCGGTGCACAGCTCCAGGGTGAAGAGTTCTGGCCGTTTGGGGTTCTAAAGTGGCATCCTCAACTCTGTGAGATAACTTCCATTGTCTGTGCTCCCCATTGCGCAAGTGGCTCTAACCAGGGTGAGGGCTGAGTGTAGACTCACCATCAGTAATCTCCATCTCATATGGGGAGGGTCTCCTCTTCACCCTGCTGTTGTTGGTGAACATAGGGAAGGCATCTGGCTCCCCGAAGAACCCACTGTGGAAAGCGCAGGTAGATCACAAGGAGGTAAAAGACAAAGAGGAGTCTCCCTGCATGTCTCCAGTCCCCTCCCACTAAATTGAAGATTGAATTCACATGAGTATACATGCATTCACAGAATCTCGAAGAGAGTGAACAAACAGAACAAAACATAAATGGGGTGGGGGCGTTCGTGCGCTCAAGCGTACCACACCACCCCCACCCCAGGAGGTGGGGGCGAAGGGGGAGAGGGAGGGAGGGAGAGCACAAACACACGCTCCCCTCATACTCAGATGCAATCATACAATCCTGCAGACCTTCGCTCAGGAACAAGTGCCTACGCACACAGTGATGGTGGGCAACTGCAACAGCACAAAGAGTCTCACAGGGACTCCTCCCACCATCCTCACCGCCACCAGTCACTCTTCGACCGCTTCTGGATGGAGCGGGGACCGGAAAACCCTGGCTCACCAACCCTTGTCAGCGCTCCCCGCTGCTCTGCTATCATGCCTTCTCCTAGATTTTTTCCCACCCTGCCCTACTCTCTACCCGCCTCTCACCTTCCCTCACCACAGGGGCCGAGCAAGGAAGTCTACGTTCTCACACCAACTATACCCAGGTGGCCTCAAGAACGCAGGGAAGGGCAGAAGGACAAGGAAGGGATAACAGTGTTGCTCCCCGCATCCCAGCAGAGGATGGGAAGAGCTGGCCTCAGCAACTGTCTGTAGATCCTTCCCTCCAGCCTGTCCACCCACCGCTGCAGTTTCTAGAATTCACCCTTTGCAGCAAACCTCACCTCTGCTGCATCCAGACACTGCATCCAGACACTGGCCAGGAACCCATATTCAAAGAAATCCCTCCTACCTAACACAGTTCTCAGCAACCTTCCCGGCTGTTTTTTACACACACCCACATGCCCGCATCCTCAAAGGCTCAGGCGGGCAACCCCCCCCCCGCGCGCCCCCAACACACACCCAGTTTTGACACTATTGTGGGCTCCCTAGGTCCCACCGGTCCTTCGTGACTGTATCACAGGGGACCCCTTGCCCACTAGCGCGAGGGGTGGGAGACTCTAGTCTCTGGGTCCTTTCGTCCTGGGGTCTTTAGTCGTCTCTTCTCTCCCTGAGCCCTTCCCGGACTCGGAACGCGGGAGGGAACCGGGCCGCTCACCTGCCTAGCGAGGCCAGCGGCTGACTGAGGCTGTAAAGCAGCGCTCGCCCCGGGCCGGCGGCGGCTGCCAGCGCGGGCGGACTCAGCTGCACCATGCGGCCGTCTCCGGGAAGTTCTGCAGGGGCCGAGGCGGGCGCGGGCGCCGGGGCGGGTCCGGGAGGTCTGCACAGCTCAGTGGTGGGCACCCGATGGCGCACTTCGGCTGCTGCCACCGCGTCGCGGCCCTTTAAGTCCCTCGCGGCACCGCCCCCACTGGCGGGGCCGCCCCCCGCGCCGCTGCGCGCGCCTAGCTCGATGACAGGGGGCTCCGCCGAAGCTGTGCGGCTTGTCTCCTTGGCGACGCCGTTGAGCAGGACTAGGTGCGGGGGGGCCATTCGGGCCTCGGCCGCGTCCTGTCCCTCTAGCTGAGGGTCACTGCGTGCCGCCTCGCTCGGCGGCCGCTCCGTCATCCTGTAACCGGGTAAGGGGCAGAGAGGAAATCACTCACTGAAACCTGAAAAGCGGACAAACTCAATGCCACGTGGACTCACAGCCCGACCCTGTGGCGTAAAGGGCCCGTGGGCCTGCGCCTGGAGCGAAGTGGGGGTGTCTCTGGATTGGGAGAAGAGGGTGAGGCGAGCCCAGAAGGCGCAAGGTTCAAGGTAGGAATAGAGCTGAGGAAAGATGGCAGAAACATTAAAAGAAAAAGAATACAGCCAGTGAAACAAAAATCGAAGGGAAAAAGGAGGAAGGAAATGAACAGAGGAGAGAAAGATCACCCGGTCCCTCCTTCTTAGGCCACAGGGGAAGGGGAGGGAACAAATCCCCCAGCAAGCACATCCTTCCCGCCCCCCTTTTGGTTTTGGCGGGGAATCTGTCAGGCCCGAGCAAGGTGCTCTAGGAACCTCTCCTGGATCTACTGGTACACACATGTGTTGCACATACACACCCAGATACATTATGGCGATGTAAGGCCGGTGGAGACTGCAAGAACTGGGCTCTGTTCAGCTACAGATGTCAAAAATATTCCAGAGGAACCAGCCACTTTCCACAATATTCTCCAGGCCAAAAGGAAGGTTGACTACATTAAACAAACCCACACTGTATTCCACAAGCAGCTACCCTACCACAATGTAAGGAATCAAGGAATGGAGCCAACCCTGGATTCTGGTCCTACCATCCTTCACACTTCACTCCATTCTGCTCAGCTGTACTCAAAAGTGAGGGCAGGAACCCCGACACTGGACCGGTACTCCTGGCAGTCCCCTCCTGACGGAGACAATATCAAGAAGGCCCTTGAAGTGTTCCAGTGAAGCCCCCTGTGCACATACCTTGATGCTTAACATGGAAGTCAGATCTCCCTGTGTATTACCCTCTCATATACGTAAACCCTGGAGCCCAGAAACTTCCTTGGCTCCAACCAGGCCCCCAAGATGAGCATAGCCACTCTCTTTCCCACCAGTTTGAGGGGGTCTTGCATCACCCAGGCCCATTCAGATGCCACCTGGCCCAGCAACAGGCCAGACACACAACCTTTAAGACTTGGGATCCAAAGTTGGAGGGTACATATGAGTTGTTTTAATTTAAAAAACAAAAACAAAAAATACAATGAAATCAGCAGATGTGGTGGCACATGCTTGCAACCCCAGCCCTGAGAAGGATGCTGAAGAATCCTGAATTTGATGGTAGCCTAAGGCTACACTTGGTCCCATCTCTTCAATGTACACACTTATGGGTGCATATGTATACTCCTACAGACACATATATAAACACTTTGGCAGTCTTTATAAATTGTTCAAAGTCAGATTTCTGTTCCCAGGATTAGATAGTAGGGCTATTTATTTTGTTTTAAATGTTATCGCATTTACTTATTTGTGTATGAGAGTGCACATGCCACAGCCACTAATGTGGCATTCAGAGGACAATTTTCAGGAGTCAGTTCTTTCCTTTCACTGGGGTCCTGGGGGACAAACTCAAGTCATCAAGCTTGACACCCCCACGCCCTAAGCCACTGAGTCAGCTCACTGGCCAAAATTGGGGTATTTTAAAACAGAAAATAAATTTAAAAAATGTCCAAGTCGGTTCCAAATAAGAGTCCATGAAATCACTGATGGCAGACACAGAGCTCCCATTTGACCGTTGCAATACCAGAACCAGCGTCATCCTGGGAATTGGTTTCTCTTATGAAGGGAAAGAAACTGGACCTTCTTCAGCCTCCTCCAAAACTCACTTCTACAGCCAGACACAAATGGGGACCAAGGACTGCAATTCAGGTCACACTGGCTGTCCTTGGTTAGCCCAGTCTGGCCTAACAAACTCCCCAAGACTTGTTACACACACACACACACACACACACACACACACACACACACACACACACACACACACATTGCAAAGCCAGCAATGGGTTGTGGTGCTTCCCTGACACTGAATTCACAATAATAGCGGAGACAAAGGGTCTATATACAGAGAATACCACAACCACCGGAAATGAACCCGAAGTATAGTAGCCACCCTGACTTCCCTCCCTGCTGGTGAAGTGCACCAGAAATAAACCAGCCCCTGGTGAAATATACAAACCAGAGATGCTGTCCCCTACCTCATTGCTACCACCATCTGTGTGCTTTCGGTGGCCAGTGCTTTGGTTCCAAGCTTCTAAGTGACAAAATGCACTGCACTAAGTGAGACCCACTCTGGCTCCCTGATTAATTAATTCTGCTGAAATGACAGAAGCAGGTTCCCAAGGGCCAAAGGGGGACGCACATTCTAGATAAGTTGACCCTGGCCCCCAATGCCTCTCTAGGTACTATAAATATTTAAGGCTTCCAGTAGAACTCTCCATGCTCAGCTCCTAGACCTCATGGAAACCTCCTAAGGCCAGGATCACCTCCAGCAGCCCAGGGGTTAACACCAAATGGCTTGCGTGCATGTTTTTATTGAGGGAAGATGGAAAAGGGAGGGGGCTCAGGACTAGATTGGAACGCTGGACCATTACAGCTCTTTGTGCTGCTGAGACCCAGGTTGCAGCCTCAACCCCATCTTCACCTTCCAGTTGTCCCAGTGCCAGGCATGTGACAATATGTGCCTCAACAAGGGGGCCAGAAAGCTTTCCAAGGCGACACTGCGTCTTCTCCAGAAAATCCTAATGCCACAAATTCTAGCTCGGAGATTTTTTTTTTTTTTTAACTCACTTATTTTTAAAAACGTATAGCATCGCCTTTAGGCTTGTCCTCCCATATGTGCAAGACACGGTAGAGAAACACAAAGCCTGCACCTCAACCTAACCCTGCCCAGCTTCTTAGGCCTCAGGCCTTTGCCGGGATGGCCTTGGCGTTTTTTTCCTGCCTGGAGCTCCGAGATCAGCCTGCGCCACCCGGATATAGACACAATAAAGTTACCGGCCTTGTGAAATGTGCTCGGAACCGGGATCATGGGAGCGGCCTGGGGGACATGATCCAACCAGCTCGTTTAATACAAGGCCGGAAAAAGGAAAGGGCTCTGCTGGAGGCCTGAGGCAGCTTAGTGACAGTAAGATCCTAGGTTCTAAGCGTAGGTTAGTCGTCGCCTCCCCCACCCCCACCCCCTGCCAATCTTCTCTGTTCTGAGCCTCCCCCACCCTAGTCCACAACACTGAACACTGAGCAGGCATTGCCCCCTCCCACCCCTACCCTCAGACTACGACTGCAACTCACCTGGGGCATATTTAGAGCGACCGGGCTGTCTGGTTAGGACCTCCACCACTCCTCTGGAGATAGGTTAAGGTAGAACCCCAGAGCTGTGCTTTCCGGGCTCTCACTGAGAGGCCAGCAGTTACTTAGCTAGCCGTGAGGTCCTGCGCGGTCTGCCGCGCCCAAAGCGAGTTTCCAGGAAAGATGGGGGTGGAGAGAAAGAGGGAGGGCGAGAGAGAAAATGGGGGGTCAGTGGCTGGGATTTACCTCGTTTGCCCCGCCAGCCCAAAGAATAGCAAAGGGTTTTCCGCCTCCAACTTGCAGGTGTTTGGAGGCCCCCTCCCCCAAACACATCCAGATTTAAAAAAAAAAAAAAAAGAACCTTACACCTGACCAATCAGGAATAACTACTTAGTCCAACAACAGCCTCTCCCGGCAAGCTGCCCAGAACATTTTCGAACCTTCTTCTAACGGATCTGTCTGATACAGTCAGTATGGCCGAATTTGTTTTCTAAGCATGGACGCATCTATGCGGTTTGCTCCACAACCTGAGCCAGACTCCGGTTGCCGCCACAGCGCTAAGGTGTAATTCCCTATCTGACGAGGGTGGAAAGGACGTCTTCGAGAGCCCTGGTCTCTGGGTCAGAATCTGGGAGCCCTTGGCCTTTCTCTTCATGGCCGGCTACTAACCTCCTGCCCGGAACGAAGGCAGAACTCGCTTCCAAAGGCCCCATTTCCCAGCAGGAATGGAAAGGAGAGGCAATATCTGGTTTAATCAGGCTCCTTGTTTGTTTGTTTGTTTTTTCTAATGAGGGGAGGGATATAAAGGAGGGCATTTACTCCTCTTCCTCCTCCACCTTTGCAAAAACCGATTTTCGATTTCCTGGGATTTTGACTGGCAGGTGAGAGAAACTCTTACACTGTTTTGTAGCGATGAACAAGGCAAAAAAGGGAAGGTGGGTCAAAAGAGACCCGACGCCGCTTCCAAGTAAGGGAGCTGGATTTAGTTTGCTTTTATTTTTCCTCTCAGGTTTTAACATGTGTTTTGACCGAGACGTCCACCTTCCAGTGGCACGTCGAAGTCTTGGCTTAATTGCGGAGGCTTCCTTCTTTCTGCTGCGGCTTCGGCGGAAGCTCAGGACTACCTCCTCCCGGGGTTTCAATTCAGTGCAGGAGGTTTTCTTTCTCCTTTCTAATCCAATAAAATAAAGTAAAATGGAGGGGAGAAGCGGGCAGTCAGTCCACCCGTCCCCGGTGTTACTTGAGGTTAATGTTTGCATTACGGCTGAATCTCCGTTTAAGCGCCTCTCCATTTTCTTTCCCTACCCCAAACCCGGCAACTTAAAAAACAGAGCTAGGGAGGGGCGACGACGGGACTGCTTTGTTCTCCCTCCAGAGAAGCTGAAGGGACGAGCTGGCAAGCTTTTTGTTCGATTCTTTTAATTAAAAGGGGGCGTTAATGGTGATGGTGTGATGACAAAAGTATTAACAATCACGGTAAAGAGTACAGCTCGGGTGGCACTGACGAGATCCCTCCAAAGAAAGCAGAGACCGAGGGCGCGCCAGAGGTCTGACCCAAACGGGATGGGGCAGAGACTGAGCAAATGTCCCCAGGGATGATCCCGAGAACCTCCTCCACCCATGGTCCCAGACCTGGAAAATGTGCCCATTGTCCTTCCTGGCCTATCTCCCAACCGCTGTGGACGCACCCGTGAAACTGACCAGAAATAGGCGATACCCGGGCGCAGCGCGAATCCAGGCCCGGTGCTGCGGGCGCTAAGACGCTGGCCTCGGCGAGCTTCGTTCAGCTTCCAGCTTAGAAGAGCCCGCCCTCCCCGCCCCAACCAGCGGACCCCCCAACAACAGGGCACAGGGGCCATCGGACAAAGCTGCCGCCCACTGGGCTCTGTCTGACCGTCCGAGCCGACACTGGCTCCCGAATACATCATAATTTGGAATAAAATGTGAAATCCCGCTCCCCGCCCCCATGCGGACGCCCCCACCAGCGCAGCGGTCTCTACTTCGCCCTCCTCCCACTCCCGCCCCCAGCGATTTCCAAACGCACCTCTAAAGGACACAGGCACACAGGCACAGGACTCTCGGTGGACAGGACCACACATGGTCCAGCCCCAGAGGAAGAAAGCAGATGAGCACAAGCCAGCTCTGTCCCACAAGCCGGTGTAGGCAGACCAGCACACTGTCCAACATGACACAGCGACATCAGTCACATGCAATCGCTCACAGACACACAACCTCACAGGGTGGAGATCACACCCGCCCGGCATAACGAAGCCAGCCGAACACTTTGTCCAAAGTCACACACCGCAACACACACAGGACCGACCTTGTTGAGAAAGGAAACGGGGTAATTTACATACAACGAATAAAACGAAGAAGGCCTGAGGAAGGTCGGAATCCCCACACCCAAACAGTGTAGGGTTTCACACTCCCGCACACGACCTATAGCCAAAAGCCCACGCGGGTAGTAGCCACCGCGGCCTGCCGCTCACGCAAGCACTCTCAACCCGGCCGCCCGCACACAACCGCCCAGAAGCAATGGAAGCTGCCAGCGCCTTGCGCTTTTCTGTCTATTGCGCAAAGGGAAAAGGGGAAGGAAGGAAGAGAGTCTCCCCAGCGGGAGGGGCGGCGGAGGGGCGTCGTGGAAAGTGCCCCCCGGGAAGAGCACGGGGAGAGAGCCGAGGCTACGGCGCTGCACGGGGAAGGACAGAAGAAACGGACGGGCAGTTCCACCAGAGGCGGCTGTAGCCTGTTCCTGGGAAGAAGGCCGGGATGCTCACGTTTTTTTGCCCTGGGGTGCGCGCGTGGCCATGTTGGGCCACCCCCTCCCTCGCCCCGCCAAGCGCTCTAATCCCGCTCCCGCCCGCTGCGTCGTTAGCGCCGGCCGTGTGCGCCGAGGAGATAAGGCGCCGCCGCGGGCCCGCCCGCCCCGATAAGCGCCTCGGCCATTATGGGCCAAATGATTCATTTTAATTTGGCAATTTCTCCGGAGGGAGCCAGGACGGGTTGCAACGCTGGGCTAGCTCGGGAATAGGCTGTGGAAAGAGCTGAACGCTCACGCTGGACCCTCTAGGTTCAGTCCCATTTCTCACACCCACCCACCCGCCCCACCCCACCCCACCCCCGGCCTCTCGGGATTCCCCGTTCCCCACAAACAACCGCACTCAGGTCTCCGCCTTCCAGATGCCCCTCCAGCAGCTTTGGCCGCTGTCTAGCCTCTTAAGACCACCATGACTCCCCAAAGCATCCCTTCCAACCTTCGCTTCTCCATTTATTCTTTCTCCCGTGTCCTCCAAACTAAGATAGCTACGGTCTGTTTCTCGCAGTCCCATATCCTGACCCCCAGCTCCTCACTGACCCTCTTCAGCATTAGCCCCTGATTGCTCTAAACTGGAATTGCTCAAAGCCAAGGAGCTCTATTTGAGACAGAACACGTGTCAATAGAAAGATGAAGGACTGGTTTCAGGAGAAGCAGAATTATGAAGCCCCTCACCCCCACCACCACTCCCTGTTGCTTAACACACTCTTTAATCTTGGTACTAAAGCATTGTTTTTCTACACTCTACACATACTATCTAGTTCTCATTAAACACCCCTAAGGTAAGGACTGGAGATGCGTCCTCGGAGCGTGAGGACTTACCTATCCGTGGAAGGCCAAGAGTTAGATTCCCCAGCACTGCAAACATAGAAATAACCAAGTGCATGAATTAGTGAATTCTAAACTGGCTTTCTTTCTTCTTTTCTTCCTCCCTTTCCTTTTCTTTTGTTTTTGGTTTTCAAGATGGGGTTTCTCTGCGTGGCTGTGGCTGTCCTGTAGACCAGGCTATCTCTGCCTCCGGAGTGCTAGGACTAAAGGTGTGTGCAACCACACTTGGCTTTGTGTTGCTTTTATTCTTTTTACTTGTCATACAATTAGGTATCGTTATGGCACCTTTGAAGGAAGTGTGCTTCAGTGATACCCCTTCCCTTCACCTACCTCTGCCGAATTGGTGCTCTTACAGGGAAGACAACTGAGTGTGGGGCGGGGAGTGGCAGGCTGCGTCAAAGTAACTCAATGCTAAATTTCTAGAGGGTGACAGAAGCCTGATTTGAAGGAAGTTTGGCATTGAAGCTCATAGGCACGGCTCATTGCAGGAACTCAACGGCTGAAGAGTATCTGGGTTTATCTTTTTATGATGGTGGAAACTGCTGCTGTAGTCCTAGCACCCAGGAGGGAAAGGCAAAAGTGTCAGAGGTTTAAGGCCATTCTCAACAACTTAAGGAATCCTTGGCTAGTTTGGGCTGTGTGAGTGAGAGCCTGTCTCAAAAAATAGAAACAGAGAATAATGCTGGTTGTGGTGATGCTTGGGAGGCAGAGGTAGAGGCAGGTGATTATCCCTGAGTTCAAGGACACCCTGGCCTACATATAGAGTTCCAGATCAGCCAATGAGACGCTGCCTTGAAGCAGAGGGGAAGAAACAAAAGAAAAGCATTGTTAAAAAAAAAAAAATCAGGGAAACAGTATCTTTTAGTCTTAGCAGGACCCATTGCATGGATGGACTCACAACTGTGGTTGCCTTCAGGGGAACAAGCCAGTCAAGATTCTGGCATGGAGAGTTGTGAGGGCTCAGAGCCAAACTAACTGAAGAGCTATTGACAGCTGAGCACTTCTCAAGCAGGGGGACTCACTCTTAAGGGTGTATCCCCTGGTAACTAGAGCATCCTCTAGTGGACAGCTTCACATCAGTGAATTAATGGGCAAGAGCTGGTCTCAGCGGATTTTTAAAAAATATTTTATGTGCAAGAGTGTTTTTCCTGTATGCATGTCTGTGTACTGTATACAGAGAACAGAAGAGGGGGGTTGACTCCCCTGACATAGGAATTATAAGTAGTTATTAGCCAACGTAGAGAGAGACACTGGAAATCAAATCCTGGTCCTCCAGAAAAGCAGCCAGTGCTATTAACCACTGAAACATCTCTCTAGCTTTTCAGTGTAGTTAAAAAAAAAACAAAAAAAAACCCGAAACAAAACAAAACAAAAAAACAGGTGGAGAAGTAATGGGAGGTGAATATGATCAAAATACATCATATACAATTCCCAAAAAATAAAAGGCACACATCTTTAATTCCAACACTCGCAGAGGCAGGCAGGACTAATCTGCATGTGGAGGAATTTCAGGACAGCCTAGACTACATATAGAAATCCTTTCTCAAAAAACTTCAATAAACAAATAAATATTTTTAATTCCAAAGTTATATGCATAGCTTCATAAAAAATAATATCTAAAAAAGTTGGTGGTAGGGAGCTAAGACGTCATATGCACATGTATGGTTGTTGTACAGAAAATAAGGGACATTACAAACATTAGAGGAAATTAGAGGACAGAAAGCTGTGACTTGACCAAATTCACAGCTAGAGAAAAGCCAGCAACTAAGCTCTGTTGTCCAATTCCCAATTCATAGCCCTACTCAGCAAACCAGACTGCCTTGACCTTCTAGTAGCTTTGAAAGTAATAGCCCTTAGTCTGGTCACAGACTGAGACCCAGAGTCAAGGGCTGATCCCAAAGTGTGGTTTCTGTTTGAGTTCTTTCCTTCCTAGATTTCAGGACCAATACAGGAAATGGAGTGTAGCTCAGTACACCTGTTGGAAAGTCCCTGTACAGCAACTTCCATTGGATCCCGAGAAAAAGACCCACTGCCCCTTCCGCACAAAGCCCTTGCCTTTGCATGGTTTAGAGTGAAAAGCTTGTGGCTATGAGATTGAACCCTCTCTGCCTGAGCTACACCGACAAGTCACCGGACATCTAATCCCTGCAAAAAGAGGACAGCTTTTCCTGTATTGTATGTGAGCCTAGCTGGGTACGCTTCCTGAGAAAGCCAGGCCTGGACCAGGCTGAAGTGGAAAAGGGGAGAGTTCGAGTAAGAAATAGGAAACAGAAAGCCAGTACAGCATGGGAGGGAGGAACTAAAGGCTTTGTTTTTACCCTTTTGCTTGTTTACATAAGGGCTTGGTATTCTATTTAAGATCAGATTGCTTTTTTAGTAAACCCTTGAAGTGTGTGGGGGTGTGGGGGGGGGAGGGGGGAGGGGGGGGGGGGGGGGCAAGGGAGGTGAAGGCTGGGTGTTCTGGGACTAAGGAAGGGGAGTTAGGCCTTGCTCTAATCCTCCTGAGAGGGGGTGGAAGAGAGGGTGTGTGGGTGCATGTTTGGTAGTATATAAGATTGAGTTTGGAAGAACTGGGTTAGAGAGTAAGGTAAATAGAAGAATCCAGGAAATCTTAGGTTTCTGGATGTCTGGGCAGTTTGGTTACTTTAGGAGAGGGAATTGGGGTGGGGGGGCGGGGATGTCTAGAGGTCCAGGGGCTTGGGGAGGTTATTCATTTTTGTCCTGGTGTCAAACATACAGGCTGGATCCTTTTCCTGTGTGTGAAATGGCCTTCTCTCGGTGCTGGTGCTTCCCAGGTCGGTTAAGGAGTAGGGTTGGATAGAAGGTGCGGGGGGGGGGGGGGGGGGGGGGGGGGAGGGTCTGCCCATCCCTCGTTTCTAACACCTAGGCCTTGTCCCTCCTGGGCCCGGACCCCTGCCTGAGGCTGGGGGCTTGTGACGTCCTCAGGCTCCGCGCTCCCTGTTTCCGACAGTGGAAAAAACGGAAACTGCGCTTTAAGCCGGGCGCCGCCCGAAATAGCATCTGGTGCCTGTCGGTCAGCGCTTTGTCCGAGCGCCCCTGAGCCAGTGACTCGGGCGGCCAGGAAATGCCAGCCCTCCTCCACCCGCCCCAAGCCCGGCCCAGCAGTCGGGCAGGAAACTCCGAGAGCTCCTCCGTGGGGGTGGCGCGGGGCTGTGGAGGTGTGGACCCAGGGAGTGAGTGATTCTGTAGTCTTGTCGGAAGTCCTGCAAGAGCAAGGGGACAGACTCCTTCTGTGCCCGGGCCTAGGTTGTCCTCACTCCAGAGCCCAGGGTTTGCAGTGTTTTCAGGTGTTTCTGCTATCCTGTATCTGGATGCTGTACCATCTGGAGACACTTCCACCCCTGGATAAATGCGGTGTGCCAGTACTCTGACAGGCAGCTGGTTTGTCTCCAACAAATTTGTATCGTGCTAGACCTAAACACTTGATAGTATCAATTCTGTTAATTCTAACAAGAGCTCAAAGAGGTCTAGGACTTTCATTTGGTACACAGCACAGACCATCTGAGCAACTTGCAGCGAATGCCCACCTGGTTAAGTGATGGAGGCAAAATTCTCACCAAGGACAGTCTGGCGTCTCCAGGCAGTAGAGCAGAACCATTGGGCAGCATTGCCTGAGCCCTAGTTTCTGTCTTCTCATTGGTTGGCTGCATTAGGCAAGGCAGCCTCCTTCATTTCCTCCTCTGTAAAGAGGAGGTATAATTGTCCATACCTAACACTGAGCTTTATAAAAATTGTTGACGGGGAGGGGGCAGGGGGCCTGGAGAGATGGCTCAATGGTTAAGAATACCACCAGCTCTTCCTGGGTTCAAATTCCCAGGGACTACATGGTGGCTCGCAACCATCTATAATGTGATCTGATACCCTCTTCTCCAGATAAAGCACTCATACGCAATAAATAAAATATTTTTAAAAATTGTCGATGGTAAAATGCTCCCCCTTTATTTCCATATAACAGTACTAAACTTCGCCTTTGTCCTTTGCTAGGGAAGAAGCCCTGCCATGCCAGTTTGCAGGCCTGAGCCCAGAACCTCCGATGAAATCATTTCCACCCTAGTATCCCAGCCTCCATCAGCATTTGCAGGGATGGAAACAGCTTTGTTCTAATGCATGACTTTCAGAGGAGGGGCTGGTGTCACCATGAGCTTGTTATTCTAGAAGAGGACCCAAGATTCCTCTGGAAGTGAGGCCAGGAGTGTTTCACCAGCCTCCAGGGTGATGCCTGCAGCACATAGCTTAATCCTCCACCATTTGTTTAAAAAAAAAGTTCAAAGCAAAAATGAATGAGTGGATGCAGAAACCAGTGGACTCTCAATGTCAACTTGGGTACCCAAGCTCATCTGTCCTCAGGATAGAACATTCTACCACCAATGGTTTTTCTTCTCGAGACATTAGAGGAACAATATATGCACAACCACAAACTCTCTGTAGTAAATAGTTGCTCACAGTGCCCAGGCTCGTGACACCTGTCAAGACAGTGGCTGTGACCCCAGGCACTAAGAATGCATGCACTGAGCACATACTGTGTGTGCGTCTTCTACACATGTCTCCACCTGTCATCCAAATGTACATGATGACCCTGCCGTGCTACTTTGGAGCTGAGAAAGCAGGCTCACCCTTGGTCATTTAGCTGGTATGTACCTAGAACAGCATGGCCTAGTGTCTCCACTCCTGGTGGCTATATGACATTTCTTCCTGTGTGAGAACTACTTTAAAATCTTCAGTTAAACACTGAGTATCATTGTAATGTGTCCAAGTGTAAATTCGTTGTGAACTTAGAAGACAAAACTTTCATGAGAAACAAAGTTACACCACAGAAATGGAGATTAAAACTACAATTAGCTACCATGACAAGTCCATTCAAAGGGCTACAATGTGAAAGACTGGCAACATCATGTGTTGATTGGGATGGAGGTTAACTAGGATTCTTGTATGTTGAAGGGAGTGCAAACATTACTCAGCTGTCTTGGAGAACTTTGGTAGCCCCTTTAAACACATGGTTAGTACATACATACTTACCAAGAGAAGGAAAAGCATTTCCACAGGAACATATGTACATGGAGTTTTATTCACAGCATCAAAATAGGAATAAATTGGGTATAACGGTGCACACCTTTAATTCCAGCACTTGGAAGGGAGGCAGAAACAGGTGGATCTCTGTGAATTCAATGCCAGTCTGGCTTATATTGTGAGTTCCAGGACAGGCAGGGATATATAGTGAGAGCCTATCCAAAAAAAAAAAAAAAAAAAAAGAAAGCCAGCCAGACGTGGTGGCACACAGGCATACACCTTTAATCCTAGCACTCAGGAGACAGAGGCAGGCAGATCAACATGAGCTCAAGGCCATCCTGGTCTACAAAGCGAGTACAGAACAGCCAAGGCTACAGAGAAACCCGGTCTCAAAAAAAAAAAAAAAAGAAAAGAAAAGAAAAAGAAAAACAAACAAACAAACGTAGAAATAATTCAAAAGTATATCAACAGACGGGCACATAATTTGGTACAGCTATGCAACTGAACACTGCTGAGCAATAAAAATAAGTTTAAACATAGGTAAAAACATAGACACCTCCTCCACACCCCACTGCATGCTGAAGGAAAGAGGTCAGTAGCTGGTTACATTTACTTGAAACTCTAGAAAAAGCAAATCAAATCAATGATGCAAGCTCAAAAGGGTGAAAAGCCACAGTGGAGGGGGTACAACTTCAAAGAGACACAAAGGAACAGTCCATCAAAGACACATTTATATGCTGATTGTGGTAATGACTGTATGAGTGTGTGTGCTTGTCCAGCCTCAGTCGGTTGGATACATCTTAGAGATGCTACATCTTATTGCACATACATTATTAACACATCTGTTTACAAACATCCTTTGTGCCCCTCCTCAAGCTTACCTAGTCCAGAAAACCTGCTAACCTGCTCTGTCCATACTGTCTTCTTCTCTCCCTCTTCCTGGTTAACTTGTCCAGGAGCCTTCCACCAAGAATCATTTGTATTGCTCAGTCCTAGTGCACAAGGACAAGAGGAAAGCCCTGGAAATTAGAGAAGACCTGATCCAATAGTATTTGGAAGAGTGACTGGCACATCCGTAGGAAGTAGGGCCATTCCTTCCTCTGACCTTCAGCCTTCCTATCTGTAACTAGGATGCAGTGGAGGAACCCCAGGGTCCATGCCTTTCATCTCTCTCTTATCTCACTCGCTCTGCCTCTCATTTCTCCAGTCTCTAGCTTAGGCTTGGGCAAACTCTGAATCTGCTCCTCTTTCCTGTATAAAGCCCTTGTCTCTGTGTGCGTCTTTAATCTGTCATCTCTGCTTCCTTCCTCCGTAGCTTCTGCTCAGGCTCTCTCTCAGTGAGAGCTCCCGTTCTGCAGAGGCACCTGTGAAAGCGGTCCTCAGCTGGACAGGGTGGGGAAGAGGAGGAAACGGAAGGTGTGTAAAAGAAAGAAGGGTGAGGCTTTTAAAAGTAACTTTAAGTGGACTCATAGGTGTTAGACAGACTGGGCTCTGCCAGGCAGCCTTGGGTCACCAGGAAAAGCTGTGACAGAAGACGGCTATCTCCTCTACATAGCCCTGGATACCTGGCCCTGAAACCTACACCCCAGGACATGACCTCTTAGCACAGTTAAGGGTGAATAAGTGATCACCAGGATACTCTGAGCTAGAAGAGACTCCCCTCAAATACTTTGTGCCTCAATTTCTTCATTTGTAAAAACACCACTATTCACAGGGTTGCTGAAAAGACTGATTGACACTTGTGCAGAAAGCACCATTTAAGGAATTAAGGGCATTTAAGGAAGAATGATTAGGTTTTCTGTTGTTGTTGTTGTTGTTGTTGTTTGTTTGGAGCCTTACTCTGTCCAGACCCTGTTTTTAGGTGTAGAGACACTTCCATGGAGGACACAAAAGCAGAAGCAAAGAGTTACCGTGTACTCTAGTGTGTGTTCTGCTAAAGAGAGGCGTTAGAAAGCTTTGGGGATCCAAGAGAAGCTGTTACCAGACAGGGCTTTACACTGCTGACCTTTGCTTTGGTGACAGGGACAGAGAAGGAAAGATCAGAAACAAGAGGAAAGACCCAGCAGTAGGAAGGGAAGGCACATTGAGGATGGTGAGAAACTCAGTGAGACTGTGGCTCAAGTTGTACAAAGTGCGTCTGTGAGGATGGTGGGCCTGGATGAAGCAGGCAAACCCAGCTTTGGTCATTGATTATTATTATTTTTTTAACGTTTTCTGGTTTTTTGAGACAGGGTTTCTCTTGTAGTCCTGGCTGTCCTGGACTGGCTTTGTAGACCAGGCTAGCCTCGAACTCACAGCCATCTGCCTGTTTCTGCCTTCAGAGTGCTGGGATTAAAGGCATACGCCACCACACCTGGCCTGATTTTTTTCCATTTTCTATGGGCCTAGTTTGTGCCAGACACTATCCTGGGTGCCTGGGTATCAGAGATGAAAGTTCCTCTTTCTGGGGTAATAGGCTGTGTTGGAAATTAAGAAATCCCTGCTTGGGCTGGGAAATAACTCAGTCTGTAGAGTACCTGGCATGCTGGATCCCTGACCTTGATCCCCAGCAACCTTTAAACTAAGAAAAATAGAACACCTCATGCTAACACCAGGAAAGTGAAGGCAAGAGGCTCAGAAGCTCAAGACTGTTCTCAGCTAAATGTGAATTTGAGGCCAGCCTGGGATACAGAGCCAGTATAAAGGAAAAAAGAGAGGGAGAAAGGGAGAGGGGAGAGAGAAAGAGAGGAGGGGAGAGAGGTGGTGGTGGGGGAATCTTGACACCAGTGGTATAGGAGGGCAAGCTCTGACCCTGTCTCGGAACTGTCTCATCTGCACAGTGGGCACAGCTTCTGTTTGTTGGGTCATTTTGAGCAGTAGTGTGGGCTTTGTGCTGACTGCCAGGAGTATGAGAGGACTAAGTCCATCTGTTCTCAGGGAATCATTTTTGTTTCTGCCTAGTGCAAGCTAAAGGGAATTTGAGATGTATGATTGGGCATTTTGCTTCTCCCAGGCTATCCCGTCATTATCTTGTTTCCCCAGGCCTTGAGGGAATCAGCCCTGCTGAACTGGGGGTGGAGGCAGGAAGAGGATGGTGAGCACAAGGCAAACTTTCTGGGACAGACAAAGAGCAGCAGAAGTGAGGTTGCCCTGTGACGCTCTGCAGAACAGAAATCCCTGTGTCCCTTGGTCATCACCAGCATGGTGCTAGGCACAAAGACCCTCCAAGGACAGGATGGTGTCTGTGGCTTTTTTTTAGCCAGCGTATCACAGACCATGAATTGAAGAAACCAGAGGGAGACTGACAGAGCTGCAGAGAGAAATGGAGAGCAAACATCCACCTGCGACCTGGGCTCACTTGGAGGAATGGAACTGTCTAGTTGTCTTAGCTCTAAATCCAGCCACAGAGGGCATCCTCTGGCCTGGGAAGACCAAGAAACAGATCAGGTGCATCCGGGAAATAAATGCAGGTTTCCATAGAGTCCCCTAGCTCCAGGCAGTCGGTATGTGTTGGTGGGGGCAGGGCAAATAGTACAACCCCTCAGTCAGGGATGGGAAATCTGGAGTCACTCATCAGGAGTGACTCAACTGTGGCACACCCCCAACCCCAGCTAAGACCAGATGCCACCTTATCAAGATAAGGCATGAGCTTTAGGGACCCTAAGTCCATGCCTACCTCAGGAACAAGGAAGTCATACACCAGAGAGTGCACAAAGCCATGGGTACACATGCAAGATGGTTGAAGAGGACAAGAGGATCAGAGCAAGGACTATGGAGTTTCAGCAAAGGAAAACCAGCACTCCCACATGAGGCCTCCAAATCTGCAGGATGGAGGGGAGGATTTGAGAGGAGCATCTAAGCTGGGGTTTGAAGGGTGTGTGTGTGTGTGTGTGTGTGTGTGTGTGTTTGTGTGTGTGTGTTTGTGTGTGTGTGTGTGTGTGTGTGTACACGTACTGCTCTTTTCTGTTTCTAGAATGTCAGGCTGCAGTCCGAGGACCTGGCTTTGACTGAGACAGATGATGACATGCTGTGGGGGCTCCTACTCCGAGTTCCAGTCTCAACTGGTGCACCCTGAACGATGAGTCAAAGTCCCTTCTGTCCTCTGGCTGTGTCCTCAGGTGTACAATGAAGGCCAAGTGGCTTTTTAGGATCCCACAACTTTGAGTCCCTTGGACACTTGATAGCATCCTTCCCGCTGTTTTTAAACCCTTGCCCTGGCCCCAGACCTCCCACGAAGAGGCAGGACACAGCTCTCCCCAAATCCATCCTTTTCCTGGTGTTCAGCCTCTGGCCAGGAAATGGGAAAACAGGATTTCCTCTGAGGATGTTTCCCCATGACCCAGACGGCTGCTCCGGGTTAGAAGAGATGGGTGTGGGGGGGGGGGGCGGATCACCTAGGCCTCCACACTCCCAGGCACCTTCTAGTGGGGCTTTCTCTTACTTAAAAGGAGGGTAATGTGTAAGTCAGAGGTAAATCAACTTAATGATCTCCTTTCAGCCAGCTTTCCTCTAATTTTTTTGGGGGGTTAGGGGAATAGCCGTTTTTGTTTTGTTTAAAACTATGAAGTATATTACTTGTTTAAAAAAAAAAAATAGAGGGGAACCTTCCCTTATCTACACCTGGAAACTTCTTCAGGATCTTGCAAGGTGAGGCTGGACACCAGCGCTCTCCAACAGAAAGCCTTCTTCCCTCTGGACTTTCACAGCTCTGTTCAGGACTTCTTTCTCCTCCCTCCTTTCATTTTTTGAGACAGGTCTGTCTAGTATGTAGCTCTGGCCGTCCTGGAACGCTCTATGTAGACTAGGCTGGCCTTAAACTCACAGAAATCCCCGGGCCTCTGCACCATCAAGCCTGGCTCATGTCTATTTCTGCACTAACATATCATACACAGGATGTCACACAGGGTTATCTTGTCATCTCCAAAACTGGAGAGCTAAAACCTCCAAGTTACCTACCTAGTGTTCCCACCTACCCGGAGAACAGGGATGACAGAACCCAGTAGCTGATGACTCCCAATGCATCCTTTTTGCTGTCTTCTTTCCTACTGTTGGCTCTCTGCTCTAAATCCCCTCCTCCAAAGCACCGTCTGCTCGTTTCCCCAGGCTTCGACACAGAAAATATTCTATGTTCCCTTCTCTTTCTTTTTTTTTCTTTTTTTTTTTTTTTTTAGTTTTTCGATACAGGGTCTGTGTAGCCTTGGTTGTCCTAGACTCACTTTGTAGACCAGGCTGGCCTCGAACTTACAGCGATTCGCCTGCCTCTGCCTCCCGAGTGCTGGGATTAAAGGCGTGCGCCACCACCGCCCGGCTCCCTTCTCTTTCTTATCCACACCAAAAGACTAGAATACTGTGAGCACAAGCTTCCTTCTGTTTCTCTAATGTGCTAACATCTTACTAGTTTAGCTGTAAGCATTTATCAGACTGCATTGCTAACATTTGCCTCCTTCCCTGGCCAGAACTCTCACAAAGCATGGCTGGGTTGTTCATCATTAAGCTCAGCATCTTGGTCAGTACCTAGCAGGATCAACAGGGTGCGGGTGTAGAGGAGGGTAGAGGGGGTGGTTGTTATTGGGCCAAGAGGCTGTGGCTACTGACTTTGGCTCAATTCTAGTTGGCACATCCTATCTTCTGTAGAGAAAAGTTAATATGCCTGCTGTACAGGTTTTGGTAAGGCTTTTAAGCCTATGGGGGCGGGGAGGAGGGATACCTGGGAAAACACTTTGAAAGCAGAAAGTCTGCAAGTACAAGGAATTATCCTGAGATTTACTGGGCAGACATAAAGGGCTCTCAATCTGGGAGGCTGGTAAAGGTCCTGCCCTTGTGACACCGGGAGAGCAGGGATACAGCGCAGACTATGTGTTAGTCTGGGGCCCTTGCAGCAGACTCGGTGCTAGCTCAACACTAGTGGTGGGGCCTGCTTCAGGGTACTCAGGAAGTGGTGGTTCCAGCTCTTGGCTAAAGGACAAGAAATCCTTCCAGAAGCAGAGTGGTACAGCTTGAACACTGCAATATCAGTCAGTAGTAGTTGAGTCCGGATCCAGGTTCATTAGGAAGCTAGTTCTTCCTGGATCTCTGGGCCCAGGGAGGTCTTCTTTCTTCCTCTTCTGTTCTTTTCGTCTTTCCCCTGAAGACAAGGTTTCTCTGTGTTGCCTTGGCTGTCCTGGACCCACTATGTAGACCAGGCTGGCCTTGAACTCATAGAGTTGTGCCTGCCTCTGCCTCCGAGTGCTGGGATTACAGGTGTGCGCCACTGCCTTTTTCAATGGCTTCAGGACACCTAGAGCTCTGACAATGATTAACAAGGATGAGTGCGGTTATCTCATTCTAGAAAGTAACAACAGGGACTGATCAGGAAGCTTCAAAGAACTAGTGTGCGCTAAGTGCTGATGCGGTGCCCTGAGCACACAGGTAGTCCTAAGAAGACAGAAGCAGCCACAGTGGCTTTTCATCATATACTCCGATGCTAGAACGCTTTTCTTTAGAATAGTTGCAGCTTTTACAAGGCTTACTTAGCATGTCTACACCTACTTCCATGGGACTGAGCACTGGATAGGGTGACAAAGCAGACAAGCAAACACAGCTGATAAGCAGGGCTCTTGAGAGCTTGAGGGATAGTCGGGCTTGGTGGTGCATGCCTTTAATGGCAGAAGCAGGTCAATCTCGAGGAGTTTAAGGCCACCCTTGTCTACAAACTGTTACACAGAGAAACCCTGTCTCAAAAAAACTTTTAAAAAATTGGGGGGGGGTTGAGGGAGGGGCATTTGAAGGACAAACAATGTGCCAATTGGCAAGAACCCAGACTAATGGGGTTTATTTCCCAGAAGCCGGATAATATAAATTCCGCCATTTTCATATTCTAACTAAAACAGCACCCATGATCTTATGAACAGTAAGGGACTAGGAGACAGAAATTCTGAGGAATGGCACTTTAGGGGCGAACATCTGAAGTCTTGTAATCCAATTTCCCCTGTACTAACACTTCTGCCAAAGACACCTAAGGGCAGTTAACTTCCCATACTAAAGTGCTTTTTTTTTTTCATCGGGACAGGGTTTCTCTGTGTAGCCTTGGCTGTCCTGGATTCACTTTGTAAACCAGGCTGGCCTTGAACTCAGAGATCCACCAGCCTCTCTGCTGGGATTAAAGACGTGTGCCACCACACCCAGCAGTTAAAGTGCTTCTTACAGAACTTTCTAGACTAGGTTTTATTGATGGTCCTCTTAGCAAGCACTATATAGAAAGATACAGAAAGACATGTTTTGATGAACTAACTTGTGGTCTAAACTCAGTTTTGAAAACTATTTAAACACCCTATCAGAAGTATTCATTCAGATGTGGTAGAACCCTTTCTTCCTCAGGTTTTTGTATTGTCCAGATAAACAGCTTCTTGCTTAGCACAGAAGTTGGGGGACTGTAGCACATGTAAGACAGTTGATGCGGCTGCTGGTTAATCCACTAACACTTTTTCCCTTCTGTTTTGCGACAAAGCCTATCTTTGTAGTTCTTGCCTGTCCTGGGACTTGGTACGTGGATTAAGCTGGCTTAGAACCTATAGAGATCCGCCTGCCTTTGCCTCCCAAATGCTGGAATTAAAGGTGTGTGCCACTATACCTGGCTTAATATTCTGTTTTCAATAATGCAAATGGGACCCATACTCACTTTTTTGGGTAAAACTCGGAGGGCTAAATTTAAAAAGAGCATATCTCTAAGTGGCATTGATAATTCTACTACTTACTAGAAATTCAAGCAGAAACATAGAAATACCCTTGCCACTTATGTCTTAATTGTGACTTTCAATGTAAGGAAAGGGGTGCTAATTGATCCTGGGCTCCATAGCCTTGGTAACCAACATTAGTTCTCTATTAGTAATTGTCTTAGGTGGCACACACTTTAATCACTGCACTCAGGACACAGAGGCAGGGGGATCTCTGAGTTCGAGGCCAGCCTGGTCTACAGAGTGAGTTCTAGGACAGCCAAGGGCTAAACAGAGAAACCCTGTCTCAAGGGAAAAAAAAAAAATCCAGGGGTCAGAAGTCTGTTTCTTTCCATCTATGAGCTGAACTTTAATACAAGGCAATCACATTTTAACCTCAGCAGAAACCATCTTTCTTTTTTTTTTTTTTGGTTTTTCAAGACAGGATTTCTCTGTGTAGCCTTGGCTGTCCTGGACCCGCTTTGTAGACCAGGCTGGTCTCGAACTCACAGTGATCCACCTGCCTCTGCCTCCCGAGTGCTGGGATTATAGGCGTGCGCCACCCCGCCCAGCTCCAGACACCATCTTTCAAGTGAACGAGGATTTTCTTTTCTTTTTTTCTTTAGAAATAACAATTAAAAACTACTTGGGGGGAGTGGAAAAAAAGAATAAGTAAAGAATACTGACACACTCAACACACAGTTAGATCTCAGGACAAAATTCCAAGTGAGACAAAACATTTAAAAAAAGTATAATGCTAAAATTTTTTTTTTAAGTACAATTCTGTTTATGAAACATTTTTAAAATGATAAAAGCATTCTGGTGATAATAAAAAGACCATGGGCTATCAGGATAGGGACTGGAGCGAGGACGTGTCTTAGGTTACTGGGAGCTATGTGATGTAATTTCATCCATCTATACAAAAAAAAAAAAAAAAAAAAAAAAAAAGTGAATCAATGAGTATATGTAACGCCTCATGGACTGAAGTATAAAGTTCAGTACTAGAGCACTTGATGTAAGAAGCACTGCCTCTTTGCACCAAGTAACAACCAAAGGCAATGAAAAGTTCTGCAGTTTATTCAATGTTGTGTAATTTCTTGGTTTGGAAATTGGGTAAAGTGCTTATCTGAGCCAGATGCAGGAGGCAGAGGGATTCTAAGTTTGAAGCCAGGCTAGGCTACATACTGAGACCCTGTCTCAAAAAACTTAGTTAAGGATGAAGCTCAGAGGTTGGGCTCAGTAACAGAGCCCATCAGCACATGCAAGGTTCTGGGGTATATGTGAACTTGATTGGCTGAGGTACCTCATCTTAGGGCTGTTTTGCTTCTGTTTTAGGTTCAGTGGTACTGAATAAAGCCAGCCTTCCCACTAACCAGCCATTTCACAACTGGGTCACCTGCTGACCACTGTTACTGCCATTACCTATTAATAGGAAACAGATTCTTAACTGCTATAAGAAACCCCAAAGGTCATGGCCAGGCAATGGTGGCACACGCCTTTAAGCCTACATAGCATTCAGGAGGCAGAGGCAGGTGGATCCTTGTGAGTTCGAGGCCACCCTGGTCTATGGAGTGAATTCCAGGACAGCCAGGGTTACACAGAGAAACCCTGTCTTGAAAAACAAACAAAAATCCCAAAGATCTGGCTTCCGTAAGTTCCATCAATACACACCTAGTCCTCACACCACACAGGAGCAAAGAGTTAAAACAGTTTCGGTAACTGTCTGAGGCGCTTTACATCTAGGAAGGTGCCCACAGAACTCATGCTGTCCGTTTGCTTTAAAGTCGCAGGAGGAAAAGCTGCAATGTCCCTTTCATTTTCTTTCTCAGGGTGCCGAGTAAACTCGGCTTTTCCAGTTCGGAGGTTGGCTGCAAGGCTTGGTTTACGATTCCTTAATGAAGTAGTGGCATCTTCTTGCAGGTGCTCTGTTGCTCTTGGCTGCACAGCTTCATTTGTGATGTTTCTCAATACTGGCATATCTGTGCCTATGTCCTCAGAGCCATAGCTACAACACCGAGCTATTTCACTAGCACTCCGAGAAGGCTCTTTCTGATGACTGAATTGTGCAGGTCTGCACACTGGGTTTCTGTCCAACACGTGGTCACTCCCACTGCCTGCATGGCTGGGAGGCTCCTCTTCATCCTCACTACTGTCGTTGCTTTGTAAGAGTCCATATCTCTTCATGTATTTTTTCGTTGCAAATGACATGTTGCTTGGTGAAACTAGGCTAAGTCCCACTGTGTTTCTGTCTGAATTAATATGTAGAAGGCCAAAAGACGAGTCACAGTTATTTTGGTTTGATCGAGAGAATGACAGTTGTGACAGCTGATGTTCATTCAAGTATTTCAGAGCTATGGCATTTGCCTCCATGCTCAAATCCACACCAGTGGGGCTTGAGCCGCTCATGCCAACGTTAGCAAACGACATGCAGTTTAGTCCAGAGATCACTGCTTCTGGGCTGATGCATGCCAGAACACTGGAAGACACAAGAAAGAAAGGCAGCCTTTACCTTATTCTAAGCAGTAAGAGTTTCATTCTGCAGAAATAATAAAGGTTTCGGCTTTAAGATTACTGGGCTTTTTAACTGACCACTCAGACTTAAGTCCTTATGGTGCAGATATACTCAGGGTGCACACTATAACCAGGAGGCAGCCCACCCTCTTCCCCCATCCTCAGAAAAGGAGAACCACCCCCAACCCACCCCAGCGCATCAAGCTGTGTCACCACTGAGCTCCTCCTCATCCACTGAGGCCAGGCAAGGCAACCTAGTTTAGGGCGCAGTGATCAAAAGCAGGCAACAGAGTCCATGCCATAGACAGCACCTGCTCAACTTACTAGGGGACCCGCATGAAGATCAAACTGCCCATCGGTTACATATGTGTAGGGGGCCTAGGCCCAGCCTGTGCGTGCTCTTTGGTTGGTGCTTCTGTCAATGTAAGCCCCCATGGGTCTAGGTTAGTTGGGAAGGACCTGGAGGGGACAAGAATGCTGCAAGAAGACCCACAGAGTCGACTGAGCTAACAGGAGTCTTAACCACGTCTACAATCAGGAAGAGGCCAAGGCGAGAGAACAAAGAACCCAGCCCATAGAACAGGTTGCTCACACAAACACAGCTCTGCATAGAAAGCATATGGAACTTGTGGGTTCCAAAAGGTCTATGTAGTTCTTTCTCATGCTTTTTTCCTTAAAGAATTATTTTAATTTTATGTGTACCAATGTTTTGCATGTGTGTACAAATGTGCATCATGTATGTGCTTGGTACCTGAAGGCCAGAAGAGAGCCCTGGATGCCCTGGAACTGGAGAAACCACCAGACGGTCATATATGCCTGAGTCTCTATCTTTCATGGCCTTTGAGATGGCTCAGTTGGTAAAAATACTTGTTTGCGGAGCCTAATGACCACATGGTGAAAGTACATAACTGTCTCCAAGTTGTACCCTGAGATCTCTCTCTCTCTCCCTCTCCCCCACCCCCGTCTCTCTCACACATACACACACACACAAAATGTTCACCTTATTCCTGTACTACTGGTAAAGATGAAAATGAGCATAATATTTGGTAGGCAATGCTAAAACACCTATTCATAACTTTAATTTGAACAAGTAATTGCAGAATGACACTTACTAAGCATTGATTTAAATAATATACAAAAGTTCAGTAAGAGAGGATTAGGGTTCAACATATTACAGTGCATTGGTACAACAAAACAGAGTACAGCTATTAAAAGCATGAGAGAAGCTGACGGCTCAGCAGTTAAGAGCACTGGATGCTCTTCCAGAGAATGAGAGTTCAATTCCCAGCAACCACACGGTGGCTCATGATCTATAAAGAGATCTGACGCCCTCTTCTGGCATGCAGACAGAGCACTGCTGCTACACTTAAAAAGAATAAATAAATAAATTTAAAAGCATGAGAAAGGGCCTGGGAAGCCAGCTCAGTGGTCAAGAGGATTTGCAGCTCTTCCAGGACCCAGTTCAGTTCCCAGGACCCACCCAAATAACATTTCTAGGAGAATATGAAGGAAATGCTTAAAGTAACCATGAATTTGATTGAAGAGTTTTATATTTTATCTTGTATTGCCCCATATTATTTTTTAATCTAGAAAATGTTGTTAGTTTTCTAATGACAAAAAACAATTCTCAGAAAACTTACTAGCTTAATAATATAATTTCCGGATTTGATCTCCTTTTTAACATGTGTATATATGCTGAGGTTGTCTTTGGTAGAGAAGAATCTAAACAGCAGGGTCTAATAGTTGGCTACACACTGCTAAAACGAACGCTCGTGCTTTCTAACAAGAGAGTGTGTGCCTGACACTGGGAATGGGTGTGTCACTCCACCACATCAGGGAAACTTTCAGACACTGCCAATAAAACTCATTTCTCTTTTCCAGTATTTTGTTAGCAAGAGAGATACTAATAAAAGAATAAATCAATAAAACAACTGCCCTCTATGTATTCTTCTCCCACTAGAAGAGTAGAAAATATAAAGATATTTTCATTCCATATATAGCAGGCTCTCAATAAATGGTGAATCACTGGACCCGAGGTACAGGCACACACTTTTCAGGAGTGCTACAACATACCTAAAATTTATTCATCTTCTAAAACAAAACTTAAAATTACCTGGCATGATCCACTTTCTGGGCATTTTTCTTCACTTTAGTGGGAGAATCAATTTTCACTCCCAGGCTCCTTAGCTGTTTAATAGTTGCACTGAGTACACAATCTTTGTCTGGCAGTCCTGGGCTGTGTTTGCTTTTCCTTGCATGGTGAGTATTTTGGGTTTTGGTGCATTCATGGTTGATAACTATCTCTTTGCTAGGTGGTTCATCTATTTCTTGGGAGGTGTTACTGAGTAGGTGGTTCACTTGACCCTATGGAAAGAAAAAGAATGCATTTAAAATCACTAACAATCTTAAAATCTTTGCTTAAATAAAGATTTACTCATTATTTCTTTATGTGTATGTCTGTGTGCATGTGGGTGCCTTCAAAGCTGGAGTGGTTGTGAGCCAGTCTTCCAATAGTGAGCAAGCTCTGTCAACTGCCCAGCCCCCTCTCTAGCCCTCAACCTTAAGATTTTAGGATAAAGCCACAGAAAGGCTCAATATTATTTTGTCAAATTCCATAAAGCATTTAGTATACTTTCAATTATACAAGTTTGTTTGTTTGTTTATTATTTTAGAAACAAAATGTCAAGGCTGGCTTTGAACTCAGAGATCTACTTGTTGCTGCCTGTTGAATGCTATGATTAGAAAAATGAGTCATCACAGCTGGCTTTCTTTCTTTCTTTCCTTTTTTGGTTTTTGAGACAGGTTTCTTTATGTATCCTTGGCTCTACTGGAACTTGCTCTATAGACCAGATTGGCCTCAATCTCAGAGCTCTGCCTGCCTCTGTCTCTCAAGTGTACGTGCCACCACTGCCCGGCTACCGTTTGTGTTTAAGTGGAAGCCCATCCAACTGATTCCATCAGACTCTACAGGAGTAAGAATATTTAAAAAGCCAACAGGTGAAGAATGGAGTAAGGGATGAATATAAATCTATATGAAGTTCTTTATCTACTTATTTATTTATTTTGGCTTTTTCATACAACTATGCTACATAGTTGTCCTGGAACTCACTATGTAGACCAAGCTGGCTTCAAACTCACAGAGATCTGCCTGCCTCTGCCTCCAAAGTGCTGGAATTAAAGGAGTGTGCTACCACACTTGGCTTGTATAAAATTCTTAAATAGAAAATATTATTATTAGCAAACAACAGGTCTGGGAATACACGCCTATAATCTCAGCCCTAAGGAGGCTGAGACAGGAGTTGTCAGTTCAAGGCCAGCTTGAAGTACACAGTAAAACCCTGTCCTCTGGCCTCATACATTACAATAAAAACAAAAAGCATAAGAAAAAATTACTAATAAATTTAAATCACTCACTTGCAAGCTGGCAATATACTTCTTCAGAGTGAGACATTTAACAACGTATCCCTTCCTGAGCATACAAGCTGGCACTAGTCTAGGACTAGCAGGCAAATAACAAATACTGTTTGCTGATGAATATACAGAACTCCACTGAAACATGTTTAACTAATCATCAATTGCAAACAGGGAAACAAAACACCCCAAGTTTCCCAGATGGAGTGAACCTTAGGCACACATTCACACTCTAAGTTAGCCAAGGAGACCCAGTCTACTCATTCTGTGTTTTTTGCTTTACTATACTTCTCACCCTGTCACATTTGTCACTGCTGTCCCTGTGTTAGAATTTCTCCTTGGAGCCGGGTGTGGTGGTGCACTCGGGAGGCAGAGGCAGGCGGATCGCTGTGAGTTCGAGGCCAGCCTGGTCTACAAAGTGACTCTAGGACAGCCAAGGCTACACAGAGAAACCCTGTCTTGAAAAACCAAAAAAGAAAAAAGAAAGAAAGAAAAAGGAAAAAGAAAAAAAGAATTTCTCCTCGGTTCTCAAAGTGACTACCATTGTCACTGTGAGATTATCTACTTAGCTTAGTCTTTTTTTTTTAGATTAAGCTAAATGCTTATTAAATTATCTGCCTACCTGAACTGAAATCAGCTAATAATACTATAAATATTCCATTATTTTCAAATTCCTCACAAATTCAAGTTGCTTGTGTTTTCTCCCTCTGGTTCCAACTATAGCATGAATCTGGCAGAATAGTAACATTTGTATTTTTAAAATAACAATTGTTCTTATACCTAGAATCTGGTAACTTGAAAGCTTACAATTTCAGTTATCAAAATGTATGAAAAGCTGAATAATTACACATTGTTAAATAGTCAAAAGTGATTCTATCTCAAAGTCTCAACCAGTTTAAATCTAGGGAACCCTTAACTAGTACCTCCTGTTTTAAATAGCCACCTCACAAATGATGAAATGGTCTATACTTACCAACAAGTCCTGGTAAATTTTCTGGTTATCTGATGATGGCCAGCAAGGCTCAACTTTTGGTTCCCCTGGTGATTCCGTGCTGTTACTGGCTCCCTCTGTTGGTGCAGTCTGTAAGCACATGTCCACACGCTCAGACAGCAAAGCATTTGGGAAGAACACAGGCACATCAGGTTCTTTTCTCTGCTCTGAAGAGCTGCTTGAAAGGACACGCAGGATTAACAGTTATCAAAACACTTTTAACAAACATTTAAAGTCCAGTAATTTTGGAAGAAAGTGGTAATACCCAGGAAGACCCTGTTTGTATATCAACTTCTAGTTAGTAAGGTGCAATGCCATCTTGACAGGCTGCATGAAAACCAAACCATAGCACTGTTTTATTTTAAATTATCTATTGTCCCATTTAAGGTGACTTTCACTGAAGGCTAGAAACATGCTACTGATAACATCTACATTTGATGCAGCAAAACCCTTTAGGATCTCTAAACATTTTAAATATATATATTTGCTCACTTCAAGTTTTCAAATAGAAAAGATCCTTGTCAGTTCAAGGTTCATAAGGCATAATTATTAATCACACTAATTTAGTTAGTGGTATTTCCTTATGTTTTTGTTTTTTCAACCTTATTTGGAACATTTATTACTTTCAAAATTAAAAAATATAATGTCTGGGAGAAGCAACATTATAAGCACATTTCTCGTTAGAACACTCATCTGTGGCTCTTGCAGGAAATAGCTAGGTATGGCTGCATGACTGGAATCTTTCATCACTTATGTGCTTGCATGCCATGTGCATGCCTGGGCCCCTAGAACTCAAGTTCCACGTTTTTGGTTAAATATCCGAGCTCAGAAAAGAACCAGGTTCTCTGCAAGAACAGTTAGTGCTTTTAACCCCTAAGGCATTTCTCTGGCCTCCAAAGATTTATTTTACGTGTATATGTGTATGGATACCTGTGGAGGTCAGAGACACTGGGTCCTTCTGGGGCTGGAGTTACAGCAGCTGTGAGCCATCTGACATGAGTGCTTGGAACCAAATTCAGATCCTCTAGAAAGCACTAAGCATTCTTAACCACTCAACCATCTCTCCAACCCCAATAAGAAGCAGGACAGTGCTGGGGGTGCTAATAACTACCCCAAGATAAAGTCCGAGTTGTTTCTGGCAGTGTTTGTCCATACCACATCACGAGTTCACTGCAACCCTTGTTGTGAACACACAACAACACACTTTGTATTGTACACGCTCATCACCCCTTCATACTTCAGCGGAAGCTGTTGGAAATGCTGTGACTCTGATTCAAGATTACTGTGTTATGAATGTCATTGTTCATATTAAATATACAAAGTTTTTGCTCTTATAGAAACATAATGTTTAAAAACAAAGACTTTTAATATTTTCTTATTATCCCTCTTCAACGTTCTATTTTTGAATTGTACTGTGTTAGAATATTACTTTGAAATGACCCTAAATATATTTGTCATTTCGTATTATACATTTATATGCATTAGTGTTATCAGCATTGACCATTTAAAATCCAAACACTCAATTTCTTAACATGTTAAAGATGAAACTGTGAGCCATATACTCTGCTCTAACAGTTCTTCAATATTCACTGTCAACGAAACGCTGGCTACCCAGCTGCAGATGCTGACTGTTTTACATATAAACATTTCACTCTCACAGTGATCAGAAATAGGTGCCTTTACTAGTCCCATCTTAGAGGTGAGAAAACCATCAGATGGTGATCATGAGAGCAGGCCGTGGCCATACTGCCATGACTCAAATCAGAAGCTCCCGCCAGAGAGTGTGCTCCTAATCACTGGGCTATACTGTGTGCTCAAGAATTTTAAAAAAGCCGGGCGGTGGTGGCGCACACCTTTAATCCCAGCACTAGGGAGGCAGAGGCAGGCGGATCGCTGTGAGTTCGAAGCCAGCCTGGTCTACGAAGGGAGTCCAGGACAGCCAAGGCTACACAGAGAAACCCTGTCTCAAAAAAACAAAAAACAACAAAAAAAAGATATATAGCTGGCAGAGGTGGCACATGCCTTTGATCCCAGCACTTGGCCAACAGTGGCAGGTAGATCTCTGTGAGGTCGTGGCCAGCCTGGTTTACAAAGTTAGTTCCAGGATGTTACACAGAGAAACCCTGTCTCGAAAACACACACACATACACACACACACACACACACACAATTTATCTGGATGTCTAAACTAGTAAATAATAACAAAAGCTGAAAAAGATGACATGAAAGACTAACCTCAAAAAACTTAAGATTAAAACAAAAATTTAAAGGATGATTCCAAATGTGCCAATACTTCCAAAGCATGCTTCTTTAGAAATTGTTTTAAACAGTGTCTCTATAGATGCCTTATACCATCACTTTCCATTAGGAAAAACAATCAATAACCAATTAAGCTGCATAGCCAATAAACAGTCTCTAAAGTGCGGTTTGAGCACACAGAATGCTGAAGCTTTCTTTCTTTTTTTAGATTTATGTATTTATTATTTATACGGTATTCTGCCTGCCTGTGTGCCTGCAGGCCAGAAGAGGGTACTAGATCTCATTATAGATGGTTGTGAACCACCTTGTGGTTGCTAGGAATCAAACTCAGGACCTCTGGAAGAGCAGCCAGTGCTTTTAACCTCTGAGCCATCTCTCCAGCCCCCGAAACTCTCTTTAGATGCTGCAATTCACTCAGATTAACAAATCCAACATCTGACACGTGGGAATAGTTGAAGAAAGTTCTCTTTGAGATTCTGTTACACTGACACTATATAAAACGTCAATGAAAATCTAGTAAGTATATCAATGTCTCAAAGAGGAAGAAAACATACATCTTGGTGCCTCTAATAAATAATAGTGCATGGTGTCTTTCAGAATTGCAGAGCAGATTTTAAATGTTTTTACCACAAAAAGTATATGAGGTCATATTATGAGTGCCAAATTTAATTATGTTTTTACTGTGTATATAAATGTAAAAATTAAGAGGCAGGCGTGGTGGTGCCCCCTTTAATCCCAGCACTTGGAGGGGTGGGATCGCTGTGAGTTCAAGGTCAGCCTGGTCTACAAAATGAGTCTAGGGCAGCTGAGGCTACACAGAGAAACCCTGTCTCAAAAAAACTAAAAAGAACTTAAAAAAAAAAAAAAAAAAAAGCAGCCCTGTCTCAAATAAACAGAATCCCAAACAAAAACAGCCCCCATAAATAAAATATACTAAATCTTTAGCACTGCAAAGAAAGAAAATGTTTTAAAAAAAAAAAAAAAAAAAAAAAAAAGGTACTGTGAAACAGTGAATGGAAGGTTCTTACTTGGACTCTGAGAGTGGCTGCTTAAATTCTTCCACCGCAAGGTTGCTTTCTTCAAAACTGGGAATGTCAACTGCTTTTAATGAAGATGCACTACCTGGAGGACTTGTTGTTTCATTATTAATATCAACAGAAAAATTCATGTCCTCACTGGAAATCTTGGTATCATCTTGCTTCAGCTGTGAGTTGGGCTCTTGATCATCACCTGCTGCATTCCAAAACAGGCTAGCACCTGGGGGATAAATTAGTTCAGATACTAGAACATATATACATACATACAGCAAAATGCTCACCAACATTAAAAAAATAAATCCAAAAAGAAAAATAGATATATAAAATTAAGACACTTATCTCTACACCACCTCAAATAATCTCTTGCACCATGACCTATATATATTTTCCAACCTGGGAAACACTGTTAATGCACTGTTGAAGAAGTAAAACATTTAAGTTGAAATGGTTTCTCTCTTTTTCTTTTCTTTTTTATTTTGTTTTTGAAACTTGGTACAGAGACCAACCTGGCCATAAATTCCAGACACTCCAGAGCACTTGGACGACAGGCATGCATCTTCATGAAAACATCCTCTACTTTGAATGATCTTATGAAAATGAATCAGTAACATTAAGATTTAACTTTACTTTTTTTTTTTCTTCTTGGTTTTTTGAGACAGGGTTTTTCTGTGTAGCCTTGGCTATCCAGGACTTACTTTGTAGACCAGGCTGGCCTCTAACTCACAGCAATCCACCTGCCTCTGCCTCCCGAGTGCTGGGATTAAAGGTATGCACCACCACACCTGACATATTTATTTCTTTTTAGAAAAAAAATTTGAAAAGTCGCAGTCTTTCTTATTCTATACCTTTAGAGAAAGCTAAGTATATGTAAAGTAAATATACTTCTAAAAGTCTCTTAGTTAAAATGACTATTAATAATTTGTTTTGGAACTGAGTATAGTGAAACAGGCTTTTAATTTTAGCACTTGGGAAGCAGAGGTAGGAAGATCTCTGGGAGCTCCGGGATAGCCTGGGATACAGAGCAAGTCTCTGTGTAGACAGGGCTATATAGAGAGATCCTATCTCAAAAAACCAAATCAAACAAAACAAAACAAAACTCCAAAATGTGCAAACTTGTCATTTTAAATAAGTGATATTAAGTTTCAATGTATGATAAAAGATACAAAAGTGGGTAAGCCGTTTCTAGATCCAAAGAAGTTGATCTAGTGATTGACACAGATAAGAAACAATAGCCAGGCAGTGGTGGCACACATCTTTAAACCCACACTTGGTCAGCAGAGGCAGGTGAACAGAATGGTCTACAGAGTGAGTTCCACGACAGCCAGAGCTACACAGAAAAACCCTATCTTGAACACCTCTTCCCCCACCCCCTAAAAAAAAAAAAAAAAAAAACCCCAACCAACCAAAACAATAAGAAACTACAGTGTAGTGAATACAGAATTTTACAAGACAGAAAAATACTACTAATTTTTTTCTTTCTTTGGGTGTATTCTATGGGTGTGTATGTGTGCAAGTGTGAGCACACATGTACAAATGTATATGGATACCAGAGGTCAATGTTAGGTGTCCTTCTCTACCACTCTCCATCCTGTTTTTTGAGAACTCAACTTGAGCTCACTAGGCAAGACTCGCTGGCCATGGAGCTCCAGGCATCCTCTCGATGCAGCCTTCCCAGCGCCAGGATCATAGGTGAGCAGTACCACACCTAGCTTTGTTCTTGTTTTTCAAGACAGGGTCTCTCTGTGTAGCCCTGGCTGTCCTGGACTCGCTTTGTAGACCAGGCTGGCCTCCAACTCACAGCAATCCACCTGCCGCTGCCTCCCGAGTGCTGGGATTACAGGTGTGCGCCACCACGCCCGGCTCTGAAGGCGTGAACTCAGACCCTCAGGCTTGTGTGGCAGGCACCGCACTAAGCCGTCTCCTCATCTCCTTCCTCTGCTCCTTTCCTTCCAAAGGCAAATGTAAGAAGCACTAAAAACTAATTTCTTACAATTGAAAAAAAAAATTACCTGTGCTCACAGCAATGCTTACACTCTTTCTCATGTGCAAGCCAGGTGAAGACTGTGCTCCCATGGAAACCAGTTCCATTTGCCTTGTCGCTTTCACGGTGTCTTCCACAGTGGCTACCGTCTTAGGGGGGCCAGGATCTAAAGACTGTGCTTCCAATAAGCGCTGAATCTGTGTCAATTAGAAACAGAACTGGTAGCTCAGTTTAGTAACAAATTACACATACTCTAGTCATTACAAAGCTGACTTTTAACTGTGTTTTCTCACAATACAATTAAATCATACCATGAGACTTAGTGCAGAAAGCCATTATCTTTGGCTACTAAGACTCACTTTCAGTAAGTATAAATCTAAAAGTGAAACACACAAGTAGTTAGATTAACATTCATAAACTGACACTTATGGAGAAAGTATCAATGGCTTCAAACAATAGTTTTTTAGATTTTTTTTTTAAAGTTTTTTGAGCCTTGACTATCCTGGACTTTTTGGTTGACCAGGCTGGCTTTGAACTCACAAAGATACGCCTGCCTCTGCCTCCCAAGGCATGCGTCACCACGTGTAGCCAAGTCATAATTTTTATTCAAAGACTTCAAATCAGTATTTTTTTCCCCAATACAGGGTTTTCCTGTGTAGCCCTGGCTCTCCTGGACTCACTTTGTAAACGAGGGTGGCCTTGAACTCAGAGATACCCCTGCCTCTGCCTCCCTGAGTGCTGGGATTAAAGGCGTGCGCCACCACACCAGGTCCAAACTGGTATATTTTATTGCTATTTCAATTATAAATCAAATAAGAATGGAGATGGCGGCATACATACCCTGAGCTTTGTCTACCAAGCATTAAACATGTTATGCAAGATACTTTTTATAAAGTTTAGTCAATATTGTATGGCCACACTAAACCAAAATACTAACAAACAGCAGCTAACATTGATTCTTTCTTGTACCACAAATTAATTATTTTAGGTGCATGGGTGTCCGCATCACCTACATGCCTGGTATCCATGGAGGCCAGAAAGAGCATCAGATCCACTGGGGCTTGAGTGACAAGCAGTTGTGAGCCACCATGTGGATACTACAAGTTGAATCCAGGTCCTCTGGAAAGCAACCAGTGCTCTTAGCCACAGTGCCATGTCTCTAGCCCTAATAGAACAGATTTGATGTGTGAGTTTTGCAATTCCATGAAGAGTATACTATGAAAATGTATTTTACAGGTGAGAAGCTTGAAACATTAGTTACCTGTTGAGATTGTATGACAACTAGCAAAACTGAGGTCCCAACACCAAGAGCCTTCCCTCTTCCTTTTCAAATGGAGATGTAATTTACATACCTTAGAATTCACCAATTCTGAAGTTTACAGCATATTCAGAAAATGTAAAGCAATAATCACCATTAATTCCAGAGCATTTTCAAACTCTAAAAGCCTCTATATCCACCAATCAGCGTCATTCTTTACACACTTTCTAGATCTCGGCCATTGCTGATTCTGGACATTTCGTATAGACAGAGCTGAGCTGTGTGCCTGGCTTCTTTCTCTTTGCATGGAACTTTCAAGATTAACCACATTAACCATTTTGACTGCTGAATACTCCACTGTGCAGATATGCTTACCAAGTTTATCCATCAATCAAAAGTTGAGGGACAACCCGGCTGCTTATAGTTAATTTGGCCTATGATGTTGCTATATTTGTATACAGGGGGTTTTGTTTTATTTTTATTTTATTTTGTTGTTTTAAGGTTGGGTCTTGCTAAGTAGTCGCAGCTGACCTAAAACCTTGCTCTTGTTGTTCAGACTAGCCTCCCAGCTTTCTGCTTCCTCCATCTCCTGGGTGCACCACCACAGGAGAGCTTAGGTACAAAAGGTTTTCAATTTTTCTTGAATATATACTACAGTGAGGAACATCACCCTTTATTTGCTTTGTTGCAGATTTTTTTAATATTTTGATTTTGTATTTTCCTTTAAATGATACTATTATGATTAACTAGTTTAATTAATTTTAGTGGACTACTACAGTTATCAATAAGGTTGCTTTTCCAAGGCTATATAGCATCTATATCGGCTGTAAATTGAATTAGACTCTAAGGAATCTGTTTGTTCAATTCATTTGCCCACTCCATTAAGTATTATACAAAAACAGACTGTGAATACCAGGAGAGGAGCAAGTTTGAGTATTTTTTTTGTATTTCCAGGCGAGTGCTCCACCAGTGAGCTATAGCTCCCAGAGACCAGTCTGATAGCTCTCAATTTAAAAAAATTTTTTTCCTTTGACTTCACAGTTTGCTTCTGGAGGGCCAGTGAGATGGCTCAGTAGGTTAAGTAAAGCATTTTCTGCCAATCCTGATATACCTCAGACTGATCCCCAGGGCCCATGTATTGAAAGGAAATAACTGACTTCTTGACTCGTGACTCTTGTCTGTCCACATGCATACCACGGCCAACATTAACACATAAACACACACACACAAACAGAATAAAAACATTTAAGTTTACTTGCAGGGATCTATGGCACAGTGATGTTAGCACATATGCAACTAAAAATGTAAATAAATGATGTAAATAAAGTGGGCTGGAAAGATGGCTCAGCTGCTAAAGTCTAAAGGCTCACAATTGAAAGACGCAAATAAATAATAAAAAAATACATAAAAATAAACGCACTGAAAATAAGCTATAGGTATAAGGATGTCTACTGGTAGACTAGCTGCAATAGACGAAAGTTCAAACTGTTAACAAAACAAAACAAATTGGAAAGCCCATGTGTACGCTTAGAAAATGACCCAAAGCAATAAACTTCTTCATTTCCACTCACATGGAAATGTCTAAAAGTTACCTGGGGCTGGGAAAATAGCTTAGCTAATAAAGCGCTTGCCGTGCAAACATGAGGACTGAGTCTGTTCCCCAGCACCAAGCACAAGCCAGGTGTGCTGTGCACCTGCGGTGGGAATACTGCGAAGGTGGAAACAGCAGATCCCTCAGTCTGACTAGTCAGCCTAGCCAAGCCCCAGGTCCCACTGTGAGACTCTCAAAAACACCTACAAGCACAAAGAACCACCGGGTTGTACACTTTAAATAGGTAAATTGTATGATGTATGAATAATGTATCAGTAACATCAAAATGTTTTTATTACCCTTCTCATCATCCTTTTCAGATGTAGCCACTGCTCTCAGTAGTTCCATGTTTCCTCTGTATTCCTTCTGCTCCTTCAATTCATAGTTAGATGCTTGTATAAAGCTTTAATCCATTCATATTGTGTATTACTCTGAAATTGCTATCATCCACAAAATAACTGTTGTTCTCAGTAATAATAATAACAGCAATGACAACAACAACAATAACATTGTTGGTGTTGATAAATATAAGGTGGACAATTCCTGAGGGGACAACATGTAAGGCTGACCCTAGGCCTCCATGTGTAGACACATCCATGTGCACCCACACCCAAAGTTTCTTAAAAAAAAAAAAAAAAAAGGGAGGGAGGGATTCATGAAGAAAATATTATATATTTATAGAAAAAAATGTTGTTATATTTCATGTAATAATAATTTAAATGAGAGCATACAGTCTATAACTATACATTGTAAGTAGCTAAGGTTTCTAAATAGCTAAATGGATCTCTTTAGATTTTAAGATTTATTTATTTATGTATGAGTGTTCTGTCTTCCTATATGTCTGCATATCAGAAGAGGGCATCAGATCCTATTATAGATGGTTGTGAGCCACCATGTGGTTGCTGGGAACTGAACTCAGGACCTCTGGAAGAATAACCAGTGCTTTTAACCACTGAGCCATCTCTCCAGTCCCTTCTCTTTAGGTCTTATTAGTCTTTTTTAAAGCAAGACAGAAAATAAATGATAATCTCTTTCAATGTGAAAATATTAATTATTTAACTATATTAACACTTTTAGTCTTTAATGATTTATTAAAATCCAAATTTCTGTAAATCTCAAAGAATTAACCTCTATTTAAAAAACAGAAAAGCTAGGCTGGAGAAATGGCTCAGAAGGTAAGAGCACTGGCTCGTCTTCCAAAGGCCTGAGTTCAATTCCCAGCAACCACATGGTGGCTCACAACCATCTTTAATGAGATCTGGTGCCCTCTTCTGGCGTGCAGGCATACATGCAGGCAGAACAGTATAATGAATAAATGAATGAATAAATCTTTTTTTTACATTAAAAAAATACTTTATTTACAGTTCAAAATTTAAACAGGATCTTAGTTGTGATCTGTGACACTTCCAGGTCCTGGATCACACCTGTGGAGGCAGGGAAGCAAACACAGAGGCAGTCCAGCTTGTCGGACTCGGGAGAATGTCACCCACAACAGCAGACCTGGCTCAGTCTTGGTCTAGATGACATTTCCCCACACTGTGAGATTACCATTGGCAGTTTGGGCTTATTGTTGGGGCCTATGGGAACATTCGATCTTCCTCATCACTAGAAGTCCATCAATGATTTTTCCAAACACTACATGTTTCCCATCCAGCCAATCACACTTAGAACACATGAAAAAGGACTGGCAGCCGTCTGTACTGGGGCCACTGCTGGCCATGCAAAGCAGGCCTGGAACGAGTGTCTCAGTTTAAAATGTTCATCTACAAATGGATCCCAGTAAATACTAGTGACTCCAGTACCATCATCATTAACAAAATCTCCACCCTGAACCATGAAATCCTTTCTGACCCCATGGAAGGAGCTTCCTTTGCATCCTATGGGAACACCATTTTTTCTGAACTCCCCAGTGCAGAACTGCCTAAAGTTCTCTGGTGTCTTAGGTACCACGTCTGCAAACAGCTCAACCTTGATGCAACCAACTTCCTGGCCACCAAGGCTAACATCAAAAAGACCACCAGATTGACTGGACTTGGATTTGCCATGGCTTTGACCCGAATAAATATATCTTTTGAATAAAGAAAGAAAAGCTGGGGCTGGAGAGATTGCTCCCCCCACCTGCATCAGGTGGCACAACCACCTGTAACTCCAGAGGATACATGTATACCCTCTGCCTCCTCTGAGACAGGCATGCATATAGAACACATAAAGTCATGCAGTATTACACACATACACTTAAATAAAAAGGTTTGGTTTTGGTTTTGGTTTTTGGTTCTCCGAGACAGGGTTTCTCTGTGTTAGCCTAGGCTGTCCTGGACTTATTTTGTAGACCAGGCTGGCCTTGAACTCACAGCGATCTGCCCGCCTCTGCGTCCCAAGCAAATAAAAAGTTATTTAAAAATAAAATATGGCTGGGCAGTGGTGGCGCACGGCTTTAATCCCAGCACTCGGGAGGCAGAGGCAGATGGATCGCTGTGAGTTTGAGGCCAGCCTGGTCTACAAAAGCGAGTCCAGGACAGTCAAGGCTACACAGAGAAACCCTGTCTCGGAAAAAAAAAAAAAAAAAAAAAAAGGTATAATTTTCTCAGGTGTTTCTATCCGAAGAATTTGAAGACTTTTGTCTTTTCTTGTAAAATGCAATTTTATAAAAGATTTTTAAAATATTATTTAACTTTATTTTAACCATTGAGCCATCTCTCCACCCAACTCCAACCCCTTTTAAAAGATAGCTTCTTGTAGAGCCTAGGACGGTCTTTTTAAAAAAGCCTTATAACAAATATTTTTCTGAATAACACGTTATGTAGAGTAGTCACATATTTGTATCGTTATAGAGCCAAGAAAAAATATGCAACATGCTTTTCAAGTTATCTTCACTAGCACTGGGTGGAAAGAGAGGAACTGGTTTGAGATATGTATGTAAAAGAAGGGTGCTGATGAGAAACGGGGGCAGACTCAGACTAAGCTCGGAGTAAGGTCAAATTAAAAGACTAAGACCCTTGCAATAAAAGCCCTGAAGGCAGGGAATACTGCCGAGCAAAAGGAGTGGAGCAAGCCTTATATAGACATGGACGGCAAAATGTGGTGGTGCACATCTGTAATCCAGTACCTGGTCGGTGGAAGCAGGAGGAACAAATGTTCAAGACTTACGTTCTTAGATCAAAGGTTCAAGACTGAGGCCTCAAGTTCTTAGATCAAAGGTTCAAGACCGAGGCCTCAAGAATCCATGCCTCAAAAAACCCAAACCAAACAAATAAAAACAAGCAGAAACAGAGGTTCTTAACTGGTTTCTGATCAGTAACTGGTCTCCAATACAGTAGCAAGGAAGGTCCTAAAGACTCACTGGCTACAGTGAGTAAAGGCACACCAGCCTTTGAATTTAGTTGTATAATAAAAGTTTAGAGAAAACTGAAAGAAAATGCAATTATGTTGTAAGTTAGGATACAGAGATGGAAAGAAGGCTTGCTCTCTGGTCCTAGTCCTACCAACTAACAATACAGAGCGGGGTTGACTTATTCTCTCCAATCCTCACTGAAGACAGACGAGCCAGAACACAAGAAGGAGCCAGTAGAGCAGATTGTTAAGCTAGTTTGAGGCCAAGCAGAGCAATTTAGGGTCAAGAGAGAAGCCAGATTAAATAAGTCAGCTGGGAGAAGAGTTTAAGCCAGAACAGCTGAGCTGAAGCAGGCAGCCCAGAGCTCAGGAAGAACAAGTAAGGGCAAGCTTACTAAACAGTAAGTCTCAGGGGCTGAAAACATTCTAGGCCTAGGTTAGATTGTACAGAGGCTAGAAGCTTCTAGGACTAGGTTAGCAGGTGGCAGTACGCCTCCAAGACAACAATTAAACCAGGAGAATGAAAGTAACTTTTACACCTCACTTATCTGTAAAACAAGAGGGACTAGAATTTAGCCGTAAGGTCTTTCTGGTTCTAATCTACAGTTCTATAAACATAATCACTGTAGAGTTGCCAGATATTAAGGAAATATGTTACAAATTTAAGAGTACCAAGAAAGTTCCACACAAACCTGTGCCTGAAGTAGTCTCAGCTGTCTGTCTTGCTCTGTGACAAAGCGATATGCATCAGGAGATAGTCCCATCATGCCATTATCTGGTGCTGTACTGGGTGTGTGCATGCACATGGCACAAGGCTGTGGCACACAGGAGTCCATATGTGAAGGTCCTGCCACAGGGGATGGATCTTCAGTGTTACGGGGAGAATAGCTGTCTATGCCTCCCTGAGGTTTTGTGGCCACAGGGCTACTAGAAGAGTAGATGGCATTATGAAACAGAGATGGGCATCCACTTGAGTGAAATAATGCATGTTTTGGAAGGGCTTCAGAGCGGAGGTCCTGAATGGACCCTATTGTATTTCCCTGCCAAGAATTTATCGTACTATACTGAATATGACCATGATGTTGACAACAGCTGCAGATGTTGGTGGAATAGTAAGGTGGTAGTGAAGGAGTGGGTACTTGAAGCTCCATTGGTCTTGTCGAATTATGGGGTGAAAAAACAAAATTGTGTGGATGGGCTTGTGGAGCAAGAGAGGGCTGCCTAGCATTCTGTGTAGAAGGTCTCATCGGATAGTCTTCCTTTTGCATGCTCACAGCAGAAACTGCTTGAAGTTTCTCAGATACATCAGGAGACAGCACATTGAGAGACGGGTTAGCGTTAGCGTTCCTGAGCTGGGGGCTCTCTTTCTTACAAGATGATTGCTTCCCTCTACACTGTCTCAAAGCAGTGTCCTGGCCTAACTGACTTGGCATTCCCTTCAAGGAAGGCTCCCCAGCATCAGCTTCTGAGCTGTGTTTGTCATCGCGAAGGTCAGGCTGCGATGGCTTCCTCAGCAAAGGACTGTCCGGATTCACCATCTCCACCGGGTTAGGCTGACTGCTTGACGCTGTGAAGTTGCCATCTAACACAAGTGAAAGTTCAGGAACAGATGGCTGGATCTTAGAAATCTATAAGTGAAAGCAGAGAGAAAACTCTTAGGAAATTTATTTGCTCTTTTTCCTTAGACAAGCATTTGCCAAATAATATCTAATTACATACTAAGATTTGCTCAATATTTAGACCACCAACCAATATTTTCTGGGTACATGGCAAGCAGTAAAAATACAACTGTGAGCACAAAAAAACATGGTTGTTGCCTTCACATACACATAACTATTCCCCTGACTGATTCAGTTTTTTGAGACCAGGCCTTTCCCTACAGCCCTGGCAGACCTGGAACTCACTCTGTAGACCAGGCTGGCCTTGAACTCAGAGATCTGTCTGCCTCTGCCTCCCAAGTGGTAGGATCAATGGTGTGTCCACAACCACCACAGCTCCTAGACTTACTTAAAATGGAACTTTTATTATGACATTGATTAAAATTATCTAGATTACAGGGGGGAAAAAAGGAAGTGTATTATACTAGAGTTTCTTACCTTCATTCTATAAAAAAATTACTACAGGCAGAATGCTTCAACAAATACAACAGCCCATGTTACTATTCCTTAAAGAAATAACACTCCAATAAGTACTTCAGAGTATTCCCTATTAAAGTCACTAAGTTATTTCTTCTATTAATATTAAATAAAAGAGATGGGCAAGAACATAAACTCTGTTATACTACAATTTTTTTAAAGCAGTGTTGGAGATTTTAATGCAGATTTTAACCATGAGGGTTAAGAGAAAGAGATGCTTGGAGGAAATTTAAGACACCCAACAGTGTGGACTTCTTAAGGAAGAGTCACCAACCATATTAATTTTTTAAAAATCTGTTTCATTTCATTTCCTTTCAGTTAAGTTCAACTAAGGTAAATATTTCTAAAAAAATAGGTCACTAGTTGGTAGCAACTTAAAAAAAAAATGACCAGCAAGGGTTAATGGCAATCTCTAAATACAAGTAGTATGTTTTTTCTGAGCACAGTAACAAAACTGATGCCAGGCACCGGTGACATAGAATGCCAAGTCTATGTTGCCTGTAAAAACACCAAATTCTGAAGCCAAAGCCCCAGAATTGGAATTCCAGTTTTATTACTTACTAGGTGTGTGATCATGGAGTGCCAGCCAACTGAAACCTCAGTTTTCTTATACTTACATATACATTATTACCTATATGTGAACATATGCATGTAGTATTATTTAACTGCATGCACCTGTGAGATATCTACACATACCCCTACATATCTTCTAAGGGCCAGAATGACCCTTCTACAAGGATGAGGTGGTACGTAAGTGCTTTACTATAGGAACGTAAGATGTCTAGCTGAAGTGAGCTCATTTAAGGACACTACCTTCTGACTCACTGGGTGAGGACTGGGACTTGGTCTTGGAGAAAAATCTTCATCTTCAAGGTCAGTGTCGTGATTATTTATTGGTATTTTCCCAGGAGATCTAGAGTAGAAGAGGAGAGAAGACAAACTTTTAACAAACCAGGGGTGTTTTTTCCTTTTTGAAATGTGACGATGTCATTTAGTAAATACTGAAACAATTTAGCACCTGACAGCTACAAATGGTTTTCTTAGGTCAGTGTTTACTAGGAAAGGTGGTTTCCTCAGGTTTAGTAATTACCTACCTCATTTACGCAGTCACTGAATGTTTAGCCCTACTTTATTAACTACTACATACAACACACCAATAGTCACTGTACATCTTCTGGTTGACCACATTCAACAATGTAGAAAGAAAACTTAGCACTTATTCTAAATGTGTATTACGGTATGACAGGTACACATCCTGCGATGGTTTGAAGGCTCAGGTTTTGAACATTTGGCCCCCAGCTTGTAGTGGCACTATGAAGGTCATGGCCCCCAGCAGGCAGGTAGGGCCTGGCTGTTGGAAGCAGGTCAGTTAGGGTGGATCACTGAATCTTGCTCCTGATTCCATTTTGCTTTGTCTCCTGGCCCCCACCACGTGAAGCTACCGTCATTCAAGTCCACTGCTGTGTGTGGAGCTGCTTCTGTCACTATACCTTCCTACCCAAGACCTGAAATCTCTCTGAAACAGCAAGCCAAAATAACCTTTTGTCAGCTATATTGTTAGAGAATAACAAGTAACTAAGACACACGCCAACAATACTTAACACATTGTATTAAATACCTACTGTGATAAAAAGGAACACCACTGAAGAATTATATTTTTCTATGTACATAAAACATGGCTGGGTGTGGTGGTGCATGTCTTTAATCCCAGCACAGCAGGCAGATAGATCTCTATGCTCTACACAGTGACTTCCAGGCCAGCCAGAGCTACCTAGTTAAGGCTTTGTCTCAAGAAAAAAGAAGAGTTTTACTATCTTTAAAAAACCTATTTGGTGCGCAACCACCTGTCGGCCTGCTCACCCGCGCCCATCATCCATCTGTCCATGTGTCTGTCTGTGTATGCATGTGTATGTAACACACAGAGGTCAAAGAACTTTCAGAAGTTGGTTTTCTTTCTTTTTTGTCTTCTTCTGAGACACAGTTTCTCTATGAAGCCTTGGCTGTCCTGGACTCACTTTGTAGACCAGGCTGGCCTGGAACTCACAGAGATCCACCTGCCTCTGCCTCCCTGAGTGCTGGGATTAAAGGCATGTGCCACCACGTCTGGCTTCAGAAACTGGTTTTCTTTTACACCATGTGGGTCCTGGAGATCAGACTCATATCATCAAGTGCTTCACCCACTGATCCATACAGCGAGTTCCTAAGTTCTTTTTAAAATTACTTTTGTAAGTTAGCATATAAAGTGACGGGTTTCATTATAGCATTTTCATATAGTTGTGTTACTATGCCATCCCTACTCATGTCTGCTTTCCTATGTACTTAGGTCTACAGTGGGAGCATACTTAGGAATGGAGGGTACCTCACATTTAGTCAACTGTAGTCCTTGTATCCCAGATAGCACGCTCCACTGAAAACAGGACTCTTTGACAAAGTTGGGGATATAGGTTAGTGGTTGATTAGTACATGCAAAGCCCTAGGTTCAATCTCCAGCACCGATGAGAAGGAAGAAAATAATTTTAATGCTGGCACTGACTTTCAAAAGCTAAAACTAAGGTTTAAGGTTAAAAAAAAAATTCTGTGTGGAGGAGAGACTAAAGATTTGGAATATTATGTGCATAAAGGTCTTTTGTTGTTGTTTGGTTCATCTTAGTAAACAGATAAAGTTTCATCAGGATGCTTTAGGGAAAAGGGAAACAATAAGGGAAGCTAAGAGAGCTTAGAATTAAATAGTGAAGTTCCTACAAATGCATCCTATATCCTGTTTTACATAAGCCAAACTTTTCTTAGCAGAGAAAAAGAATAAGAAACTCCAAAGAAGATTTGAAGATGAGACCTCCCGAAATCCTGGTGGTCTAGAGAAGAAAACAGTTACAAAGGTCTTTCTGTGCAAAGTACTATAATAAAGCAATGATAAAATCTGCATGATTTTTTCAGTAGAAAGGCAGGGTCTGTACCAGTCCCACTCATCGCTCCCCCAACATACACAGACATGTGGACTACACAATGCTATCGCATGTGCTCAGTACAGGCTACTCAAGACAGAAGGCTCAAAGAATTTGCATCAACTTGTCAAAGATTAGTAGATATAAAGGGACACAGCAGACAGCAGTATAGATAGATGAAAATCATGCTCCTTTTTTATTACCAGTAATGATATACTATTAATCCCCACTACATAAAGCCTCACCAGAGAGGGGATAAAAAGATGGTGAATTGACTGTAAACTGAACAGAATAAAAGAACAAGCAGAACAGAGGCTTAGGGTAGACACTCAGTTCAATTATGAGGGGTACACTACTATGCACACCTGAGTTATTTTGTGAAATATTGGTTCCTGCTACATTTCTTTTCTTTCCAATTTTTAATTATGTTTTCACTTTTACATATACGTTTATATTATTACACACATATACAATAAACTACCTACAGCAAGAAAGACCACAAAACAATTAGGAATTTATAAATGTTACGTTCATAGTGTTTTGCCTATTTGTATTTGGCAACTTTGGAGAAAACATCTTTCCTATCTTGGTGAGTCTACAACTCTGAATGTAAATCAGTATCTATCATATCTCATCTCTATCAACCTAAAAACTTCTATCTAGACCTAAAAACATCTTAACCCCTAAACAACTAAGCTTAATTGTAAAACTAAACTATCTGGTCTTCAACCCCACTAGAGAATTGAGAAGGAATAAAATTAATTATTTGAATAAACAGGAAGTACATGTTAGCAGCTTCCAAAATGAGAAAATGACAGAGATAGTTCACTGCCTAGACAGTCACACAAAACTCTCTATACTGTTGGAGCATCATCTTTAGCCATCTGGCCATTATATCTGACAGACATATTTGTGAAACAAGGGCTATTAAGGACTTGCTTACCCTGTCACGGCAGATTTTATGGCTACATTTCTTAAACACCCCCCCCCCCCCCCCCCCCCCCCCACACTCAGCTGATGTCAAACAGTAAACTCAGCTTTTTCTTAAACACCCTAAGCAAAAAGGGGAAAAAAATTAATTGTTACCTTAGTCTTTTAGGCAAAATTTACTAAAATCTAAAGCAGCATTTCTCATTAAGGTTCATTGAGAGTTGAAAACAAAGGTTTCAACAACTCTGCTGCTCTTTGGTGGTGCTGGGATTAAACCCAGGGCTCTGCAGATGCTAGGCAAGCACTCTGCCACTAAGCCATACACTAGCCCCTTAATATTAAGGATTCTGTTTCCTTAACTAGGCCTTTTCGTTCATAAATATTCAATAAAATGGTAAGATAAAGGCTTAGAATTTAGAAAGTTAAGTTGTACCTGCGACAGACTAGAAGCACGAGTTTCTGGTGCCCTAAGCTGTTTGAGGATAACTTTAATGTCCACACAGATGGGAAGAAGCACCTCAGATGCCTCTCAGGATCTACGTGTGTAAAGGAAGCTGTGGATGTGACTAACACTCTTCAGGAAGAGTGGTTATTTGGGGTTCCTCAAGTAGACCCAACACAATCTCTCCCATCCCAGCCCCAGACAGCATAACTCTGGCTGTCCTGGTTCCCACTCTGTAGGACTAGGCTGCCCTCACACCTGGAGCTCCGCCTGCTTCTGCCTTCGCAGTACTGCGACTGAAGGCATGCCACCATCACCCACTGACCCAACACAATCTTAAGGGTCAAGGGCTGGAGTGAGAGAAGATGTGAAGGTGGAAGCACAGGCCAGAGAAGAGAAGGAAAAGGGGAGAGAGAGGGAGACTTGAAGAGGACATGCTTTCGGCTTTGAAAATAGCGTAAGGAGCTTTGAGACAATGAATACTGATGGTTTCTAGAAGCTAAAAGAAGCAAAACAAAACAAAAACTCCAGAATGAATACAGACTGCCAATATTTTGGTTTTGAGATCCAAACACTGGTTTTAATGTCTGACCCCCTAGAATAAAGATTTGAACATACCAGCTATTTTCTCAATAAACCAAAGCATTCCAATAATCAATGAAAAGATTATTTGTATCTGCTTATTTCTCTTGTAATATATTAAACATATAACGTTAAGGAGAACCGAAAGGCAGGCTCAGGTTACATTTTTAAAAGCTAAGGAGCCGCACTGAGGGCTCCAGAGTTACTCTGCAGAGGGCTCATTTGACTCCTAGTACTCACATGGCAGCTCCCAACCATTACGACTCCAGCTTCAGGAGCTCTGACACCATCTTATGACCTCTGAAGGCACTGTATGCCCATGGTGCACTGTTGGCATAATATTCCTGTGGACTGTGTACAGTATACCCTTGTTCATTCAAATGCTGATTTCTCTACCCAACTCTCTGGTTTCAATCCAGACATTGCCTTGTGATGTTTAGTCTAAGTATCTCCTGTCTCACGTTTGTGTAAACATGTTAACCATTTGTTCTCTGTATTGTCAATAAAAACCAACTAGCCCATGCTGAGCAATAACAGAGAATAGGGTAGGACATCCTGGTCCAATAAGGGGAAGAGAAAGGACAGGAAGGGGAGTGGATGCATATGAAGAGAATGGGGATGCACCAGGAGGAATGAGCAAGACCTAGGATATGAGTAAAAACCAAGTATAATGTGGGAAATTTGAATGGGAGGAAACTATACTAGCTTGAAGGTTTAGGATGGAGTAATTATTGCTCAATACTGTGCTTTAGGCTAATTAAATATATCCTAGACCCTGTATGGTTATTTGGTTATAAAGCTGGTTAAGGAGTAACTGCTGATTTTACTAAAATTATAAATCAGAACTAAAGATTAATACTCATTTCAACAGTGTACATAGATACATGCAGACAAAACACATACACATACGATAAATAAATCTGGTAAATTAAAATAAAACATTAAAAAATGGCTCAGGGATGCAGCTTAATAGTAGACTAGTTGCCTACCATCTAAGAGGCCCAGGCTTTGATCCCTGGCACTGAACAATATAATAATAACAATAATAAATAATATAAAACAAAACTTATTGTAACACTATTAACAATAGCAAAGATATGAACCAACTATCAACAGAAGAATAAATAAAGAAAGTGAATTTCCTCAGCTACAAAGAGTGGAGTAATGACATTCTCAGGAAAATGGATGGATTGAGAATAATTTAACTGAAATAAGCCAGATTCAAAATGATTAATGTGATATGTTTTTTCTATATTTGGATAGATTTGACATATATGTATGTGCCTGAAAACCAAGTGGGAACTACTTAAGAGTAAGAGGGAAGGGAGGAAGAAAGTATGCAATTATGAGTAAAAACATCATAATGAAAATCCCATTATTTTATACTTCTACTAAACAAAACAAAACAAACAAACAAAAAAAAAATGCTGAGAAACAGACAAGACACCTGCTAGGATGATTTAAACTAAAAATAGTTCCTAACTTAAGAGGCAAAGGGCAAACTAAGATTTCTTTAAACAAACAAAACCCTAGCATTCAAAAGCAGCTTTGAACTGGATTTATCAAATAACTTTATCAGAAATAATTGGAGGTCTTAAAATATATATATGCTTACGTACTTCGGGGTGAGGGAATACATGCCTACACATGCAGGGGCCAGAGAGCAACTCTGGAGTTGCCTCTCTCCTTCCACCCGCCTGTACTTGGGTTCTAGATCAAACTCAGGTCCACGGGCTCAATAGCAAGCGACCTTACCCACTGAGCCATCCTACTGCCCCCAGAATGTTTTAACTACTCAATGAAAACCAGTAACTAGTAAAGAAAATATACATGGTAATAAAGATTATCTTTTACCTCTTAACTGAAAGATTCTTGGAAATCTTGCTAAGAAACTCGGCCTCTGCTTCTGCATCTTGACTCTCAGCACTAAGTTCAAAATGGATTGGATTTTTGTAAGAAGGGTCAACATTCTGAAATGAAGGAGGTCACACTTTTGAGATTTGACTTAAAATACCATAGAATTCTATCTATTTGAACAGTAACTCTGGATCACTGATAAAAGCACTTCTGAGTTCTGAAACCTGCTTCTGTAGAATGCCTGGCTTCCTGCTTTGTAAGGGAGATGAAAACCTAACCCTGTGTTATGAAACTCACTGTTATCAGGGATGCAGTGAATAAAACAATAATACAAAAATACAAAAATGTATTCATGAAATGGTACAACCCATAAATAAATTCAAAGAAAACAAGATGAGTTGAGTGGAACCACATGGTTATTATATAATGAGTATATTACTTATTTTGAGATGTAAGATAAACTAATTTAATTTTTTTTAAAAAGTAGTATTTAAGCCAGAATGGTAGACACATGTAGTCCTAGGTACTCAAGGAGTCTGAGTTATTTGAGGCAAAGAATTTGAATCCAGCTTAGGCAAAAAGAAGAGAGTACCCTTCTTTCCTTTGCTTTGTTTTTCTGAGACAAGGCTCTTCAACATAGCCCTGGCTACCCTTAAATTCACTATATAGACCAGAATGGCCTCAAACTCATAGAAGTCTGTCTGCTTCTACTTCTGAAGTGCTGAGATTAAAGGCATTACCACCACTGCCTGGCCTATTCTTTAAATTTAGTTTTTATATAATAGTTTCAAAGACTGACTTTCTCTGTGATGACTACTAGATGCATTTTATTTTTAAAGACAAGGTCTTAAAATGCATACCTGGCTCTCCTGGAAATCACTATGTAGACCAGGCTAGCCTTTGAACTCACAGAGCTCCACCTCCCTCTGTCTTCTGAGTACTGGGATTAAATGTCTATGCCAGTAGGCCTGGTGCCTAGATGCACTTTTATGTTTTGTTGGATCTTCTAGGACTAGAGTTATAGGTTGTTATAAGCCACCACGGGGGTGCTGGGAACTGAACCCAGGTCCTCTAGAAAAGCAACCAGTGCTCTTAACTACTGAGCCATGTCTCTAGCACCCAAGAAAAAATTTTTAAAGATTGTTAATTATACCTACATATTAAAAAAAATAAATGATGACGGCGGGCAGTGGTGGCATATATCTTTAATCTCAGCACACAGGAGGCAGAGGCAGGTGAATCTCTGAGTTTGAGGCCAGTGAGTTCCAGGACAGCCAAGGCTATAGAGTGAAAGCCTGTCTAAAAACAACAAGTGATGACAAGGAAAACACTAACATCAAAAATCAATCCTCAATAGCTCAATAGTACAAAACACTACAATGCATAAACTTCTGAAAAAAATGACTAAGAAAAGAAATGATGGCAAATCTTCACTACCAACTAGACTAGACTCTGACTCAGCTACATGGATGAGGCATCTCCGCATGTCAGTGGTGAAATGCTTTTAGAGAGGATTAACCGGTGAAGACACACCAAGAACATGGGTGGTGCCATACATGTGCTGAAGCCCTGACTGAACCAAGGGCAAAGGCAGTAGGGTGTCTGTATTCCTGCAGCCCTGCTTCCAGGGTAGCCATGAATGAGGAGCTCTCTTCCACCACACAGTCCTACTACCGTGATGGTCTGCTCTAGCACATGAGGCCAGCCAGCCATGGACTGAACTCTTAAACTAGGAGCTGGAACGAATCTCTCCTTCCTTGCTTATCTCTGCTGGTTTGGTCAGAGTGATGAGAAAAATAACATACACACAGGTGAGCTTAACATACACACAGGTGAGCTTAAGTACTTACATTGAAAAGACGTAAAGTCTCCTTGTTGGTTAATAACTGAAGCTGAAGGTCAGGTGTCCTACCGTCACAAGGAAGGCACTCATAAAATTCAGGTTCCTTATGTGTCAACGAATAAAGAACTATAATAAAATTTCCAGATTCTGAAAAAACCCTAAAAAAAAATTAGCACTGAATTAAAATTTAGTGATAACAAGATTATACTGCCTAGATGTAGTGGCACATGCCTTTAATCCCAGCACTTGGGAAGCAGAGGCAGGAGGATCTCTGAATTTGAGGCCAGCCTGGTCTACAAAGCTTGTACAGGACAGCCAGGGCTACACAGAGAAACCCTGTCTTGAAAGATTATACTGAAAGATCTCCTAGGTAAGATCTCCTAGCTAAGTTTCCCAGTCTAGGCAACAGAGTGTTTAAAGTATGCATGCTTATCTTTTAATATTATTAATTTAATTAAAAAAAATTTTTTTTTGTTTTTGTTTTTTGAGACCAGTTTCTCTGTGTAACTATCCTAGTTATCCTGACTCACTTTTGTACACCAAGCTGGCCTCAAACTCACAGCTGTCTGCCTGCCTCTGCCTCCCAAGTGCAAAATATTTATTTTTATTTTATGTATGTAAGTGTCTGGTGCCTGTGGAGGCACAAAGCCAGCATGTGGGTACTAGGAATCAAACCAGGGTCCTCCGCAAGTAGAGTCTGTGCCCTTAGCCACTGAGCCATCTCTCTAGCCCGAATATTAATTTTTGAATTTAAAAAATACATTCTATAATAAAATACATAAAAACTCTTCGTAAAATATCAAATAACACAGGAATATATAAAATGCAAAATGAAAACTTCCCCATTCAACCTTGAGAGAGAGAGAGAGAGAGAGTGTGTGTGTGTGTGTGTGTGTGTGTGTGTGCGCGCGCGCACGCGCGAGCATGCACTTAAGAATATGCACACAATGTCATGTACCTGAGGCTACTTGAAAGTGTGAAAGGATCACTTGAGTCCAGGAGTTCAACACCCATCTGAGTTTTTACTGAACATCTACTGTCTATAAAAACTTAAACAAGCCGGGTGTGGTGGCGCACGCCTTTAATTCCAGCACTCAGGAGGCAGAGGCAGGTGGATTGCTGTGACTTCAAGGCCAGCCTGGTCTACAAAGCAAGTTCAGGACAGCCAAGGCTACACAGAGACCCTGTCTCCAAAAAAACAAAAAAACAAAAAAAAACGAAACAAAACAAAACTTAAAACAAGGTAATTGATAATAAAACTTAACTGTTCTAAATCATAGAAAAGAGCCAACAATTAACACTTAGCACCTTTGGGCTGAAGGGGCGGCTCAGTGCTCAGTGATTAAGAGCCCTCACTCCTCTTTCAGAGGACTGGGTTCAATACCCAACCCTAACCCTGAGTGATTCACAAGCTTCCTAACTCCAGTCCCATGGGACTGGATGCCCTCTTCTAGCCTCTATGAACACCAGAATGCATATGATACACAGACATAGATGTAGATGAAATATCCATACACATAAAATAAATAATAATAAAAATTTAAAAACAAAGAAAGCACTTAGCACCCTTCTTCTCTTTTTGTTTGTTTCTGGGACACGGACTTGCACATCTTAGGCTGGCTTGGAACTTGTTTTGTAGCCCAGACTGGTCTCAAACTGGTCCTTCTGCCTTAGGCTTGCAGTGCTAACATCACAGGTAAGGCAAGCCTCATTATGTGTGGATTGTTTTAGTACAAATAAATAAAATTCATTTGAAAAGTTCACTAAAATACAAAAAGTGTAACTATAAAGGCATTTGAAAAAAATACAAGGGTTCTTTTAATTTAGTAATACTCCTAAAATGTGAAGAGCCTAAGAAAAAAAAAATGATAAATTTGACAAAAAACAAAAAACCCCCCACAAAAACCAAAATCCAAAATAACAACAACAAAACCCCATAAACTAAAGCAAACAAACAAACAAAAAATAACCTTGAGGTTGGGGCTAGAGAGATGGCTCAGCAGCTAAGAACACTGGCTGTTCTACAGGACGTGGGCTTGATTCCACCACCCAGTCGATAATTTAGAACCACCTGTAACTCCAGTTCTGGGGGTACAATGCTCTCTTCTGGCCTCTGTGGGCACCAAGTATGCAAATAGTGTACAGACATGTAGGCAAAATACACTTAAAACTTAATAATAAACAGCACAACAAAATAAAATAATTAAAGCGGAGCAGGGTGGAGAGATGGCTCAGTGGTTAAAAGCACTGGCTATTCTTGCAGAGGACCTGGGTTCAATTCCCAGTACCCACATGTCAGCTCACAACTGTTTGTAGCTCTAGTTCCAGGATCCAACACCCTCAAATATCATACATGCAGGCAAAACAGTGCACATAGGGGGACAAAAAAAGCTTGGGGCATAAGGTCAGAGGTGTACAAAGCTTTGGGTTAGAGACTCAGCACCATCAGGAAAAAAAAGTAGTCTGGGAAAAATACCATTAACTAAAATTAAATGGAGTTATAATCTGAGGGAAGAAATTTTTGCTCTAAGTATTTAAATATGCTGAGAGAAACAAGGAGAGAAAAAGGAGGAAGCGTGTGGCCTTACAAATTACTGAGAAAGAAGCACAAAGCAGGAGAAAACAGCAAGAGACAAGTCCCAGAAGAAGTCATAAACCCTGGCAAAGAGCACGCTTCCTCTACTAGATTAGCAAAGGCATCAAAGCTTCTGTAACCAGAAGAGCAGCTCACACCCGCAGTTCAACACTCAAGAGGCTGGGGCAGCAAGACTGCCTTGAGCTCATGTCAATCTGGGCCACCCTGTGAGTTCATGGCCGTCTTGGCTACAGATTAAGACCCTCTCTCAAAAGACTGAAGAGAAAGCAAGCAAAGGCTTTCTACTCACCTGTCTTGAGCTCAGGACCTGCTTCTCTGTCCTTCTGTCTAGCCACACCATCATCCTTACTGTGTTATCTTTCACTTGGAGCCTCTGAGGCTAACACATCCTGTATCTACCCATGATCGTCACAGCTTACCTTCTTACTCCTTCTTACGTATTGTAAAAGATTAAAACAGTATATGAATTTTAACTGAAACCAATAAAATGTAAATGGGGAAACAATCAAACTATAATATTATAGAACGAAATATCACTTGCCTTTCCTTAATAGAAGAGTTGAACATGTATCTCAAGCAGCAAGCCCACACCTGAGGGCTATAGATATGTATAATTCCAGACAGCCAACTAAAAGAAAGACAGGGAGTATATAATCAGCCCAGTATGGTGGCACATGCCTGTGATCCCAACACCTGGAGGCTGAGGCAAATTCTAGGGTAGCATGGGCTACACAGGGAGCTTGTACCTCAAAATAAAAACAAAATAAAGAGAAAACACCCACAGCCATTTAAAAATTAACATACTTTGGATTACATCCTTTCTAAGACCGATTCTTGAACCTCAACAGCAGTACATTAAAACCTTCACAAATAAGGACTCACACTGATAATTAAGAGAGGGACTACATAGATATCTATGGCAACACGAATATATCTACATATCAAAGAGATAAGTACATGTTCTTTGATCACTTTCATTTGGATGTAGGACAGAAAAATGGTTTGTGGGGGTAAAAAAGGGTAATCAGAATAAATTAGCATGGACTGGAAATGAACAAAATTAGAGACCAAACTCTGTGACCTAAACTAGAATTGTGGAGAGGATAAAATGCTATAACATATACATACAGGTAGCCCAAACTATAGAAATACTTGACAAGAAAATGCCCACAATTGCCAGGGAGTTGTGGCGCACACCTTTAATCCCGGCACTTGGGAGGCAGAGGCAGGCAGATCTGAGTTTGAGGCCAGCCTGGTCTACAGTGCATGTTCTAGGACAGCCATGGTTGCACTAAGAAACCCAGTCTTGAAAAACAAAAGACAAAACAAACAAAACTGCCACAATTAACTCTTTATTTTTAATTAATTAATTAATCTATTTATTTTTGTTTTTACAAGGCACTAGGTTGCCCTTGAACTCAAAGCCACCACTCCCAGCCATGATAACTTCTTTTACAAACCCTGTGTTTATTTTTTAGTGTTCATTCATAGATAAGTTATATACTTCATTATTGTCTATTATTTTATTTTTATGAATATCTTATCACTTCAGTTTGAATATAAATTCCTTGAGAAGGGATTTTAAGCCCCAACACAGAATCAAACATGCAAAAAGAAAGCACGTAATAGATACTGAATAAATATGAGTTTCTGAATGATCTTTCTCAATGTCATTAATGCACTATCTATAAAGAGAAACCATTAACACTAAAGGGAATTTCTATTCAATTCCCTGTCAACGGATTTTTAAATTCTATTATGTTAAGCCCTGGATTCTTCAAGATACAAAGAAAAATTGAGGGAAGGCTGAAGATCTTCAACTTAAACTAGGATTCAGAAAGACCTTGTTAGCTGATAAACACTAAAATACAGAAGCATAAGAGCCACCAGCTTTTGTAGGTTTATAAAATCAGCTCAAGCCAGATATGGTGGCATATTCCTTTAACCCCAGCATGCAGGAGGATCTTTGTGAGTTCCAGGCCAGCCAGGGCTACATAGAAAGGCCATGTCTCAAATAAAAACAAACAAAACAAAAAACAATCAACCAAAATATAAACACAAAAAAGCAACAACAAAAGATGAGCTTATCACTCATAATACACTCAATTTTCCTGATTTATTTGATACACACTAAGCTGAGAGGTTTTCTTAAGCAGATGATACTTACATTCCCACTAATGGTAAAGAATAGACTTTGGGATCAGATTCCAACAAAAGTAACAATTTGCGTGTTTCATCCATGGTAATATATCTAAACAGAAGAAACTTATGTAAGAATAATTTTAAGTATGTTAACACTAGTTAAGTAAATTAAGTAAGTTAAATTTAAGTTTAACTCAAAAGAGACAGCCTTGAAACATATTTTAGGTAGTGAATGAAAAAAAGACTACAAAGACAATATGTAAAAAAAAAAAATTTTTTTTTTTTTTTTTGGTTTTTCAAGATAAGGTTTCTCTGCATAGCCTTGGCTGTCCTGGACTTGCTTTGTAGACCAGGCTGGCCTCGAACTCACAGAGATCCGCTTGCCTCTGCTTCCCTGAGTGCTGGGATTAAAGGTGTGCACCACCACATCCAGCTATGTAAAACTTTTTACCTATTAAAATAGCCATTTACTAGTAAATAAAATATTTTACTCCTCTACTTACATGTTACTTTTAAATAGTGTTAACATTAAAGAGGACAATTTTAGAACCAATTAAGTTATTGAAAAAAGTGAATTTCCTGTTATGGGAAGTGTGCAATTTGATATAAGAAATGTGACTTTTCAGCTAAAGAGACTGCATTAAGGGAGGTATAATTAATCTACATACAATATTCTTCCAACCGCTGCCAAAGAGTATGATAACAAAACTTAAAACCCACTTTCCCTAAAAGGACATTATAAAACCATGGGCTGGATACAATCCTAAGGCAAGGGCTGATGAGATGGCTCAGAGACTTACAGCCCACACTGCTCTAGCACAGGTCCCAGGTTTGGTTCCCAGCACCCATGTTGGGCAGCTCACAACTACCTGTAACTCCAACTCCAAAGGATCCAGCATCTTCTTTTGGCTTCCTCAAGCACTGACACACACAATTTTTTAAAAATCTAAAATACTGGCTACCACCATGTCATGCTTACTGGAGAATACTCAGGGGTTCCAGACAGATCATGAAAAGACAATCTACTCTGCCTAAGTAAACACCTTGGGTACAAATAAAAAGACATCACTTGTTGGTTAATTTTAACAACAAAAAAACTCATGCCCCAGTTAAGGGGCACTTTATTATTCCAAAAGATAAAATGATTTGTTCAAGTAGTTTTTTGCTCATCGTGGCTTTTGATCATTTGTAAGATAATTAATACATTTCCTTCTCCACCATTTCAACCAGCAGGCATCACTCTGATCAGAATGTGAAAATAAAAATGGGATTTCCTGGCTATTACAAAGAAAAAGTCTCTCGGTCTCTCTCTGGGTCGGAGTTAAGTCTACCCTGGCAAACAATTTTGGCTTGAGAGACCTAACAGAAACTGCAGTGGAGCCAGTGGGAAAGAAAACGCTAATGCTTACAGCCATTGCCCCTCACGCTGTCAACAAGGGCACTTCCTCTCTAACCCTGCTCAGTAGGTGTAAACAAAGCGAGGACTGAGGCAAGCAGCCGGCGAGGGCTGGAAAGTATACCCCTTGACCCGAGAGGCTGAGGGACAGTGAGCTGCTGCAGGGATCTGCTCCTGCTACAAAAGGGAGCTCCTCTCTCAACAGCTGACAACGTGGAGAGGGAGAACACTGAAAACCTTTCCTTGTCCTTGTGTTCGTGCTCGTTACTAACAGCTAAGCTAAAGCACACGTTAGGAATAAATTCTCCAGCATTTCTTAGATTCTGTCAGATCTTGGTTGAAAAAAAAAAAAAAGAAAGAAAATAGCCCATAAGGTAGGCAACATACAATGTATTTTCTCCTCCACTTTTTTTTGGTTTTTTCAAGACGGGTTTCTCTATGTAGCCTTGACTGTCCTGGACTTGCTTTGCAGACCAGGCTGACCTCGAACTCACATCAATCTGCCTGCCTCTGCCTCCCGAGTGCTGCGATTAAAGGCCTGCGCCACCTCGCCTGCCTTCCACTTATTTTTTTTTTAAGATTCAAACCATGTATCAGCAGATATTTTTCGTGTGGTTCTGGAGACTTGGGGACTAAGCTCAGATTCATAATTGTACATACATGTACTCTACTAATCTAGCCTTACAGTCAAGCTTCTCTTCTTTCTTCCCCACCCACCTCTTTCTTTCTGGTAGGGTCACTATGTAGGCTTGGTTTTTTCTGAAATTCACTATGTAGACCAGGTTTGTCTCAAACTCACAGAAATCTGTCTCCTAAGTACGAGAATTAAAGGTGTCTGACATCATGCCCTGAAATCTATTTTAATTTAATTTTTTTTTTTACCACCAATTTACTTTGTAGGGTGAGGCACAACTACGCAATAAAATTAATAGGCTATGCTATATTACAGCAATTGAGTGTATGCTTAGCATGTGCAAGACCGGCTGTTCAATCCCCAACAACAAATACTTAGAAATAAGCATTTTTATCTTCTCTGACCACTGATATCAAATGGCTGGATATCTGACATGTAAACTGACTATAGTATTTAGTATTATGTGGCTATGTTGAAAAATATATTAATTCAACCAGTATTTACGAGCTTAGACTAATGGCTCTTTTACTTACCCATGTTTATAGGTTCCTTGAACTTGAGAAATACTCAGCTTACTACCTAAGTTCCTCGCTAGTGCTGTAGGGATAATGGGGATGGGCTTCACAGGTGCACATTTGAAAGAGTTTGCTAGAGTTACTGCTGCCCAATGCAACTCAAAATCCACGCTGTCCAAACTCTCCCTGGCAGTGATGTGAGCTCGCAGGGAAAGCAGCTTTCCACAGTCCAAGAAATCTTTGCTACCCACATGGTATTGTAAAGCCTGGGGAACCAATATTACACAGTTACTTTAGGACTTTGAAATGCAACCATATCTTTACAGTTCATTTAACACCGCTACATATACTTCTATATCTTACATTTAACAAAATTAAATTAATTCTAATTCACAACATTTCAATTCTCATTTCTTCCAAATGATCAAAAGATTATGTGAATAATTTTATCAAACCAAGTCCTAAGCTCCCTTATAAATTTCCAACTTGAAAATGTCCTAGCAGCTTTTCAAATTCTTTCTGGGCAATTATCACTCCTAATAAATTTTACTACACTGGGGGGGGGGTGTATATAAGTTAATTATGACCCAGTCTTAGAGAATCTCAATCATTTCTTTTTGGCTCCTTTCTCAAATTGGGGTAGCTCTTCTTCCATATTTACCCGTTTCTATTGTGCCCTTTCTATTCTGTACACACACACACACACACACACACACACACACACACACACACACATCTCTGTAATATACATCCAACCTAGTAGACCACTCTCTCTCATTTCAGTAAGCCTGTTTGGTCAGATTTGACAGAATTGTTTCTTTTAAGAAACCCCTAATAATTATATACACAAAAGAATTTCTTCACCTAATACAGCTCTCTATAATCTGACTAAATTAACATTCCAGTCTAATTGCCCTTAGCAAAAGTCTACATACCATTAGCACCCCTGAGCACTTCCTGAACTCTCCTGTCTTGGTCACACCACTTCCTTTTCTTGAATAATACCTACACCCCTGACCTACAATCTCTAGCCTCAGAGACCACACTACTTTGGATTTTTAAGTCCACAATGATTCAATCACATATCATTATAAATAATTCTCAAATACAAATTTGATATATTACAAACCACACACAATTTGATTCTCATATGTAATTAAAAATAATGTCATCTACACTTCAGACACAGGACTCAGAGCACCTGGGTTGGATCTGACCCAAGGCCTCCTCCCTGAGGACTAACTTTCAGAGCACTAGAAGGTGCCGTGCAAACTTCCAAGGGAGGCTAGCATAAGCCCTACCCAGACATGACACCTATGACAAACCAAAACAAGGGCAGCATGGCACGATAACTAAGGCAACAACACTGGCGCACACACGTTGGCGGTAACCAATAGCTTTCTCACTGGACTTCAGACCCACTGAAGAGAGAAATCATGCCTGGCGCTGCAAAGCTGGTCAACTACCCAGGGCTAAAGAAAGCTACGGATTCTAGAAAACCTTCAACTGTAAGTTTACTAAACTACATAGTTCCTAAGTACATTCTACATATTTATCCTATATACACAGACTCCTCATCAAAGAAACATCTCTTTTTAGCAGGAGACCATTACAAAAAACCACGACCAGTCGAAATGCAGAGAGCTAAGTCCCAACTGTTCCACCTATAACACGACTCCTATACCTAAGGCCCAGCAATCACTGGTGAATAGGACAGAGAGGCTGCAAGAGCAGAGCATAGAATGTTTGCTATGCGATTGTTTCTACTAGAAATGTTAGAGAGGCTACATAAATAAAGTCTCATCAATATGGCTGCCTAAATAAGCCCCCCAAAGAATGATGACACCACCAATGGACATGCTAACATGAAAGGGAGAAATGTTTTGAGGCCTCAACCTTAGACAAAGAGCTACAGGAAACTGGGAAATGTTGAGAGTGGGGGAAGAGCACATTCATTGGTTATCCTATATCAAGCCCTAAGGTAACACTACACAGAGGAGGCTGAAGTTACGTGTGTGAGTATCTGCAACACTAATTTTTTAAAAAGCCTTAAATCTGAAAGAACACAAGGGGATCTACATGGAAGGGGGTGGAGAGAAGAAAGGGGGAGATGATGCAATTATATCACAATTTCAAAAAATAAAAACTGTTATAAAAAGAGTAATGTTATCAATGAACTTCACCTTTAAAGCTGAACTAAAGTCATCTGCGTTATGAACTATTCCATCTCTTGAGCAGAGTCCTGGCGTGTGAACTTTACAGGGGATCACAGCATCTCCAGGGACAGAAGCAGTAGGAGTTCTTTCTGAGCACTCGGGTGCTTCTCGACCAGGGTCAAAGCGCTCTACTGTCAGAGTCACTCCTTCTTCATCTGCAGAACAAAATACCAACTATTATGCAGCACGCTAATTAAAAACATAAATCCACCAAGCAAAACTACATTTTTTAAAAAAATTTTATTTATTTATTATGTACACAATGTTTTGCCTGCATGTACAACTGTAGGCCAGAAGAAGGCACCAGATCTCATTAAAGATGGTTATGAGGGCCGGGCGTGGTGGCGCACACCTATAATCCCAGCACTCGGGAGGCAGAGGCAGGTGGATCGCTGTGAGTTCGAGGCCAGCCTGGTCTACAAAGCGGGTCCAGGACAGCCAAGGCTACACAGAGAAAACCCTGTCTCGAAAAACCAAAAACAAACAAACAAACAAATAAAGATGGTTATGAGCCACCATGTGGTTGCTGGGAATTGAACTCAGGACCTTTAGGAAGAGCAGATAGTGCTCTTAACTGCTGAGCCATCCCTCTAGCCCACAAAACTACATTTTTAACAAAGTATTTTGATCATACTAGCAGTATACCAAAATCTTACATTAAAAAAAATGATTTGCTTATATAGTCTATGAGGTGACTACAGTGAATTCTGTAATGGGTAGTTTTACTCATTTTCATATCCGTGGTGTACAGCATAGAAATTAGCAAAAGCACATACACTTTTGCTGGCTGAAATAGATGTACATTCTATAACAGAGTCTCTCTGTGTAACTCTGGCTGTCACAGAACTCTCTGTAGACCAGGCTGGCATAAAACTCGAAGGTCCACCTGCCTTTGCCACCTTGAATGCTGGAATTAAAGGTGTGCACCACCACATAAAGCTCCATAAAATATACATACATACGTACAATTTTTTTTACAACATGTTACCTTCATCCACTGTGAGAGAACCAAGTAAGAAGCACGACACATTCTTTTTATTTTGCTTAGCATGACGATAAGCAAGTCGAATGACCTTTTCAGTTACCACAAGCTTTGGCTTTCTGAAAAATAAGAAAAGTCTTTTATGAATGTGGTATACCTAATGTCCACATTATAAAATATCTACATTAGCTGGGTG
>OU015754.1:50370174-50390270 GCA_907169655.1 Acomys percivali | reverse complement strand
AGAAGGAAGCACCCATGTTTGAAAGTGATGTCTAATTGAGTGGCAGAAAAAGTGATGAATCAGAGAAGATCTGACAGCATAGGATACACCCCACTCTCATGAGGAGAGGAACGGGAAGCTACGTAAGAGGCAGTTTTACAGAGAGGAAGCAGTTTTTACCAGGATAGTAATAGAGAGATGGGTTGAAGAGAGAGATCTCAGGTGAAGATGGAAAGAGCCAGAAAATGAGAAGAAACCAGAAGATTAGAGCAGATTGCTGAGTTAGTGTGAGTCCAAGCAGAGCAATTCTGGGCCAAGTGAGAAGTCAGATTAAGTAAGTCAGCTGGGAGAAGAGTTTGACCCTGAACAGCTGAGTTGAACCAGCCAGCCCAGCGTTCAGAAAGAACAAGTAAGGGTGAGCTTATTACTTATTAAGCAGTAAAGCTCAGAGTCTAGGCCTAGGCTAGATTGTGTAGAGGCTAGAAGCTTCCAGAGGCCTAGGCTGGAAGAAGGAGGCAGTAAGCCTATCAGACAATAATTGAGGCAGGAAAATTAAAGTTACTCTTACACAGCATCCTTAAATACAAAGCATAAATAAACATATTTAAAACAAAAGAGCTGGTCATGGCATGAACCCTTAGTCTCAGAGCTCAAGAAGTGCAGGCCAAATTGATACACATAGTGGCCAGGCCAGCCACAGCTATGTACAGGACCCTGTCTTTAAAAGGGGGCTAGTGGGTGCGGGTGGAGGTTGGCAAGATGGCTCAGTAGTAAGAGCTCATACTGATCTTCCAGAAGACCCAAGTTCAATCCCAGCACCTTCAGGTGGCTCACAATCACCTATAATTCCAGTTCCAGGGGATCTGGCCTCTTCTGGCACCTATACTAACATGATTAAAAATAATTTTTTAAAAACAAAGTTTAAAAAGGCCAGGTGCGGTGGCACATGCCTTTAATCCAGCACTTGAGAGACAGAAGTAGGCAGATCTCTGTGGGCTCGAGGCCAGCCTGGTCTACAAAGCGAGTCTAGGACAGCCAGGACTACAAGAGAAACTCTGTCTCAAAACACCAAAAAAAGAAAGAAACTTTAAGGAATTAAGAGGGAAAACAAAATATGTACAAGGAACAAGAAGCCAGAAAGAAAGACCAGATATTATTTTTTTCAAATTAACAAAAGTGCAACAAAACAAAACAAAGGCAGAGGCTAGCAGATCTCTGTGAGGTTAAGGCCAGTCTGGTCTATATAGGAACTTCCAGGCCACCCAGAGCTATGTAGCAAGATCTTGTCCAGAAAAAAAAAAGTTTTTTAAAAGACTTACTTATTATGTGTACAGTACTGTGCCTGCATGTACATCTGCAGGCCAGAAGAGGGCACCAGATCTCATTATGGATGGGTGTGAGCCACCATGTGGTTGCTGGTTATTTAACTCAGGACCTCTGGAAGAGCAGTCATCTCTTCAGCCCCTGTCTAGAAATTTTAAAAGTACTTGCAAAGGATCATGTGTTGCCCATATGGTAGAGTGTTTACTTAGCATGCTCAAGTTTCATGTACTTGAACTACACATGACCGTACTTTGAAATTTATCTTCTAAGTAAGGAAACTGATCTTTGACTACTTTATAGTCATTTAAATAAGAATTGGTAGTGTCAGGACTTGAGGGTCCAGACAGTCTGACTCCAGTTAAGCATACCTTAAATCACTATGAAAAAAAAAAATCTCTGGTTACTCATGGTTAGGGTTAGGGTTAGACAGACTTGGCTCTCTACAGTATAATCTATCCTCCACAGAATACTCCTTTTAGCAACTAAATCCTTAAACACAACATCTCAATTGATAACTGTTAAAGTCTAAACTTCTTTCAAAAGGTCCTATGCAGACCTAGAGGAGCACATGCCGTATAACTCGGTCATTCCCCCCTCAGCTGTCTCCTCAGGGCTCCACAGACACCATGTTGAAGCACAAGCATTCACATTCCGACAATTTTCAGAACCTTAAATTGGGAAAATAGTTTAACTGTGAAATTAAGATTATTCTGTCCATTGGCTAGATCTGGGTAGGGGTTTAAAGTTTACCGCCTGTATTGTCCTTGGCTGGTGCCTTAGTTTGAGCGGGACCCCTGTGCTCAAATCTGCCTAACATAATGTTCTACTTGTAGGTTTCTAGGACCCTCTGGATCCTTCTACATTGCTATTCTCACATGCTTCTCTCATCTAGAGTCCCAATAGGATGTCCTCCCCTCTGTCCCAGTTTCCTGGTAAGTGAAGGCTTTCATGGGACATGCCCCTTGGGCTAGTATGCAGATATGAGTGGAGAGTGGGATATGACTTTCTCACGTACTCTGGTGCCTTATATTTGACCATGTGCCCTGGAGGGGGAGACCTGGTGGCACTCAGAGGAAGGACAGCAGGTTACCAAGAAGAGACTTGATACCCTATGAGCATATACAGGGGGAGGTAATCCCCCTCAGGAACAGTCATAGGGGAGGGGAATAAGGGGAAACTGGGAGGGAGGGAAGAATGGGAGGATACAAGGGATGGGATAACTATTGAGATGTAACAAGAATAAATTAATTAAAAAAAAAGAAATTAAGATTATTTCTCAAAAGCATAAGGAAGGTTTGACAAACACGGAATTTTTATCCCATAGAAACTTTTAGTGAAAAAGTAAAGAAAAATGATTAGGTTGAGCAATTGCTTACTCGAACTACTTGAGACCAAAAGTAATTCAGGTTTGCAAATATTTGCGCATACAAATTCTTGGAAATGGAACTCAAATCTAAACATGAAATTCACTTATATTAGGCTGGGCGGTGGTGGCACACACCTTTAATCCCAGCACTTGGGAAGCAGAGGCAGGCGGATTGCTGTAAGTTTGAGGCCAGCCTGGTCTACAAAGCGAGTCTAGGACAGTCAAGGCTACTTTGAGACCCTGTCTCAAAAAAAAAAAAAAAAAAGAAAAAGAAAAAGAAAAAGAAAAAAGAAAAAAGAAATTCACTTATGTTTATAAACACATTATACAAAATAAAATAAACACATTATACATATAGTCTGACAGTGATTTTTATATAACTATTTTTTATTTGGATAAGACATGGAATGGAGCACTTTATAGTATCTTGTTGATATTCAACATTTCAGATTTTGAGGCCAAGTGTCTTTACCCACTCAGCCATTTTGCCAGACTACGCTTCAGATTTTAGAATCTGGGGAAATGGTTCCTACCAGGTAAGCAAAGAACTTGAGTTTGGCTCCTCAAGTGGCACCACCTGTATCACCCCAGATTTGTTTGGTAGAATCGGGGTAAGCTGGTTAGCAGTCTACTGCAAAGACAAGCTCTAGACCTACTCAGGTCTTGTTTCAAAAGAAAGTTGGAGAGCAATAGGGGAAGATACTGGACCAACCACTGGCTTCCACAAATGGGTGAGCACGCGCACGCACGTGGACGGACGGACGCACGCACGCACGCACGCACGCACTCACGCACGCACGCGCGCGCACACACACACACACACACACACACACACACACACACACGGCTCGATGCAGTGGCTCCAGGAGGCAGAGGCAGCTGGATCTCTGTAAGTTCGAGGCCAGCCTGGTCTACAAAGTGAGTCCAGGACAACCAAGGCTACACAGAGAAACCCTGTCTCAAAAAAACAAAAAACAACAACAAAACATTGGACTTTTGGATTTAGGCAGCCCAACTTATAATTAGCAATAACAATCAAGTGTGCTTTACATATTCTTTTATGATTTGTGCTTATACTGGGTTGATATGAAAAGAAAAAAAAAAAGAAAAGAAAAACATACCTGTAGTAACTGAGATGCAAATATATGAAATCTCCAATTGGCATTGGGTTCCAAAGTGCCAGTTTTGACGGGGGAAAGTGGAAAGGTACCATCTTGCTTGAACAAAACCTATAAAAATAAGTAAAGCACAAGGAAAAGCAAACAGTATACATTTTATAACAAAGTTAAGTCTCTTTGCCAGGTATCCCCATGTCCTTGGGAGGCCATGACTGGAAATTCCAGGCCAGCCGATAAACAGTTGAGGAGCCATGCTAAGGATTCGAATAAGACAAAAAATAATACCAATGCTGCCCTGAATATTGAATATCGAACACATATGTAAATGCTTTAAAATAGTTTCTAGTTCATTGTTAAGTGTTCAACGTTTTATTTCTTGTTTTTTCATTCATTTTCCACAGTCCATAGTACCTTTAAAGATCAATCTACAATCATAGTTTTGGTTTATTTCCTCAGCACAATAAAGAAAGAGTCATGCCCGCTGAAATCCTAATTATGCCACTTATTAACTATATGACAATAAATTGATCAATACCTGTATGCTGTATTTTATTCATTTAAAAAATACTGCATGGGTGAATCTCACTTCTCTACTCTGCCATCAAAAACCAAGAACGTGTGCAGGACCTGTCCTCCAAACCTGCTGCCATCTTCAGGATATCTGCTATGGCTGATCTCTCAATCTCTCTCTCTCTCTCTCTCTCTCTCTCTCTCTCTCTCTCACACACACACACACACACACACACACACACACACACACACACTCGTCACAACTGGGTTTGTCAATTACCCATGTTCTCTCACAGACAGAAGGGGCAGGCCATAGGACCCAAGTGTCCAGCCTCCCTTCACAACCACCTATATCCCCCAATTCTCCCTAATTGCATGGGGCTTCAGGGTGTTGGGGAGGGGCCAGAGGATATAGGTGGGGACTGAGCTCCACTTATTCAGCTGTGGGAAAGTTACCATCCCTGCTGAGTAAAGCAGCCTTTTGCCATGAAGCACCTCCAATCCTGGCCGCAACACCTCACCTATTCTTTGTGAGTAAGCCCAATAACCTTACTGGTGCCCCGGAAAATAAATAAATAAAAAATACTGCATGGAGCCAGGTATGGTGGCACACACCTTTAATCCCAACACTTGGGAGGCAGAGGCCAGCCTTGTCTACATAGTGAGTTCCAAGACAGCCAGGGTTTTACAAGGAGACTCTGTCTCAAAATAAATTAATTAATAAATAAAAATAAAATAAATACTGCAGCAGTGTGATGCAGCAGAAGGGTCAAAATTAAAGGAAAAGGAATATGATAGCCTCCCTAGGTCACATTTCCTATTGTCTTCATCAAAAACATCTGGCACAATGGAAACAACAGAGAATATAAAATCTCCCCATGGGCATAACTGTAGCTTAGAAGAAAAAAAAAATCCATATGCCAGCATTAATTGTTATTCTCTAGGGTAAAAAATGGTCCAAAAAACCCTAAATCATCCAAGCCCCCTCCATGGAATAAAAGACCAGGAAAAGCAGGCACAGGTGGCCAGCTCCTCCCTCCTACTCCACATAAAAGGAAAGGCTTAGGGGACCATGGAGAAACATGGGATGGGCCAAGGGAGAAGCTTAGAAAGGAGAAACCCCAAAACTTTCCATCCCTCTAGGGTGGTAGTTATCAATCTTCTAACTTGCAGCCTCTTGTTAATGTCTCACCAACATAAACATCTGTGTCACTAAGTGGAAGGGGAAAGGGAAAGGGAGCTAGTATTTACTAAATGCTTCTCCTTTAGTTTAATAAGTTTTGTTTTTGTTTTTGTTTGTTATTCCAGACAGGGTTTCTCTGTGTAGCTTTGCCTGCCTCTAGACTTGCTTTGTAGACCAGGCTGGACTCAAATTTACAGGGATCCGCCTGCCTCTGCCTCCCCAGTGCTGGGATTAAAGGTGTGTGCTGCCATGCCCAACTTTTTAAATAAGCATCCTTTTTTAAAAAGGTTTGTTTACTTATTATTCTGTATACAGTGGTCTACATGTACACCTGCAGGCCAGAAGAGGGCATCAGATCACATTATAGATGGTTGTGAGCAACCATGTGGTTGCTGGGAATTGAACTCAGGACCTCTGGAAGGGCAGTCAGTGTTCTTAACCTCTGAGCCATCTCTCCAGCCCTTAATAAGCATTCTCACCCTTACCATTCTTAATAATGGTAATCAATTAGAAAGCACTCCTCTTACAGTGAGGACTGGGGCTTAGTAAATGAACCAGATAGAGGGGTCCACCTAATTAAATGTGGAGCCAGAGAGTCCTTCTCAAGTTAATGAGGATAGCTGTAATAAAACGCCACATGAGAATATTTTGAAGCCAGGCATGGTGGCAGGTGTCTGCGGTCACAAAGTTTAAGAGACTGAGGAAACAGTATCTAAATGAGTGCAGGGTTTCAAGATCAGCCTCAGCAACACAGCAAGACCTCCACCTCAAATAACTAAACAAGCAGGCAGCACACTGGCACATGCCTATTATCACAGCCCCTGGAAGGATGAGGCGGAAGGAGTGAGTGAGTTTGAGGCTAGTCAGGGCTACACTGCAAGACCTTAACTCAGAAAAGTAAGAGCAGGTCTGGAGAGGTGGCTCAGCAATTAAGAGTACTTGCTGCTCTACCAGAGGACCCGAAATTACTTCTCAGCACCCCCATAGCAGCTCACAACCACCTACAGCTCCAATTCCAAGGGATCAAATCCCTTCTTCTGGCCTCCTTGGGCACCAGCAATGTATATGGTGCAAATACATACACACATACGTACAGGCAAAACACTCATGCACATAAATTTTTTTAAAAATCTAAATATATGCTCAATAAAATAAAGTTTCTGTACCTGGTATTCATCTGGAACTTTTTCTAGAGGAACTACAGGCTCTATATTTGGTGAGTGATTTATTCAATTTCTAATCCTCAGTACCCTACAGAAATAAAGAAATGTTAAACACAGAAGAAACATTACTTAACCACATAGTAACAAAATTATTGGCAAAATAACTTGCTTATATGAAATGTAACTACAGATTAATAAGAATAAATGCTTATTAATCTAAGGATGTATCAAACTTGCCTACTATGTTCAATGTCCAATGCAAAGAAAAAATACAAGATTAAATGTCAATAGATTTTGATTGCTTTCATATTCCAGAGTCATTCGGCCTATAAATTAACCTTAATAGTTAATTTAGCAACAAGAATATCTATTCATTAAAGGAAGCACATATTTTACCCCAAAATATTTTTCTAAATTCAAGGTCTCATGGCACAGGATGTTAATGCCAGCACAGAGGCAGATGGATTTCTGTGACTTTGAGGCTAGCCTGGTCTACACAGTGAGTTCAAGGACAACCAGGACTATTTAGTGAGTCAGTCTCTCTCTCTCTCTCTCTCTCTCTCTCTCTCTCTCTCTCTCTCTCTCTCTCTCACACACACACACACACACACACACACACACACATACACACATATACACACACACAAACACACACACACAATAAGTTCTCATTATATAGTCCCGGCTAGCCTGGAATTCACACACATCCACCTTCCTCTGCTTCCCAAGCACTGAGATTAAAGGAATGCAGCACCACAGATGACTGCCCCCAAATCTTAGTCTTGAATTCAATTTAGTGATTTAGATATGGTGGTACTCGCCTTTAACCACAGCATTTGGAAAGCAGATAGAACTCTGTGAGTCTGAAGGTAGTTTAGTGTACATAGTGAGATCAAGGTAGTGTAGAGAGACCCTGTCTCAAAAAATGAAACAAAACAAAACAAAAAACAGTGAATGCTGACCTGTAGAGAAAAGACTATATAGTCTGTATTTTGTCTCATTAGTACTGAATGAAACTATGCAGCAGGAAATTAGACATATAGATTTAAAACTCAAGTGAGGTGGAAGCTGAATGTTTGCTGTATAGGGGAGTACACAGAACAGTGAGACTAGCCAGCAAGCATGACTATGGGTCTGCACCATGAACACAGATGACTTCACAGGCCATTTTGCGGGGACAGAGACTTTCCCGTTCTTTGCTACAAGAGTGAGTTTGTTGGTGAATGTGTTCATTATAGTCGTTTATCAAATGTATTGTAAAATTTTTTGTTTGATATTTGTGTGTGTGGCTTTCTGGGAATTATGAGGTTTACCCAACCCCCCTTCCCTGCGCCCAAGTGCTGGAATACAGATGTGCACCACCAACCCCTGCCAGCATTTACTGGGTTTTGTTGTTGTTTTGTTTTTCAAGACAGATTTCCCTGTGTAGCTTTGGCTGTCCTGGACTCACTTTGTAGACTAGGCTGGCCTTGAACTCACCGAGATCCACCTGCCTCTGCCTCCCTGAGTGCTGGGTTTACAGGTGTGCACCACTGTGTCCAGCTATTTACTTTTTTAAGTCTTAATTTTTCACCTTATGAGCATTGTTTCAATTTTAGCAAAAAGATACTGTCTGAGGTAGACTAGGCATCTTAGCACTTGCTATCGCAAGGCTAGTGGCCTGAGTTCAAGTCCTGGGATGCAAGGTAGAAACAAAGAACAACAGATTCTGGAAAATTGTCCTCTTGACCTCCACATGCACTCAGTGGGACAAGGACTCCTGCTCTCACAAACACGTATCACAACATTAATGATAACAATAGCTAAAAATCTAGGGCCAATGAGATGGCTCGGAGGATAAAGATGCTTGCTGTCAAAACTAGCAACAGGAGTTTGATTTCTAGGACCTCCCAGTAGGAGAACCAACTCCTACAAGCTATCCTCAGGCCTCCACATGTGCACTCACAATAAATTAATTTTAAATCCTAATAAGAATTTTAAAAAGGAATTATCTGACTAGAGATAAAGGAATACTAACAAAGGAGTAAGTCATTTAAAAGACACATTTCCTATGTAGTCCAAGGCTGAAATATTTGAGAAAACAAAATTCTCCTGGATATACCAGTAACCTTTAAGGATCAACTAAAAATTCCCCATAGAGATACGGGGACTTCTTGAAATACAAGCCTTTGGTTAGCACTTGGTTGTCATGGTAACAGTAATCATCACACTGATAGCTCTGCCTCCACAAAGTACATAAAGTGTCATTCTTCTTCACCAAAAGGAGTGTTTTTAAATGCCTGCTTCGTCTTTCTGCTTTTTTCTTTCATGCCTTTCTTATTTGAAAACCAAATGAGAGTTGACGGTTTATCATAACAGTATTACAAAAAGCTAATGGTCAAAACTGTACAAAACGTATACCTAGGAACAAGCACTCTCCTCGGTTGCCTTCACTGGGTAGCGACCGAGAACTATCAAGTCATCTTCACCTCTTCTCTCTCTTATCCATAAAAGTTCTTTCCATCTTCCCACCTTGGCTGACCTCATCAGTTCTGCCGGATTTACTGACAACCCCTCCAATGCAGACGCAAATGTCCCTATAAACAAGTTTTCTCTTTCTTAGGAAGTCAATGGCTTTTCTTCATATACAGAATTAAAAAAAAAAACTTCATAGTTAAGGTCCTACCCAATCCCTGCAACCATAAGCCCCTAGTCACTCATCCTCCATCCCTAGGTCAATTATCTGTAATCCCCAATAGGACCGCACAGGCTTGGAATTTCCTACTAAACACGATCATCCAACCTCCAACTCGAATATGGAATCTCTCAGGGTGACATCACTTCTGCCTTTGTGTTCAGACACAGTCCGTTCACGCCTTACTTTTGACATAGGTCTGTCTACTTCCTGTACACCACCGACTACAAACAGATCCCTTGCACGGTCTGGACCAGATAACGCAGAGCATGCAAGAACGACGATCAGGATTTCAGTCCCGAAGAAATGTGTACAGTGAAAGCAATCCGCGGGACGTCACAAACGTAGACCTTCACACTCTTTAGCGAACAGGCAAGGTTCTGAGGTCCGCTTGCTTTCTCCCCTGGCTGCCCTGTGGTCCTCCGTCCCAGCGCGCTAACTCCGACCCACGCCGGCCGCAGGTTACTCACCGTGCTTCCCGGGCCCGGAGGGCGCCTCGGGGAACCAGGAGCACGAAGATCACCGTCGCTATTGTCCCGGCCGCCGCCAAGCAGGGGTTTGTTTGTTGGGCACGCAGAGGCGGACTCCAAGCAGCATCTCAAATAACTGCGGCCCCGCCTCTGGGACGTTGAGGTCGCGGGAACAGAGGCGGCAAGCGCTGGTCGGAGGAAACCGAAGGGCGCGCCGCGCTTGCTGATTGGCCAGAAGCCCGGCCAGTCCCGCAGCAGGGGCGGGACTAAGAGCGTCACGCGACGTCTCCGCGGCATTCTCCTGTGACAACCAATCGGAGCCCGGCCTGGGATTAGCGCTCGCCCTATCCTAAGGCTCTTTAGAGAACCGAGGCGCCACCAAAGCTCCGGATCGCTACTCGGAGGATTTAAACCTTCTTTTCGTCAACGGTTAACTTCCGGGATGGGGTTGGCCAAATGCATGCACACGCACAAAAATCCCAGCTGACTAGACGGAAGTGCTCCAAGCACTGATAGTGGCCTGACTGTCCAGCGCTCTTCTGAGGCAGGTCGCCCCGAGTTCTAAACAGGCTGGGATTGTTTAGAGACCCTGACTCAAAAAATAGTAGAATCGGGTGTGGTGGTGCACCGACCTTCAAGAGATGGGTGGAGGCAGAAAGATCGGCAGTTAAAGGTCTTCTAAAGTAGTAGCAAGTCCAAGAACCTGGTCGGGGGGAAGGGGGTTAATTTTCAAGACCGTTGCTTCAATGGACAGAGATAGAAGAAATTAAATTTGTACCAAGTTTGGTTCCTAAGTAGGATCTTACAATTTTGGGAAATTCTTTCTCGTTGAAAAGAAAAACCTGTGGCCATTTATACTTATTTCCAGTGCTGATATTGGAGACAGTTGTATGTGATTTGTAAGGCGTGCAGCCAGACGTCTATAGAGTATCTTTAAGAGATGACCTGTCATTGTAATAAAAAAAATTTTTTTAATAAAAAAGAAAGCACGTCTATAATGTTAGGGGAAGGTAGCAAACACGTACTTACTATTAGTTCGTGTTACATTAAACTTTAGATTTGTGTATTTTTTAAAAGGCAGGTAAAAACTAAATGTATTAAAGACAAGTTAATAATGTATCAGTATTGGATTAATTGAGACAAATGTACATATTAATTTAATATAGGATGTTAAAAATTAGGGAAAGTGGGTAGGAGGTGCTGTGTCCCCATTTCTTCTGCAAATCTGAGACTGTTCTGGGAGTCTAGTGTGCATCTTAGTGGTAGTGCACCTGCCCAGCAGATGTAGGATCCTGGGCTGAGTCATTAGCATCACATGATAAATAAATACTTTAAAAAGTAAAATCTGGGGCTGTAGAGCTAGCTCAGTGGTGAAGTGCTCTTGCTGCTCTGTAGATGACCTGAGCTGGGCTGTCAGCACCCTGATTGGATAGATCACAGTTGTCTTTACCTCTAGCTCCAGGGAATCCAGTGCCCTCTTCTGGCCTCCTTGGGCACAACCTACCCCTCACGGCCATACTTGCATAACACAAGAATAAAGTCAGGAATCTCAGCAGTGGTGGCCACGCCTTTACTCCCAGCAGTCTTGGGAAGCAGACACAAGCAGGTCTCTGAGTTTGAGGCCAGCCTGGTCTACAGAGCTAGTTCAAGGACAGCCAAGGCTACACAGAGAAACCCTGTCTCCCAAAAACAAAACAAATAAAAAACACTCCCCCAAAAGAGGTCAGGAAAAAAGGGGGGGGGAGAGACAAAGGAAAAGTCTGAAGCATATATTATCTTTCGAACAGCTAACACAGCATGACAACTCAAATGCCAGCAGGTTGTGAATTAAATGTTTTATTGACAGACTCCTAAGCAGAATGTGTATTTAATGCTATGCATAAATAGCCTCATATAGTCCAGGTTGATCTTGAACTTACTATGTAGTCAAGGAGGGCCCAGATCCTCCTGCCTCTACCTCTCAAGGGTGGGGCTTATGGGCATGGGTGCCTATGCCTTGTTTATTCCATTCTGGGAGTGGAACCGAGGCAACTGTGTGTATTATGTAAGCATTCTGCTAGCTGAACTACATCCCCAGCCCCCACGCATAAATACATTTTGACCAAAATGAAAAAATGATCACCCTCAGCAAACAAGAAGACTGCCTGAAGGCAGGCTGCCTGCTTACTTTTATTTACTTGGTTTTTTTTCCTTTTCTTTTTCTTTCTTGCTTTTCTTTTCTTTTCTTTTTTTTTTTTTCTTTTGGCTTTCAAGACAGGCTTTCTTTGTGTAGACTTGACTGTCCTGGACTTGCTTTGTAGACCAGGCTGGCCTCGAACTCACAGGGTTCCACCTGCCCTGCCTCCCGAGTGCTGGGATTACAGGCATGTGCCACTGCGCCCGGTTTATTTACTTGTTTTTCTTGCTTTTTTTTGCAGTACTGGGGATTGACCTCAGAACACTCCTCCCACCCCCTCCACCCTCCACCTCCCCCTACATGTTAAGTAAGCTCTTTGCTACTAAGCTACATCCTCAGCCCCAACCCCCACCCCTTTTTTTCTTTTGGGTCAAGGTCTTGGTAAATAGGTTGGCAGGAACTTGCAGTCTCAGCCTAGCCTCTGAGTAGCTAGGGTTCCAGGCATATTCCATCATGCCCAACTGCCCCAGCCTTTGGATTCTTTGCTGCAACTCTGAACAACACTCCACAGAGAACTTTTCTCCAGTGTGACTGCACCAGAGAGCCTGTACCAATCCTGGACAAACCTCAGAGAACGCCAGATGACAGGGCTCGCCTAGGTCATATGGGTAGGCACTTCCCCTAGGGCTCAGCAGAAAGCTATTGCTACACAGTGAGGCCTGTGATTGGTGGAACTAGAAACACTGCCGTGACTGGCACAAATGCAATTCTTCATCTCTCTCCCTCTCTCTCTCTCTCTCTGTCTCTCTCTCTCTTTCTCTCTCTCTCCCCCACCTTGCTTTATAACCACATCATTCCCTCAGTTTTTGTATCAGCTGGGAAGACACTCTTCCGTGCTGCCCCCTAGTGTTGCAGCATTAGCCTAATAAAAGGCTTCTGAAAAATGAAAACATAAGGGCTTTATTTTAGTATTGGAATGACTTGGCTTATTTTTAGGAAAGCTTGTACTTTCATGTATTTTAAAGTACGGCAAGCCCCAATTTTGTCATTTAGTCTCTCTGAAATTCATTTTCCTTATCTAGATATTGTACACTATCATGAAAGAGTGTGTCAGTTAGTTAAAAGGCTGCCAAATATTGCTCCTATAGGTATACTGTGGTTAACATTACTAATAAAGGAGCAACACCATCCTATATTTCAACAAGTTAAGGGAATTGATTTGTTAAGTAAGAAAAGGTGGAAGTGGGGTTTTTTGTTTGTTTGTTTGGGTTTTTTGTTGTTGTTTTGGTTTGGTTTGGTTTGGTTTTTTGCTTGGTTGGTTTTGGTTTTTCCAGACAGGGTTTCTCTGTGTAGCCTTGGCTGCCTCTGCCTCCTGAGTGCTGGCATTAAAGGTGTGTGCCACCATTCCTGGTGAAAAGGTGGAAGTTTAATGAAATAAGAGCTAGAAATGTTACCAAGGACACGCTACACACAAAGCTTTGTGTGAAAGGACAAGGGAAGTTTAAACAATATGGCAAGCATTAAACAAAGAAAGTACTGTTTTATAGGCTCGGTAATAAAATGTAATTATCCCAAACCAATATGAATTATTGATAGATTGCCTGCCAGGTTAAATAGACTGACTTCATCCTGTGCTGTTCTTTGATTCTTATTTATATATATTGTACATCAAGACACTGGAATCCCTATGGGTACTGACCTTTACAGAGAAAGACTGATGTCATGCTTTAATTTGTTTTACAGAGAACCATTTCAAGTGTATCATCCTTTAAAAAAAAAAAGTACTGTTTTAGGCTGTGGTTATAGTTTAATGGTACAGTACTTGCTTGGCATGCATGAGGCTAGAAATGCTGAAGCCCCAGATAAAAATGAAAAAACAAAATGCAATTTAGAATTGTTTACATTGCATAAATCTGTTATATATGTATTACAACTACACAATGTACAAGGCTAATTATAAAAGGAAAAATTCACCCATAACTCTATATCCTAACTACTGCAACTGTGTACCAGCCAAAATTCATGCCGTTAAAAAAAAGCTTTTTTTTTTCTTTTCTTTTCTTTTTTTTTTTTTTTTTGAGCAGAGTCTCATTATGTAGCCCTGGCTGACCTGAAACTCACAGATAGCTGCCTGCCTCACCATCCCAAGTGCTGGGATGAAAGGTGTATTAAAACCTTCACTTCCAATGTGATTGTAAAGTGGATAATTACATGAGAAGACTGTCAATGACAGTGCCTGTGAGTAGGCGTCCTGCTCTTATGAAAGATCGCCAGACTACTTTCTCCTTTCTACTCTGTGAATTCACAAGAACATGGAAGTTGGCCCATACCTGATACTGAATTGGCCTTCACCTTAGGTTTTATCACCTTATTAACTATGAAAAGTGTTTGTTATTTAAAATCTACCCAGTTTCCAGGCGTGGTGGCACAGGCCTGTAATCCCAGCGCTCAGGAGTCAGAGGATCTCTGTAAATTCAAGGCCAACCTAGTCTAAAAAGAGAGTCCAGGACAGCCAGGGCTACAAGGAGAAACCCTGTCTGGGGGAGGGGGTGGGGGAGAATCACATGCCACCATGCATTCTCTTTCCTTCCTGACATAGTTAGCTTCATCTATTAACTTGACACAAAACGAGTCATCTAGAAAGAGGAAAGCTCAAATAATTGTCTAGATCAATTTGCCCAGAGGCTATGTCTGTGAGGAATTTTACTAATTCCTAATTAAGGTAGGAAGCCCCTAATTAAGGTAGAACTTCCCCAGGAAGTTGCCCTGGGCTGAGTGGTAGCTGAACAAATCAGTAAGCAGCCTTTCATAAGAAGCATTCCTCCATGGTACCTGTCTTTTTGTTTATTTGTTTTTAAGATTTATTATTATGTATACAGTGCTCTGCCTGCATGTACACCACAGGCCAGAAGAGGGCATCAGATCACATTATAGATGGTTGTGAGCCACCAAGTGGTTGCTGGGAATTGAACTCAGGGCCTCTGGAGGAGTAGTCAGTGCCCTTAACCTCTGAGCCATCCATCTCTCCAGCCCAATTGGCTCCTGTCTTGAGTTCTTTCTCTGGCTTCACTTGATCAGGAGATGTATCCTGTATACCACAGAAATCCTGTAAGCCCTGAAATCCACTTATTCATTTTAAAAGCAGAGTCTATTTTTTATCTATTTATTCATTAAGTCGTTTATTTATTTATTTAAAAAGCAGATTCTTACTGTGTATCCCTGGCTGGCATGGAACTCATAGATATCCACCTGCTCTGCTTTGTCGGGTCGAAAGCATGTGCCACCATGTTTAATCCTTTCCTCCCAAATTTGCTTTTAGTCCTGGTGTTTATTACAACAACAGAGAAGCAAATTAGGACAGGTACCAGTCACAAGTGGTCAGACACACACACACACACACACACACACACACACACACACACACAGAGAGAGAGAGAGAGAGAGAGAGAGAGAGAGAGGGGAAGGGAGGGAGGGAGGGAGGATAGAGAAATAAAAAATAAAAGCAACTGCTGTGTTGCTCTTTTAAAAGATTTTATGAGTCTGTCTTCCTGGCTTGGCCTGAACTCCTGCCTCCACCTCCCAAGTGCTGAGATTCCAGGCACATGCTGCATCACCTGACTCAGAATCTCTGATAAGACCTTTCAGGAATAGGAGGTTCTTTCATAAGCCAATATATTTTCTAACTACATCCTAAATACTTTTTATTATACCCACATATAAGTGTAGATCTCACCCCTTATCAAAAAAAGCTTTTCTCAACAGAGACCTTTACAGGAATCCCTAACTGGTCAACATACAGAAAAAACTGACTGAGGTGCTCACCACTAACTGATACACCTGCAATACAACCCTCACACAAGACTCAGCACATCACAGAGGCAGGGCCAGGGCCAGATTGCAAAAGCCAGAAGACTAGGATGTCTGCTATGAGACAAGTGTCCTGTGAGGGAAGATGCACCAATGCAATCTCAAAAATATGGTCATCTAAGCAAGAGCTGCGCAGTGATGACACCAGTTGATATATATGCCAACACAGATGAGAAACCTCACAGGGCCCCAACCCTAGATGAAGAGTGTGTTGGTTTGAATGAAAAAGGCCCCCATAGGATCACATGTTTGAATGCTTAGTCATCAGGGAATGGCATTACACGGGAAAGATGAGGGATTACACTACTCCTTGTTGACAGAAGTGTGTCACTAGGGGGTGGGCTTTGAGGTTTCAGAAACCCAAACAAGGCCTAGAGGCTGGTTATCTTCCTGCTGCCTGAGGCCCGGATGTAGAACCCCCAGGTACTTCTCCCACACCATTTCTGCCTATGCTTCCTGCCATTATGATAATGGACTAAACTTCTGAAACTGTAAGGAAGCTCCAATTAAATGCTTTCCTTTATAAGAATTGCTATGATCAGCCAGGCGTGGCTCACGCCTTTAATCCCAGCACTCGAGAGGCAGAGGCAGGCAGATCGATATGAGTTCGAGGCCAGCCTGGACTACAAAGTGAGTCCAGGACAGTCAAGGCTACACAGAGAAACCCTGTCTCGAAAAACAAAAAAAAAAACAAAAACAAAAACAAAACAACAAAAAAAAAGAATTGCTATGCTCATGCTGTGTTTTCACAACACTAGATCACTGACTAAGACAAAGAGCTACAGGCAATTAATGGCTGCTGAGACGGGGAGATTCAGTCTTCTTCGGGGACAAGCCCTCTGATAAGTTTATCCAGTCTCAGGGTAGTCAGCCCTAAACACACATATATACGCAACAATAAGTGAACGCAGCAGGCTGTATTTGTGTGTGTGTGTGTGTGTGTGTGTGTGTGTAACAATAAGAAGGGGTCATGAATTTGAAAGTAAGTAGGAAATGAAGGGAACTAGAGTGTAGAGAAGGAGGGGTGAAATTATATAAATATAGTACCCACGTATAAAATTCTTTTTAACAAATGTTCTTTTAGGCCAGGCATGGTGGCGCACCCATTTAATCCCAGCACTCGGGAGGCAGAGGCAGGCAGATCACTGTGAGTTCGAGGCCAGCCTGGTCTACAAAGTGAGTTCAGGACAGCCAAGGCTATGCAGAGAAACCCTGTCTCGGAAAAAAAAAAGTTATATGTATGAGTATTTTGTCTGCATATTACATGTGTTCCTGCCAGAAGAGGGTGTCGAAGTCCCTGGAACTGGAGTTATAGATGGTTGTGAGCCATCATGTGGATGCTAGGAATTGAACCTGGGTCCTCTGTATTAATAGCAAGTGATCTTAGCCTCTGAGCCATCTCTCCAGCCTCATGAAATTCGAAAAAGTGTCAAAATTTAAAACAAAAGAAACCTTCAGCAATAGCCAGGAAGTGTAAGGAACAGGAACTATGAGGCAAGTTGAAGGCCCTCACCAGATACCAAATCCGCTAGGGCTCTGACTTTTGGGTTCACCACCTCTGGAGTTCTCTAGACCATGCAGCAGGCTGCAGGATGGAAGCTGCCTGGTGGGGATGGAGGCAGCCTGGGATATTTGCACTGAGTTGCCCTCTCTGGAAAATACAGGCAAAGCTGTCTCACTTCCTGCCTATTGTACAGTGGTTTCTATAAATTGCAAGGCTGCCACAGGAATGATGGAGAGAAATTAGCAACTGTTCTAACCCCACTTCTGCCCATAGCTGTAATAAACACGGTTTCCTTTATTAATTTTTGGCCTTCCAGCTTATTCTTTTAGAATATGGTAAGAAGAAACCCGTGAGACCAGTTATACCTACAAAAGAAATTCATCCAGCAACACCTTCAAGAAATAGTGTGCAGAGTACTGTTGGCATAATGTTAATGTACACTGTGTAAAACTTACCCTTGTATTATTCATATGTTGATTTCTTATATATATATATTTTATTAATTTATTCATATTACATCTCAATTGTTATCCCATCCCTTGTATCCTCCCATTCCTCCCTCCCTCCCACTTTCCCCCTACTTCCCTCTCCTATGACTGTGACTGAGGGGGACATCCTCCCCCTGTATATGTTCATAGGGTATCAAGTCTCTTCTTGGTACCCTGCTATCCTTCCTCCGAGTGCCATCAGGCTTCCCCATCCAGGGGATGTGGTCAATTATGGGGCACCAGAGTTCGTGTGAAAGTTAGTTCCCACTCTCCACTCAACTGTAGAATGTCCTGTCCATTGGGTAGATCTGGGTAAGGGTTCAAAGTTTACTGCACGTATTGTCCCTGGCTGGTGCCATAGTTTGAGCAGGACCCCTGGGCCCAGATCTGCCTGTTATAATGTTCTTGTAGGTTTCTAGGACCCTCTGGATCCTTCTATTTCCCCATTCTCCCATGCTTCTCTCACCTAGAGTCCCAGTAGGAAGTCGTCCCCTCTGTCCCACTTTCCTGGTAAGTGAAGAATTTCATGGGACATGCCCCTTGGTCTAGTGTCCAGATATAAGTGAGTATATATCATTTGACTCTTTCTGCCTCTGGGTTAACTCACTCATTATGATCATTTCTAGTTCAATCCATTTGTCCACAAATTTCGAGAATTCCTTGTTTTTAATAGCTGAGCATATGCTGATTTCTTTACCCCACTATCTGGTTTCAATTGGACATGGAATTGTAATGCATATTCTAAGAATCTCCTGTCTTAAGTTTGTGTCAACATTATTGACCATTCATTCTTTTATTTATTTTTAAATTTATTTTTAATTTACATATTCACTTTATATCCCAATTGTAGTCCCCTCCCTTCCCCTCTCCTCCTGCTCCTTGTCCTCAGAAAGGGGAGCCCCCTGCACCAACCCACCCCAGCACATCAAGTCCCATCAGGATTGCGCTCCTCCTCACCCACTAAGGCCAGGCAAGGCAGCCTGGTTAGGACGAAATGATTGAAAGCAGGCAACAGAGTCCATGTCATAGACAGCACCTGCTCAACTTACTAGGGGACCCGCATGAAGGTCAAACTGCCCATCGGTTACATATGTGTAGGGGGCCTAGGTCCAGTCCATGCATCCATGCTCTTTGGCTCATTTATTCTGTCTTGTCAATAAACAGCTCGCCAGCCAGTAACTGGGCAATAAAGAGAATAGGATGGGAGTTCTGATTCCCTCAAGGAGAGGAGACCAACAGGAGAGAAGATTCAGCCATGAGGAAGAGAGAGGGTAGGGCACTACAAAATTACAGCCAGTGCATAGAAGGCCGTAAGTGCAAGTATTATGGGATTGGGACTGGGAGGAGCTAGATTATCTTAGAGGATTAGAATAGTATAATGCTGCCAGGTATGTACATTTAAGCTAAATAAATAAAGCATAGTCTGTGTCAATTATTTGGGAAATAGCTGGGATAAAGAAAAATTGTTGCTTCATTAATTTCATATTACAGTGTACTAGATGGTTATAAAAACCTGTTTATAAAGAATACAACCTACATTCGTAATCATATGACTCCTATCCAGATGCTTTCATAATCATATATGTGAAACATTGTTATCATGTGACTGCTTCAGTCCTGTACAGTATTTCAAAAAGCTTTTGGGTCTAGTGTGTAGATACTCAGTGCAGACCAGAACAACAGAAGTAACATGGGATTTGAGGGATTTGGGGGTTGGGGAGCAGAAAAAAGGCACAGCTAACCCGGTCTTGTGAACTCAACCTAAAGGTGATAAAACTTGAGCTAAATCATGAAAAATTAATAGAACACAGGCAGCTAAGAGGGGAGAAGATAATGGGAACAATCATTTGCCTCTAAAAGACAATTAAAAATTTATTATGTATACAGTGTTTTGCCTGCATCCCAGAAGGGAGCACCAGATCTCATAGATGGTTGTGAGCCACCATGTGGTTGCTGAGTTCCAACTCAGGACCTTTGGAAGAGCTCTTAACCTCCAAGCCATCTGTACAGCCCCTAAAGACATTCTTACACGAAAGATGGACAAATGCACAGTTTCTTAAGCCCTGCGAGAGTACAACAGGAACATGGATATGCCCAAGAATAGTTTCTATGCTCTGAATATGTGCTCCCAAAACGGGATGGAAAGATAGCTCAATTGTTAGAGTGCGTCATGCTCTTCCAAAGGACCTACATTAGGCTGCTCATAACCACCTCTCATTTCAACTTGAGGGCATCTGATGACTTTTTCCCTCTACTGGTCTCCATGGGCATCAGCACACAACACATGCACACACACACACACACACACACACACACACACACACACACACACACA
>OU015754.1:50346267-50370164 GCA_907169655.1 Acomys percivali | reverse complement strand
ACACACACACACACACACACACACACACACACACACACACACACACAATCTTTAAAAATCTGTTGTGCTGGGGCTGGAGAGATGGCTCAGAGGTTAAGAGCACTGGCTGTTCTTCCAAAGGTCCTGAGTTCAATTCCCAGCAACCACATGGTGGTTCATAACCAACTATGAGATCTGGTGCCCTCTTCTGGCATGCAGGCATAACACTGTATACATAATAAATGTTTTTAAAAAAAACTGTTGTGCTTAAATAAGTAAGCATATTTCTTAGACAGGCTCTCATGTACCCCAGGCTGTCCTTGAACTCACTACTCACTGGAGGATGACCTTGAACTTCTGATCCTCCTGTATTCACTTGCTAAGATTACAAGCATTTGCAATATAGTTTGGAGTTGTTTTTAAGGCTGTGAATTGCCACCCATCTCTCTGAGATTGGAAATCTCATCTGTAACATAATTGCTCTGAAGGGAATTTGCTGGGTATGGAACTTGTTATGGAGTTAGCACTGTGTAAGAAGGATGCAGACTTTGAAGCCATGTGCTTGAATTTTATTTTACCTATTATCTTGCAGTCTTGAATGAAGTACTTCTGTTTCCTGGATTTACTTTTTCACCCCTGAGATGACAATGCTACGTTCACAGCATTAGGAAGATGTTATAAAGCAAGGCTAATGTTAAATCAATACACGACTGTCAAGACTGAACTGGCTGTTTAAAGACAACTGACGAATTTGACAGGTGGTGGTGACATTTGCCTTTAATCTCAGCACTTGGGAGGCAGAGGCAGGCACAGAGTGAGTTCCAAAACAGCGAGGGCTACACAGAAACCCTGTCTCCAAAATAAAGCAAAACAGTTAAAGCACAGACATATTTCCATCTAGAGTGGTATACAGCTTCTCCCTCAACAGTCAGCACCACCACTCTGTGTACTTTGAACCTCTTTGTGACTCAATGATGAAAAGACATTTGGCAGAGAAAAATTTTGTCATAGAAATATCTACAGAGAGCTGGGCCTGGTGGCACACGCCTTTAATCCCAGCGCTAGGGAGGCAGAGGCAGGCAGATTGATTTGAGTTCGAGGCCAGCCTGGTCTACAAATTGAGTCCAGGACAGCCAAGGCTACACAGAGAGACCCTGTCTTGAAAAAACAAAAAAACAAAAGAGAAATATAGACAGAATCCCAATTATTTTAATATCACCCAAAAACAACATAAGCAAAGTAGCTGGCACATAATGGGCATTAAAAAATATTCAAGTGTACCTGTGTCAACTTATGGATTATTTGATGGGTTTAGATAGGGTAGAGCCCTTTGTGAAGTAATATTCATCTATTTGTATTTATGCTATGTTATCTATCTATGCTAATGTTATTGCTAATCTAATTGTTCACTCTGAAGCAGGTTTTTAAATGTGAAGCACCTGTGTATCCTGGTGTCTCATAAATCCTGGCCTCTGGCTTGTTTCGTGGAAGAAAGGTTTTCTGAGTTTGCTTTGATCATATAAGCGATCTCTCTAAGCACATGATCCAGCACAGCTTACTAAAGCTAGGGTACCATGGAGGAGTTCTGGAACCTGTACAGCTTTAATAAACTCATCTCATACCTGGGGAGATAGCCCAGGTAATAAAGTGCTTGCTATATAAACATGAGGACTTGAGTCTACCTGCTGGCACCCATCTTTTTAATTTTTTTCAAAAAATAAAACAACCAGTTTCCTCTAATCCGAACACTGGAGGGATCCCTGGGGCTCAACGCCAGCCTCTCTAGCTGAATTGGTGAGCTCAGGATTTAGTGAGACTTTCTCAAAAAATACTGTAGCCCTGGGTGGAGTAGCACACACCATTAGTTGTAGCATAAGAAAAAGCAAGTGGATTTCTGTGAGTTTGAGGTCAGCCTGGTCTATATAGGAGTTCCAAGATATCCAGGACCTAAAATATAAACAGGTAAGTAGAGAGTGACTGAGGAAGATTCCTGATGGCTTGATGTCAACCTCTAGCCTACACACACACACACACAGGGAGAGTAATAAAGTTTAAGATTCTCTGATAGTATTTTATTAATAAGTAGGACCTATGTACCCTCTCTCTTTGAGGGTTCTGTGCCTGGCTGGCTGGAATATGGTAGAAATATCACTGTGATAGTTTCTGAGTACAGGTTTTAGACACTTGTAGTTTTAATTCCCCACCACTTAGAATTTTTACTGTCAGACCCTGCCATCATACAGTAGGAAGAAATCCAAGCAACTCTTGGTGAAACTCAGTTCTAGCAGAGCAACTGGCCTGGAGCCAATATAAAATTACCAGTCATGTGAACGAGTCTTTTTGGAAGAAGTTAGCTGATACCATATGGAACAAAGATGAGCTGTAACCCAAATCATAAATGTTCCTTGTAGTTTTAGCTCATTAACTTTTACTAAACAGCAATAGATAATAACATGCTCAAAGAGCCGACTAGAAATGAAGTGTTTCTTTGCCCAGCCTGAACCTTCCTAGAAATGACTCCTTGTAAAACCCTTGTCATAGGCATCCGGGTTTCTCTTTGTTATGCCTTTCAACCTAAAATATTATTTTCCTTTGTTGCTTAGCATACTTGGCAGGTGATGGGCAGGATGGAAAACAATAAGTACTCAGTTTACTGTGATCACTTATCCAAGGAGACACAGAAAATCACTTCAGTTTGACATATGTACATATTCAAAGAAGTTTTGGACCCAGGCCTTTGAGGGGAATTCTTTGCTGTGGTGCTCTACTGTGAAAGCAAGACTATCTTTTTGTGTTTGACTCGAGGCCTTCCTTAAAAGTTAGCCAAGAGCATCCTGGACTCTTCCCGCTGACCTTGCACCCTTAAGATCTTATCGCTTGCCAGAGATGTCGTCACCTAGGGGAATATGCACAAAAGAAAACAAGGCACACTTACTTTGATAAGAACTTTTAATTTCTAGTTTAAATATTATTTAAAACTTCTAATTATGTGTGTTTCCACCACGTGGCCTCCAGAGATTAAACTCAGGCCACCAGTTTTGGCAGCAAGTAACAACTTATTGAAACACTCTGGCCCTAAAAAAAAAATGCCTTTTAAAAATGACAACCCAGAGCCTGGCCCAGTGGTGCAAGTCTATAATCCCAGCAGAGGCAGAGGCAGAGGCAGAGGCAGGTAGATCTCTGTGAGTTTGAGGCCAGCCTGGCCTACAAAGTGAGTCCAGGACAGCCAAGGCTACACAGAGAAACCCTGTGGGGGGGCAGTGGAGGTGATGACAACCCACAGACAGAGCCAAGCAGATCTCTGTGAGTTAGAGGTCAGCCTAATCTATATCTCAAGTTCTAGGCCAGCTAAGGCTATAGTTACTAATTGTATTTTGTGTGTGTGTGTTTGTGTGTGTATGCAAGCCATAACATACAAGTGGAGGTCAGAGGGCAACCTTTGAAACTTTTTTCTTTCCACTGTGGGTTCCACAGGGATTGAGTTCAAGCTATCACGCTTGCATGGTTAAGTACTCTTATCCACAAGGCCATTTTGCAAGCCTTTAAGAGTCACATATAGCTCAGGCTGCCCTCAAACTTTGATTCTTCTGTCTCTACCCACTGAGTTCTGGGATTACAAGCATGGCTCACCATGCCCACACCAAAATGGCCTATTTTATACTCCTGCTGCCTCTTCCTAATTAGACTGGTTGTCCTTATTCTCAGATGTCGCTGTCTTGGCTGGAGGGTTGGAACCTTTTGAGCTTAGGTTGAACTTTACCACTAGGTGTTCCGGGTCATAGGTGATCAGCAAACTATAATGAACAAGATAAGAATTATTTTTACTTCCTTTTTTTTTTTTTTTTCTTTTGGCTTTTCTTTCTTTTTCTTTTTTTTTTCCTTTTTGGTTTTGTTTTGTTTTTTTGGTTTTTTGAGACAGGGTTTCTCTGTGTAACAGCTCTGGCTGTCCTGGAACTCACTCTGCAGTCCAGGCTGGCCTCGAATTCATGGAGATCCACCTGCCTCTACTTCCCAAGTGGGACTAAAGGCGTATGCCAACATTGCCACTGCCTGGCGCTTTTGGCTTTTCAAGACAGGGTTTCTCTGTGTAGCCCTGACTGGAATGTGATCTGCAGACCAGGCTGGCCTGTTTCAGAGATCCACTTGCTTCTGCCTCCTAAGTGCTGGGATTCAAGGCAGGTGACACCACTGCCTGATTACCCATGAGCCTTCTTCTTGATGGCTTTAGGCAAGTTTTCATTTTACTTTTTCCAGTTTTTTTTTTTTGTTTGTTTTTTTTTTGTTTTTTGAGACAGGGTTTCTCTGTGTAGCCTTGGCTGTCCTGGACTCCCTTTGTAGACCAGGCTGGCTTCGAACTCACAGCGATCCACCTGCCTCTGCCTCCCGAGTGCTGGGATTAAAGGCGTGCGCCACCACCGCCCGGCTTCTTTTTCCAGTTTAAAGTACAAAAATTCATAGTAGTTTTCTAAGGCTGGGGTGAATGATTAGTAGCAATGAGGCTTGAAGAAAGGCCGCTGGACTCTTGATCAGGTGCATTCTCAACGGTTATCTCCTCTGGCCTACGGTCAGTACAAAGTGGGCTATGCCCCAGACAAGCGCTTACTTTCCATTGGTAACACGAAGGATCTGGACTAGCTTTGTTTCTTTCAAATCTCATGTGCTCTGATTTTTCATGAGCTAAGACAGACTTCAGAGCTCCTAGCTTCTTATTGCTATGTATCCTTGGGCAGATTTTGGTTTTGGGTTTTTTTTTTTTTTTTTTAATGCAGGGTCTCATGTAGCCCAAGCTGATTTGGAACTTCCTATACAGGTGAAGCTGGCCCGGAAGCTCTTTTCTTTCTTTCTTTTTTTTTTAATTATTATTTTATTTTGTTTAACATATACACTTATATTATTACACATGAATAAAATAAACTACATACAGCAGGAAGAACCATGAGGCAATCATGAGTTATATTAATGTTACATTCATTCATAGTGATTTGGCTATTTGTATTTGTCAAACTTGAAGTAAACATTGTTCCTATCTTGTTGGGTCTAAATTTCTGAATGAAAATCAGTATCTATCATATCTCATCTCTATTAACTTTGAAGTTCTTTTCTTAAACCACCTCCCAGCTGCTACAATTATAACTGTGTATCAAGCTGTTTGGGTTTTGTTTTGGAGATGGGTTCTCACTATGTAGCTCTGGCTGGTCTGGAAGGTAAGAGTGTAGACCATTACAGGGTGGCCTCAAATTCGGAGATCCACCTGCTTCTGCTTCCCAAGTGCTGGAACTAGAGTCAGGCTTCAAACTCATTATCCTCTGCTGTAGCCTCAGACTTCAGGTTTCTTCTGCAAAATAAGCTTACCTAACAATTATGTTGCTATACGTGAGACTGTAGCTATGACAGAACCCAATAAACAAGCACTATATGAAATATGTTGGAGGAATATTAACAATAAATTACTGTTAATTAGATTTCTTCTGTGGCAATAATTGGAAATATCCCATTCCTCCTTCCTTGCTGGAAGGTAAACATAGACATTGTGGAAATGAAGGAAGCACAAAGAAGGTGGGAAGCAGGGAGCACAGCCGACTGCCTGTCGGGAGGCTACCTGGATACCTTATTACCTCAGGACTGCTCCCCACAGCTGTCTAATTTTGGATTCCAATAATTCGAGCATCTCCACAAACCCTACAAATTTTGTCTTTTTGTAATTCTATTTGAGAAAGCTGGGAGTTTACTTAGCTTTCTAACCAGCTAAATTCTGTATTTGAGTACTTAACATATTTAGATGTTTCTGTGTCATTAAAGCTATTGATTCTGTAATAATTTTTAATTGAGTTGACTTTTTAAAAACTTTGGATTTTAATTGGGATGTAGAAGTTATAGTAACAAACATTGGCTTGGATACAGACATTATTTCCTTTGGATAAGCTCAATAAAGATCATATCCTGTTCCCCTCCTCCCCACAAAAGGCAAAGAAACAAGAGGGGGAAATGAAAGATGGGAAGAGAGAAGCTGCCAGGGAGACTATAATAAAGTAACCAATGGGCGCCGGGCGTGGTGGTGCACGCCTTTAATCCCAGCACTCAAGAGGCAGAGGCAGGCGGATCTTTTTGAGTTTGAGGCCAGCCTGGTCTACAAAGTGAGTCCAGGACAGCCAAGGCTACAGAGAAACCTTGTCTTGATTAACGCGCCCCCCCCCCCAAAAGTTATCAATGGGGAATAGTGTAGGCTCTGTTTCTTAACAATTAAACTTTATTATACAACCCAACTAGCTTACACAAGAGGGAAAAAAGAGTGAGCCTTCCGGTGTCCGTTCCACAGGATGGGTCCCTAGGTGTCTCTGGCCTGCGTGCTGGTCCGACCTGTTCGCTGATCCACGTGTGCTCAAGCCAGGTCTGAACCTGCTGCGGCTCTCTCCTCTCCGCCTGCCTGTGTCACGTGCAAAGGGCGGTCTCCTTCTCCCATTGAGGGTCAATTAGAAAAGCAATAGTCCAGGTGGGGTCCCCAGGTTCGCTTCCTGAATTCCAGGCCCACGATGGCTCCACCCAGTCTATCTCAAGATATCCATGGTGTGTCCAAGGGTAAAGCCCGCCAAGAGAATAGGAAAGGGAAGGGAATAAAAGCAAAACACAGAAAGCAGACCAGGGAGAGGAAATCGGCATGAGACTTGGAGGAGGCCAGGGAATGTAAGGTAAAGTAAGAAAAGCATTAACAGAAGGAAAAAGAGTGAGCTCGGGTAATCAGAGGGCTAGATCGCCACATTCCTAATGTCTCTTAGCTACTATTTAAGCTCTGGTCAGTCTCAAAAGCTCAGTTTCTTTCTCAAAGTCTCTTTACCACAATGAAAACTGACTCCATCTTTCACCTGGACAGTAAAACTAATGCCTACCTGGCCACTCAGTTCTAAAGCCAGGGGCATGAATTCTTCCTTAGCCTTCTGTTTTGTTTTGTTTTTTGAGACAGGGTATCTCTGTGTAGCCCTGGCTGTCCTGGACTCACTTTGTAGACAAGGCTGGCCTTGAACTCACATCGATCCACCAGCCTCTGCCTCCGCCCAACTCCAGCCTTCTGTTCTTACAGTCTTATTCACAGTCACACCTTGATGGGCATCACACAAACTACCTCGGAAATTTCATTTCCCTATATCCCATACAGACCACCCGCATCTGTGCTGCGAGCTCACTTGATCACATGCCTGTCAGTGTGTCCACTTCCTAGTCAATGGTCAAGTATCCCGGTTCCTTTCCCCGCCATCTTCCCGCATCATTCCACACATGCCATGACTTGCTATCCTGTATAGTTTTGGTTAAACATCATCATAAGTATCCTCAACTCTCTAGATCTCTCTGTTGTACTCACCTTGAAAACTCACCCCCTCAACCCTAAAGAGAACACAGCCATCTACTTTCTCTGCCTACTCTGGAAAACCCAAATGCCCTCCGATGGTTGAAATCTATGGTCTCAGTGCCCAAACGTGCTCTATGGGGTACACCACATTCTCCAGATTTCTCTCCTGCCTGCCAAAAGAAGTTTGAAGAAAAAGGCATTTCTGTGTAACAGTCTACAAGGCTGATTAGAATTTCAGTGATTTGGGGAGCTGGAATTACTGCAGGTCCAGAGCCAAATCATCTTAGGCTATCTTAGCCCCTAAACAGCCATTTATTGCCCACCTCTGTGTGACCTCACATTCTTGTGACAAAGGCTAAGAATGTCATCATATAGCATCTGGGGCCAATAGCAGAGATTTTCAGTTTTGCTATCAACCACTGGACTAACTTATCTAAAAAAATTGCCTTGATTCATAACTCTGTCCTGTTACTATAAAAACTCCATGTAAATACTACCAACTTTTTGTCTTCAACTTTCAAAGGCTTCTGTTCATCCAGGCTTAGTCATTAGACTCTTTTTTCTTCTCTTAAGATGTTTCCCTAATGGCCCGGGTCAGGCTAACAGAGCTAGTCTTAAAACGCTTTCCCTCCGGTTAGAATATAATCTAAGTGTTTTTCCATAACCGGCTCAACTCTCAACACTTTTCATTCCCTTATCCAGCCCTAACCTTCCTACATGCCCTCCTTTATTGATGAGCCACGACATCCCTGTCTCTGAAGTCTTGGTTCCAAGGTCACCTCTTCAGAGGCCTTCTCTGCAAACCTCAACCAAACTGCTCTTGTTTTCCTTCCCAACTGTGCCGTTGCTCCTATTGGTTCCTATGTTTGCCTATTCAGTTCGGTCGCTTCCCATGGGAAATGGAAAATCCGGACTTATTGAACCACCACCTGGCTAAGCATGGACTCAAGTCCTAAGACCGAAAAGCCTTGAGGTTCCAGACATGCTAAGAAGAACCGGAACCGCGGGCGGAAGCTGGCGCCGCGCATGAAGGCCCCGCCCCTTCCTGTCGCGGCGGCAGGCAGCTGGCGGCGGGGCCCGGCGCCCGCTCAGCCCGCCTCCTCCCTGCCGCCCCGCCCGCACCACCTCGCCGGCCGCTGTCAGAGGCGCGTTGTATGCTGAGCAGCTGTCGTCGCCGGCTGCTGCACGTCCTGGTCCCGAGCTTCCCGCCGCTGACCCGCGGACTGCGGCTCTGCCCTCTCCATCCCATGAAGCCGTTGGTCGTGTTCGTTTTGGGCGGGCCCGGTGCGGGCAAGGGGACCCAGTGCGCGCGCATTGTCGAGGTGAGGCCGTGCGGGAGGGCAACCGAGGGCTTCGGGGCTGAGCGGGCCCGGGCCAGCGGGAGCCGTCGCGTTGGCGGCCGCGCCCCCCGTCGTGGGTAGGGGACTACGAATCCCGACGGCCACCGCGCGCCCGGGCCGAGGGGCGTCGAGTCTGCGGATGCGCGCGGCGTTGTTCGCTTTGTTCCCGTGCGCCCTTGCTTCCACTCCCGGGACCGGGGTCTTCCCTTCTTGCTAGGTTCCGGGCTGTCAATTCCTCGCCTAATTTGCCTCGAGGAGCTCGACCCGGATCTTGTGGTAATTAAATACCGGATTGAGATACCAGGCGCTAGCCTTTGGCCCAGATGCCAACTCACGCTTTTTCCTTGGGCGAGTGAGTCACCCGCTCCCTCTCAACCTCAGTTGTCTAAGCAAATAAGAAACTCTGCTCTCTGAGAAAGTGAAACACCACCCAACTATAAAATCCTCTTTAAAAAAAAAAAAAGTTTGCTTTAGGGTTGGCGAGATGGCTCAGCGGGTAAAAAGCACCTGCCGTCAAGTTCCATCCCCGACACCCACATAGAACTAACCCCCACGGGTCGTCCTCTGATTTTCACACTGGAGCGTGGCTCAAGTGTTTGCCTACACAAATAAATACAATGAAGGTTTTGACATGTTTATCATTTCATTCTCTTAGTGTTTGAGGTAGAAGGTGTCGTGTACACGCAAAGAAGCAAAGATTTTTAAACTCTTTAACAGCCCCAGGGTGTTGTAAATGATAGGATGAGGAAGGCTTAATGGACAGTCTAGGGCAATGTTTGAAAAGCAAACAAGATAATTAGAAATGAAAAGCAGCCAGGGTTGGAGTAAAACATATTAAAACATTAAACTGAGTGCTTGGTAAAAAGATTTTGACTCAGAAGTTGATAAATAATTCCTCTTTTCCTAGGCTGTGGCCTATATTTGCTTTGGCTTTTTCCATATTCATACATTCAACTCTTGACCTATATTCTATCATCTAAAGGACCCCCACAAGTAAATAGAATAACGTGTCCTGAAAGTTGCTGTGTGTGTTTTACAGTTGTATTTATAATTGCAGGTGACTTTCGAAAACCAGTTTAATTACAAAGTACATGGTATTTTTCTTATTTTTATTTCTGTTGGTTTTGATTTTTAAAATCCAAGTGACAAGTGGATGGTTTCAAGTTTATTCGATAAGTAATATGTTTAAAATATAAATAGCACGGTAGCCGGGCATGGTGGCTCACGCCTCTAATCCCAGCAGGCAGATCGCTGTGAGTTCGAGGCCAGCCTGGTCTACAAAGCAAGTCCAGGACAGCCAAGGCTAACATAGACCCTGTCTTGAAAAACCAAAATAAATAAATAAAAGCACGGTAAAGGAAGGAGTAAGGACTTTATAGTCAAACAGATAGCAGTTCAAGGCTCTACTCTGCTGTTGCTTTTCTAGCCCCAGAGAAGTAACTTTTAGCTTCAGTTGCTTTGTAAGAAGGGAGAAAATAGAAATGTCTGTTTTCTATTTGTGACTATTAAAATGAGGTCTGACACCTGGCACATAGATGCAACTATTTTCTCCTTTAAGCTTCCTGGTTATGTGTGGAAAGACAGCAGGTTTATTTAATGTACTGCAAGGGGCAGCAGCAAGCTAGGCAAAAGAGTATTATCTGAAACTGGTGTTTTTTATTTTTTAATTTTTTTTTAATTTTTAAATATTTTATTTAATTTTAATTTATGTGCATGTGTTGGTATAGAGGTGTCAGATCTTGGAGTTACAGACAGTTGTGAGCTGCCATGTGGGTGCTGGAAATTGAACCAGGGTCCTTTGGAAGAGCAGGCAGTGCTCTTAACCACAGAGCCATTCCTCCAGTCCCCTGGTGTTTTTTATTTTAAAGGTGAGTTACTTTTTAAAACTTGGCTTATGACTTTTTAAGTGCATTCTAATATTTTGTTTCTGAATTTATAATGTGTCCCTTAGACGACGTCCACACTTAACCTTATAATACCCCTGTTACTCCACTGGATTCAAAAATCTCTCTGTTCAGAAACTAGTATTTCTGCTTCATGAAGTAATAGCCTTTTTTAACGATCCTTTCTTTTACTTATTACTTAAGACTTTGGCAGTTATATAAGCTTAAACTGTGGATTATTTGTCTCGGTTTTTGTTCATTTTTCTGGTTGCCCTGGTAGGGGAACCCAGGTTCTCATGCACGAAAGGTACGCACTCTACCACAGACCATCCCTCTTTGTACCTTTTACTTTAAAATTCTCAGTAAGTTGTCCCTGCACTCATTCTGTAACCGGGGCAGGCCTGTTGGCTCAACTGCATTAAAAGCTGTGATTATGGGCCTGCCCCACTGAGCTATCTAGAAAAAACATTGTTTTGAACTGTTTGCTGTTGATTCCAGTTGCCGTAGACATTCACCTGATTGTCTGCTATTTGAAATGTATAATTTAACAAACACTATTCTTTAACTGGGATGTCTGTGCTGAGGTAAGCCAGGGATTTTCCCCTTTGTGAGTCTGCATTTTGGCTCACTATTTCATTATGCAGGCGGCTATGAACTTAATCCCCAAAGATGACAAGTTTTAAAATTAACTCTTTTTCTGTAGGGAAAAAGTATATAAAATTCCCCAACTATCATGCCAAAGAAAATTTAGTTCACAGGGTACCTGAAATGTGGTTGATTATAGAGTTGTTTTTTTGGAGAGAAGTTAATTATGGTTTCAAACCCAAGCTGCCAGAAGTTGTGGTGTTTGTTTGTTTTGAGGTGTGTTAATACAGGCGACCTCAAACTCTTAAGTCTCCTGCCTTAGTCTCCTAGGACTACAGGTGTGTGCTGCAAGGTGCTGTCAGAGCACACCTTGGATTCAGGGATTCTGAACCTGAGGGTGTCTTGCCCTCTTGTTCTGGAGTGTTGAGTTAGGTAAGGGAGTGTGTTGAAAGGAAGCTGGTAGTTTTTCTGGAGTCATACTCCACGTTAGTAATTGCTCCATGGGGAGGAAAAGGCAGGTCTGATGGAAAACCTTTTAAGGTATCTCTGACTGGGAAGAGAAGTTTTGAAGAAGCTTTGGGAATTGACTTCACTCATTTATTTGCAGTGGTCCTTTTCTATTGAATTTTATTTTCTAATTATTTCTAAATCTGTGTCCTCTTATACTATTTTTTAAAATTAGCCATTTCTAGGTCAATGTAACACTTTTATTTTTAATTAAATATACAGTGGAATTATTATATAATGATGTATTTCTAAATCTCAGAGAAATGGTGTATACTTTTACAATATTTCTACTTGTGTTGTGTGTACATGTGTGTGCTTGTGCATGTGCTGTGGTGCATGTGTGGAGGTCAGAGGTCAGCTTTGTGGAGCTAGTTCTCTCCTTTCACCTTATGTGAGCTTAGGGATGGAATCAGGTCATCAGGCCTCGTTTACTAATTTTTAAAAATTGAGCTTTATATTTGTTTTGGTTCAGAATAAATTAGAGTTCTGTAACCTAAATTTATCTTAGAAAATAATATCCACAATTTTGCATGGGTTGGTTGGAAAGAATATTTAATATTTTTTTTACAGATTGTGAACCTTTTGTTTACATAATGAGTAAAACATATTTATTAAGAGCCTCTCTAAATGGATGACTCATACTGTGCTTAGAAAAGTTTTGAATGAGATTAAATTTAAGCATATAAAAATCAGAAGCTTGAATTTATTTATCTTTTTGTCTCTGTTGTTGAGCATTGTACCAAGTGTATAGTAGGTGTTGAATAAATATTGATGACAGAAGACATTAATGTATCCTGAAGCTGTATACATTTAGAAAATTTTGTCCCTGAGGGGTACCCAAGTCGCTTTCTGGACCTAACATATGAATGAGACCTAGCTTTCAGATGCTTTTGTTTACTCTGAGTGAATGAATGGTACTTATGTTGAACAGAGTTTTTAAAGCTTTTGATTTCAAAATCCAGAACTCATCATGTACATTCAGAAGGAACTAGATAGGAAAAGTCTGGTAGACCTTCAGATCTAGTCTTTTAAGGGTAGGACTTTTTCTTCATGGTAAGGTATGGTTAAAGGATTTGTTTGTTTGTTTTGATTTTTTAAGACAATTTAAAAGCTTTAAAAAATCTACAGAAGAAGTGGTCTACAAAACATTTGCCTTTTGGGGATAGAGAGATAGCTATGTGGCTAAGAGCACTGGCTACTTCTTCCAGAGAACACAGATTCCCAGCACCCACGTAGTGGCTCACAACATCTGTAACTTCAGTTCCAGAGGATCAGATTCCCAGTTTTGACTTTGACAGGCACCAGGTGTGCACATGGTACACATACATACATGCAGGCAAAATACCCATACAAACATAAAAGGCAATAAAACTTGGCTCTATTGAAGAACCACCATTTCTTTCTTTAAAAATTTGATTTTATGTGCATTGGTGTTTTGTTTGTTTGTGTGTCTGTGTGACAGTGTCAGATCTTGGAGTTACAGACAGTTGTGAATTATAATGTGGGTGCTGGGAATTGAGCCTGGGTCTTCTGGAAGAACAATTAGCGCTCTTAACTGCTGCCCATCTCTCTACCCCCAACCACTATTTCTTTAAGGGTGCTTGTAACAGATTTTTGTTGTTGTTGTTGTTTTGTTTTTGGAGACAGAATTTCTTTGTGTAACAGACCTGGCTGTCTTGGGACTAATTTTGTAGACCAGGCTGGCCTCAAACTCAGAGATCTGTCTGCTTCTGCTCCCAAATTAACATAGTTTTTTTTTGGTTTTGTTTTTTTTTTTAGTGTTGATATTTTAGAAAAGGTGAGAAAAGCTTCAAATTATCTACTGTGCTTTTTTTTTTTTCATTTTCTTTCTGTTTTTAAGTTGCAAAGTAACATGGCTGTGGGGACAAGTTCAGTTTCTTCTCATCTAGAGGTTACCATTATTTACTGCTTCCTCATCTCTAAAAAGAAGAGAGAGAGATATACTTGTTTTAATTTTATATGTGTGGTGAGTGTTTGCCTGCATATACTATGTACATGCTTGCTGCCTTTGAGGCCAGAACAATGTGTCAGCTCTCCTGGAACTAGAGTTAGAGAAAGTTGTGAGCTCCATGTGGATGCTGGAACTGAACTGGCATCCTCTATAACAGCAGCAAATGAGCTGAGCCATCTCTTCAGCCTCCTCTTCCACAATATCACAAAATATGACAATCTCTAAAATTTTTACATCTAATAGGGTTATTCACTTTTTTCCCCAAACCAAATTAATCACGTCTGTTCCTTCTCTCAGGGCTTTTCCTATATATTTAATAGATTTTTATTTGTAGCTGCAGAATATTTTAGATATTGTCATAGTTGTCCCATTTCATTTGGAGGCTGTTCAGGGTGGCTTCTAGGGGTGGGTTTGCTGTCAATTGTGCTTCAATGGACTTTCTTGTCAATGTAACTTGGCATATGGATGTTTTGATTATAGAATTCTTAAAAGTGGATTGCTGCCTCAGAATATATGTACATTCTATTTTAATTGATTATTAATTACTTTGAATACTTCAAAAAAAATCCATTTGAGTTTTCCAGAGGAACAGAGCTATTAAGAGATAGATACAGACATAAACATATGAAAGTGTTTTTATTTGGGAACTATCATAATTATAAAGGCAAGAAGCCACATGATAGGCCATATGTAAACAGAATCAGAAAAGATGATGGTGTAATTCAGAATTCAAAGACCACAGAACTTTACATTTTCTAGGAGAGTGATTTTTCTTTCTCCGCATCTTGTTCTAAAGCCTCTCATCAGATTGGGTCGTGAGGCTGGGTGTGGTGGCGCACACCTTTAATCCCAGCACTTGGGAGACAGAGGCAGGTGGATTGCTGTGTGAGTTCAAGGCCAGCCTGGTCTACAAAGCGAGTCCAGGACAGCCAAGGCTACACAGAGAGACCCTGTCTCAAAAAACCAAAAGATAAAAACAGATTGAGTCATGAGATGATGAGGGCTAATCTATTTTTTATCCTGTTGTTTCCCTGGATTTTAATAACACACAGGCATCCTCCTGCTGTCATGCCTTTCCTCCATTATTGACTGTTTCCTCAAACTGTGAGCCTAAATCACCCCTCCTTTACGTTACTTTTGTCAGTTGTGTTGTAGAAATGTGAAATGAATGTAGGAGTCCCCGGCCTTCAGAACAGAATAACAAAACAAACTCCAGCTGTACGTACGGTACATGTGCTGTGCCAAGGAGCAGTTTCTCTGAGGTAAGAGAGCTAGCTAATAGTAAATTTTCCTTTTGGTGGGGGGCAAGACAGGGTTTCTCTGTGTCGCCTTGGCTGTCCTGGACTCTCTTCGTAGACCAGGCTGGCCTTGAACTCACAGAGATCTGTTTGCCTCTGACTCCCCGAGTGCTGGGATTACAGGTTTGCACCACTCTGCCCTGCTTCTCCTCCCCTACTCCCAAGATAGGGTTTCTTTGTTGTTGCCCTGGCTGTCCTAGAACTAACTCTGTAGACCAGGAGACCAGGTTGGCCTTAAACTCAGAAATCCACCTGCCTCTCTCTCCTGAGTGCTGGGATTAAAGGTGTGCCATACCATGTCTGGTTCTAATAGTTTAAAAATTAAAATTAAAATTAAAAGTTTTAAAAAGGAAGAGAAAAGAAGCCCCATTAGAATTAGTCTCTTTTTCAGTCTGCTCTAAATCTATCTTTTATCAGTATCAGTTATTTCCTTATTCTCTCTGAAATCGTATTGATTTCACATGTTCTCATGTGTACTCATGAGCACATGTACCATACAGCTGGAGTTTGTTTTGTTATTCTGTTCTGAGACTCACACATGAAGGCCGGGGACTCCTACATTCATTTCACATTTCTACAACACAACTGACAAAAGTAACGTAAAGGAGGGTGATTTGGGCTCACAGTTTGAGGTTAAAGTTTCATGGGCCATATTTGGTTACTCTAGACATGTTCCAGTTCAGATGCTATTAGAACTGTGATCATGGGAGACTTTAAAGTCACACACAAGTACATGTTGTAACAGTTGGTTTTGAATTCAAATCAGAGCACGTCTAACAAAATCACTTCACAGGCTGGATAGATGACTCAGCATTAAGAGTGTTGGCTGCTCTTGTGAGGACCTAGGATCATTTTTCCACGGTGGCTCACATCCATCTGCATGTAACTCCAGTTCCAGGGCAGTGGGCACCAGGCACACACTTGGTGCACATCATACATACATGCTGGCAGCCACTGGTACATTTGAAATAAAATAAAGAATTTTTTAAAAAGGAAAAGAAATCACACTAGGGAGGCTTGACTAGATGCACGAGGGCCTGTGGGGGGTAGGGGGAAGGGTGCTTAGAAAGAGAGCATGCAGAGGCTAGCTGTCTTGTTTTTTATGCCATGTTCCAGGTCTTGTTACTTTTAAGCTAATACCGTAGCTCAGCTGCTACATGAAAGTGTATTTGCTGTAACATTTCAGTTGCTTTAACTTGTCAAATCAAGAACATTTTTACAGACTAAACATGTGATAAGAGCATTTAGAAGTTAATAGGGAACAGGTGTAGCCTGAAAGACTCTCTGCTGACAGTTTTGTTCTGCCTGATGAATAAAGTTAACAAAGCATCAGTTGGATGAAGGAAAAAGCACTGGCTGTAACTTACTACTCCCAGAAACGGTCACCGTGAGAGGACAGGGCCTGTGAAGCATATGCTCTGTGCCTGCTTTCTGTCAGTCTTTCGCAGAAAACCTGTACGTTGGTTCCATTTGCCGTTAGAGTATATCCCATACTAATAAGCAGATCTGCTCGTTTGGGGGCTGTGAAAGACTGCTTCCTGACCACTTTCTGTTTGGAGCTTCCAGGATGGGTGAGTCATTGGTGTTTGCAACTGGACGGTACATGGGCTTAAACCCACAGGAGTTACCTGTATAGTTACATACGGCTTAATAATAACACGGATTTCTACATCTTGGTGTCAATTGGAAACATAGAGACACTTAAAATTTTGATTGTGTAATTGACCACAGGTTAACTTAGGTTATCAGATGGTGGAAGATAATCTGTTATTCATTTGATGACTGTTGGGCGCTGTGAGTAGAAAGGGCAATGTTTAAGAAGCAGAGAAAAATAACACTGAAGCAAATGAGACAAGGCTGGTCAGAATCTGGCAGGATCAAGATGGGTCAAATACACCTGATTCTTTGTGTGGGGGTGAAGTTCTTGAATGCATCCCTATGTTACACATCCCTGTGGACTTTGAATCTCCTTTTAAATGTGCAGATTCTATGAGTTAAAGGTCATATCAGCCTATCCATCCTTAGTAGATAGGCGGCATGTGAAAGAAATAAAACTTCATTATTTTATGCCTTTGATTGAGGGATGGCTCTGCCATAACCTAGCCAGACATGTGCACAGCTTGGCAACTAGGAGGTGATGACCTTCTTTCAGACAAGTCATTGCTAAGGGCTTAACTGTATTGGTACAGACTCTGTGCATTACAGGGATGAGCACAATACTAACGATGAGGAAGCAAACTCCTTTGGAAAGGTAAGTTGTAAAATGGAGTTCTAGAACAATCCCTGAACTACTCTGAGATTAATTCACCCCTGATTTCTTTCCTGTGTCTAGGGAACTCATTGCTAGGTGCTAAAGCCAACGTTAGCAGTTGCTCCAAAAGCATCATCCACTCACGGGAAGGATACAGTTTTCATAAACTCTAGTTTCAAATATGGAAGGTTTCCTTCTGGGATCTCTCTCTCTAAGTACCCTTTCCCCTTCCCTCAATTCAGGAGGGGACCTGCATCAAAATTCCACCGTATTAAGGGAATTCAGCATATGTCAGTTCCCCTGGAGATAGAGTAGTGAGCCGCCGTGCAGGTGCTGGTAATAGAACTGGGTCCTCTGGAAAGTCAGCCAGCATTCTTAATCACTGAGCCATCTTTCCAGGCCTGCACCTAAAATTTTAAATTGTAAAACAATCTCATCCCATGTGCTATTTTGTTTTTGTTTTTGCTAATGTCTTTGGAAGAAAAAAGTTGTAATGACCAGGTAATAATTCTTGAATGTTCAAGCATATGGTGCGCTTTTTCTTGCTTGTGATACAGAGAGTAAAAACTTAATATTAGTCCAGGACTACAAAGGAGACAATACTGATAAGTGTTATGTAGAAGGAAAGAGACGTGGAATAGGTTCTAGTTAGTCACATCAGGTTGGTTTGGTGGAGAAGGTGCCTATTTTGCAAATGGTTTCCAGTGGTCTTCTCAGTGTGGAGCATGGCAGGAAAGGACATTTTATAGAAAACATTTTCTATGAGTTTGTCACTTTTTCTGCCATTTATTTCCCTTGATGAAGACTCCAGTCAAGAACTGTTTGCTCAGCCGGGCGTGGTGGCACATGCCTTTAATCCTAGCACTCGGGAGGCAGAGGCAGGTGGATCACTGTGAGTTCGAGGCCAGCCTGGTCTACAAAGTGAGTCCAGGATGGCCAATGCTACACAGAGAAACCCTGCCTCGAAAAAACAAAAAAAAAAACAAAAACAAAACAAAAAAAAAGAACTGTTTGCTCTGCAGTATAAAAGAAGACATAGATACTTGTGTTTACCATTAGATCCTGGGCTAGATTAGGATTGATTGCCATTTAATCAGAAACATAGGTCCTGGGCTGGACATTGTGGTGGACATCTTTAATCCCAGCACTCTGCAAGTAGAGGCAGGTGGATCTCTGAACTCAGGCCAGCCAGTGAGGCCTTGTCAAAACAAAACATAGGTTCCTCGATTGACTTTAATTTTAGAATGAGCAAAATATATTTATGAAGGTAAATTTTATACCAAAATATAATATGTACACTTTCCCAAAGCCAAATGATTTTCATCATACCTTCTGGTAAGAGAGATTGTTGAACTGAAAATGATTCTTTTCTATAAGCAATGCTGGATTATTTTGTTGTCGTTGAGAAAGGTTGTTTAGCATAACAATTCTGATAGGTCAGTTTCGAGCTTAAGATGGTGTGAGTATGTTGTCCACTCTGTACACATGGTATTTCTCAAATGTTTTGTTTATAATTTTGAACTCTAGTGCCTGGAGTCAGGCCTCATTGAATATGTTTCCCTTGAAACTTCTGGGTAATCTCATGAATTCTAAATTTTCATCTGTTTCTGGGCTGTGAAACTGGACTGTTTTCTGTCTCTGGCTATAACTCTTGACTACATGCCCATGTGGTGTGTTCCTGTGTTGCTGTATTGTACTTTGGTTTCTCCTTTGTTTATGGGATGGATCACTTTTCAGAGAAAATTTTATCTAAACATTTGAGTTGATTTTTGCTTTGGAGGAAGTTCATGGAGACCTTTCTCTAAAGCTGTTATTTTCTTTTAAGATTTATTTATTTTTTATTTTAAGTGTGTAAGTGTTTTGCCTGCATATATGCATGTGTGCCATGTGCATGCCTTGTGCTTGTGGAAGTCAGAAGAGGATGTCAGATCCCCTGATACTGGCGTTAAGGAAGGTTGTGGGCCACCATCTGGGACTTGGGCCTCCACAAGAGCAGACAGTGCTCAACCAGGGAGCCATCCCTCCAGCCCTGAAACTCATTTTCTGAATGGTCTGCTTTCACACTGAAGTAAGTTTTGACTCTGCAGCTTCAGTTTCCTTTTCTCTTGGAATCAGGTTTGGGGAGGTACAGGGTGGCCATAAGCTCTACCATGCAACAATAGTGAGCTGAGTTTACTGTGTTAGAATTGTTAACTTTTAAAAAACATTTATTTGCTGGGTGGTGGTGGCATACACCTTTAATCCCAGCACTCAGAAGGTGGAGGCAGGTGGATTTCTGAGTTCCAGGACAGCTTGATCTATAGAGTGAATTCCAGGTTAGCCAGGGCTACACAGAAAAACCCTTTCTCCAAAAACCAAAAAAAAAAAAAAAAAAAAAACAAATAAATAAAAATTTAAAAAAATGTGGGTATAGTATGTGGAAGTCAAAATATAGTTTTCATGAGTTGGTTCTTTCTTTCTACCATACCATTGCTAGGAATGGCAAGTGGCAAAGTGGCTTTATTAGCTGAGCCATTTTACTAGCCCAGAAGTTGGATTATTGAGTCAAAAGATATACAAACTGAAACTTAGATTTTCTGACAATCACCTTCTATAAAAGTTGAGCACTTGCACAAAGTTAGTGTCCCGGAGTCCTTGCCATTGCTGCTTTTAAAATACTTGAACCAGTCTGGTGGGGTAGAAACTGTAATTATTTTGCCTTAATTTGCATTTTCATGATTACTATTAAGGTGGAGCTTCCGTGTTTTGATTTTTTTTTTTTTTACTCTCCTATGTATAGTTTGTTTTTATGCTAGCCCCCCTTTTAAAGACCCAGGCTGATCTCCAATCCTGAGCTAAAGTGGTTTTACTGTCTCAGCTTCAGACTGTAGGTGAATTACCAGCTTGCCTATTTTTGTATAAATTTATTAAATCTATGCAATTTTAAAAATATACATTTTGTAGTGCACTGCATAGTGAACATATCTTGTATATAAAAATAGTTTCTTTTTCTTTCTTTCTTTTTTTCTTTTTTTAGGCAGGGTTTCTCTGTGTAGCTTTGGCTACCATGGAACTCACTGTATAGACCAGGCCGGCCTCAAACTCAGAGATCCACCTGCCTCTGCCTCTGAGTGCTGGGATTAAAGAGGTGCTCCACAGCCACCCAGCTACAAAAATAGTTTCTTCTAATCTGTTGCCTGTCCTTTGTTTTTTTGCTTATATTTTGAGGCAAGGCTTCACTTTTTAGCCCAGATTTACCTTGAACCTACTAAGGTCGCACAGGCTGGTCTCTAACTCAAAGGTAGTCCTCCTGCCTCAGCTTCTTTAGGACTAGGATTATAGTTATAAGCCAACACACCAAACTTTGCTTTTTTGAGACAGTATTGCTATGTAGCCTGGACTGGCTAAAGTTGTGGATCTGTGTGCCTCAGTTTTCTGAGTGCTGGGATCACAGGCGTGCATAAGCTATATCCCCAGCAACTTGCTTGTAGTTTTGAAGCCTTTTTCTGTTCAGAAGTTTATTGTGATCAAATATAAACCCTAGTTGTTTGACTTTGCTTAGTGACATCTGTCTATATTTCAGAATTCTACTCTCTTTTTTTCTTCCGAGACAAGGTTTCTCTGTGTAGCCTTGGCTGTCCTGGACTCACTTTGTAGACCAGGCTGGCCTCAAACTCAGAGCCATCCACCAGCCTCTGCCTCCTGAGTGCTGGAGTTAAAAGTGTGTGCCACCATGCCTGGACAGAATTCTTTTTCTTTAGTATTGTCAAAGGGGTTTGCTCACTTTTTGTTTTAGAGTTTAAGTATCTAGAATTTTGCCTCCCTATCAGATGTGATAGGGATCTGATTTTTTTTTATGAATGGATACCCATTTCATTCATAGAAATGGTATAAAAGTATCATTTATCCACCCTCTCTTCACTGATTTTTGTTTGTTTTGTTTTTTTGTTTTGTTTGTTTGTTTGAGACAGGGCTTCTCTGTGCAGCTTTGACTGTCTGGGACACTCTTTATAGACCACGCTGGCCTGGAACTCAGTGATCTGCCTGCCTCACCTCCCGGGTGCTGGGATTAAAGATATGTGCCAGCACACCTGGCCACATTTTTTTTCACTGATTTTTAAGATTTTTTGTTGTTAATTATATTGTTAATTTTGTTGTTGTTGTTTTTAAGTAAACAAACATGGCCAGTGTGTAGCTAGTTCAGTGGCAGAGCCTATTGCCTACCATTTTCAGAGTCTTGGGGTTTGATCCTCGTTCCCACAAAAGAAACACAGATAAATTCTAATCAGATTTTAATTAATTGGGTCTGACTGTGTAGTCCTCATTGGCCTGGAGTGATCCATCACCTGTGCCTCCACCAAGTAGGAGGTAAATTTATAGATTACTACCAAACAACCAAACAAATATTTCAGTAGAAAAAAATTCAAACATACAGAATTTTTTTTTCTTTGAAAACTTAAAAAACCAGAAAAAAAAAAAAAGAAAGAAAAAAGAAGCTTTAACACATGTATACAATATATCTGACTTATTCCTTTCAACTCCCTGGGGTATTCCCCCTCACCCCAACCCCCCAACACATTTCCTTCCCAACTACATGTCTCTGTCTATCTCTGTCTCTGTCTGTCTGTCTGTCTGTCTGTCTCTCTCTCTCTGGTTTTTCCAGACAGGGTTTCTCTGTGTAACAGCACCAGCTGTCCTGGATTCCTTCTCTCTTTAATAGCCCCCTGAATATAATTGCTGTCCATGTGGACGTAGTGTGGGATCATCCACTGAAGAGTGCTTGTTGTTACAATTTGGTCTTTATTTATATTGTACAATATAGAGTTTTGTTTCTTCATATAATTTTTACACTGCATTTTAGGTTTATTACTAAATTTAAGTTTTTATCACCATTTTTTATTACATTTTAAAATGTGTGCAGAGTCAGAGGACAACTTGCTGGAGTTGGTTCTTTCTTTCCACTAAGTGGATTCTAGGGATTGAACTCAGTTCCTCAGGCTTAGCAACAAACACCTTTACCTACTGGGCCATCTCACCTGTCATTTTATCACTGTTGTAATGAGATCTTTTTAAAGTGTATTTTCTTTTATTAGGGTGTGTATGTGTGGCAGAGGTCGGGAGACTAGTGTGCACATATGTATCATGGTGCCAAAGGCCTGAGTCTAGAAATCAAAGGATAACTTTTGGGAATCAGTTGTCTCCTTCCACCATGGGTTCTGGGGATTGAACCCAGGTTGTCAGGCCCACTGAACCAACTTACTGTCCTCCTCTTCAAATGAATATTTTCTGATTAGTCACTGCTAGTTGATTGAAAAGATCTTGATCCATCCATGAAAAGAGTAAGCAGAAAATATAAGCAAACAAGAGAAATACATTCTCATTGAGTCTTACAGTTTTTTGTTTGTCTGGTTATGCTCAGAAATACTTGTGATGCCAGTTTTTGGAACCCCTGTGTTTGACTTACTTTGTTTGGTTTTGGTTTTAGTTTGAGACAGGACCTTACTGTGTATGTAGCCCAAGCTGGCTGGAATTCAAAGAACTATTCCTGTCTCTGGCTCCCAAGTTTTGTATTAAAGATGTGTGTCATAGCCGGGCGTGGTGGCGCACGCCTTTAATCCCAGCACTCGGGAGGCAGAGGCAGGCGGATCGCTGTGAGTTCGAGGCCAGCCTGGACTACAAAGTGAGTCCAGGACAGTCAAGGCTACACAGAGAAACCTTGTCTCGAAAAAGCCAAAAAAAAAAAAAAAAAAAAAAAAAAGATGTGTGTCACCATGCCTGGTGCAAGCCTATTTTTCAGATGGTTTCTCATTGAACCTGGGGTTTGCCATGTTGGCTAGACTGTGACTGCCCTTGGTCCCCATGTTAGGATTATTATAGACTGTGCATAGTTATGCCCCATGTTTAAGTGGGTACTTGGGATCTGAACTCAGGTCTTCTTGCGTGTAAGGCAAGCATGTATTCACTGAGTCATCTCCCCAGACCCCAGAATAGTAAGGACTTTGAGGGCCGGAGAGATGGCTTAATAGGCAAGGCACTCACCAGCAGGCAGGGCCTGAGCTGGATCCTTAGAATGTACATGGAGAAGAGAACCAGCTTTCACATGCTGTCCTCCATCTCTACACGCACGCCCATATGCATATACAGAGAATAAAAAGAGTTGTTTGTTTGTTTGTTTTCTGAGACAGGGTCTTTCTTTGTAGCTCAGACTGGTTTTGAACTCACAGAGGTTAATCCAATTCTACCTTTCAAGTGCTGGTATTAAATGGTTGTGCCACCACATCCACCAAGAAGTGTTTTTTGTTTGCTTCTTTCTTCACTGAATTTTATTTGCTCAGTTGCTTAAAAGCTGCATTTGTAACTTATATTTTCCTTCTGTGAAATTAAAGACAGGTCCCGTAGCAGTTCAGTGGTACTTTCTAAACCCCACATTAACAGAAAGAGAAGGTGCTTGGCATTTGATCTTCTGGCTGTCAGGGTTCTTGCATGTATACATCATTTGTGCCTTATGAAGAGTGTTAGTAGAAAACGGAATGTGCTAAATAGACTGTAGAAATAGAATGTCCATGAGAAAGTGAAATACAGACCCACAGGGTAGATACACTTTTCTAGAGGAACTTAATTTGCTTCCCAGCACTCAAGGTGTTTGGCTTACAGCCACCTCTTCAGCTATAGAGGATCCAACATTTTGTTTGCAGGCATAACACTAACATACATACACACACACACACACACACACACACACACACACACACACACACACA
>OU015754.1:50325635-50346257 GCA_907169655.1 Acomys percivali | reverse complement strand
ACACACACACACACACACACACACACACACACACACACACACACACACAGAATTTAAAAATAAAAATTGCTTTTACAAGTGCCATTTATGTGCATATTATATATGTCTATAGATTTAGTTTGTAACTAGTTTTCTTCTTTCCAAAAAAAGTGATAACCCTATTTTAGGACAATATAAATCTTGCCAATTTAAGTTCTCGAACATCAGGAAACAGTGAGTATCGTAATATAAATTACTTGCCAGGGTTTTTAATGTGTTGTTCACACTGCAGCATTACAGAGCACTCTGTATTGTAGTATTTTCACTGAGCACTGCCATCATTAGGACTGTTTATCTCTGCACTTGCTCAATATTACCATATGCTGTAAGCACTAGGCCAGAGTAGAGCATCCTGCAAGCAGAGGCTTCCAAGTAAGAGCCAAAACAAACTGGGATAGAAACCTGCTGTAAAGTTTTGTGACAGTAGCTGCAAATACTTTTTGAAAATTATGCAAGTAAGTGGGAAAGTAGGTCACACTTCATTTTTCATAAAGTTCTTTTTGTACTCAACTTTCAGATGTTTGCCTGATCATTTATTCATTGATCAAGTAGGCACTTAGCAACCAGTGTGGAAGTAGTTGATCAATTTTATTTTTCTGTAAATAATGGGAGTTCTTTAAACTGATTACGATTTTAACACTTCTGATCATTTCTCTTACCAAAAATACTTAGAGGAATGAGACAGCAACATGATACTATGGTTTTTATTTATTCTCATCCAAATTTATATCCAAGTTCAGTCAGTAGATAACCTTTTTAGAGTTTATTTTCCTTTGCTAACAGCATTATTGCTTTGCTACCTTACTGTTTAGTGAACAAGAACAAATATAGCCAATAAAATGGAGATAAAGATATAGTGGAAAGCTCATCATTTGGAGTTTTTGTTGTTGTTGTTGTTTTTAATGGTCTTAAACTCAGAGCTCTCCTGCCTCAACCTCTTGATACATACCACCACAGTGATGGGATACACTTGAAGAGTGGGGTAATGAGCCAGGCCCAGTGACACACACCTTTAATCCCAGCACTCTGGGAGGCAGAGTCAGGCGGACCAATGTTAGTTTAAGGCTGGCTTGGTCAACAAAGCAAGTCTTGGACAGCCAAAGTTACACAGAAAAACCCTGTCACGAAACAACAACAACAACAACAAAATCAAAGAGTCGTGTAATGGCTACCTCATACCTAAACCTTCATTTAAGCTATAAAGTATATATGCAAGACAAAAACTTGCTGAAGGCATCTTTTTTGAGACAGGGTTTCTCTGTGTATCCTTGGCTGTCGTGGAGTTCTTTGTAGACCAGGCTGGCCTCAAACTCATAGCAATCCACCTGCCTCTGCCTCCCAAGCGCTGGGATTAAAGGTGTGCGCCACCATGCCTGGCTTCACTGAAGGCATCCTAAGAATTTGGGGTGAGCCTGGTGTAGTGGCACGTGCCTTTAATCCCAGCACTCGGGAGGCAGAGGCAGTTCAAGGCCAGCCTGATCTACAAGGCGAGTCCAGGACAGCCAAGGCTAACACAGAGAAACCCTGTCTCAAAGAACTGTGTGAATATGAGGACCCTTAATAGTTGAGAGTGGGTATGTCATTCTTCTGATTTATTAGAAGCAGGCATGTAGATTCATATTGAAGCTTTTCATTATTCAGCGTCTTCAGACTCTGCTGGCTCCTTATTGCACTCAAGAAGTGCAAGACCTTCGTGTCTTCTGTGATTTAGCTTAACTGTAAGGCCACATGTACAACGTAGTCTCAGAAGATCGTATCACCTAATGGCATGTAGTCATTTTAGTTTTTATAGATAGACTTTATGGTGTTAACTAAGCAACATTTCTGTTCTATCCTTGTGCTAATAGCACATGTCATTTAATGATGGAGACAGGCATCAGGAGGCAGTTTGTTCAAATATCCTAAGTGTGCACTTGCACAAACCCATATGGTATATAGGTCAGTTTAGATGTGTTGACGTTTTTGTCTTGAGTTTCAGATTTTTGGTAGATGTTTTCATTCTTACATTTAAACTTCAATTGTGTTTGTGAAGGAATGTAGTGAGATGTCAGTGCTTCGACTAGCTAGATAAACGTTGAGATGATTTTATTGCGCAAACATGGTTATGAAAGACTAAGCCTGTTTACTGATAAGCAAACTTAAATTTTTCTTTAGTACTTATTTGCCCAATAAGCAAAACTACTTCATTGTAGAAAATTATAATAGAGAAATAAACACAAAGGTGGCACACGCCTGTAATCCCAGCACTCAGGAGGCAGAGGCAGGTGGATCTCTGAGTTCAAGGCCAGCCTGGTCTACAAAAAGGAAAAAAGTAATTAACACAAAATTATTTGTACTTCTGTCATTCTGCATTGAGTGAATTCTGATATTTCTCTATGTTGTTTGTTTCAGAAATATGGCTACACACACCTCTCTGCAGGAGAGCTTCTTCGTGATGAAAGGAAGAATCCAGATTCACAGTATGGTGAACTCATTGAGAAGTACATCAAAGAAGGAAAGATTGTGCCAGTTGAGATAACCATCAGCTTATTAAAGAGGGTAAGTGCACGATACCAATATTGTCAAGCACCAAGGACATAAGAAACTAACTCTATCTCCATTTGAATAACAAAAATCAGAATATTAGATTTTTTGATTTAGAAAGGTAATATGGTCTTTGAAAATGCCAGAGTTGGAAACTGCTTTCACTCTGAAGTAATTGACAGTAGCAAGGAGTCTCCGTGCTAGTCTAAGACCAGCTATAGTTTAGCCTAAGGTATGTAATAGGTGTACTTTGTTCTGTTTTCAAAACAGCATCATACATCACAGGCTGTCTTGGAAGTTATATAGTCAAGGATCTTCCTGCTTCTGCCTGTTAGGATTACAGGCCCTTGACCATCCTTCCCAGCATTCAGTTATTCTCTTCCATTTGTGGTTATTCTCCCTTTTCCTTGTTCTTTTCTCCTCCCTTTTCTTGAAAATCTTTGTTCTCTCCTTCCCTGTGAGATCTTAAAAATCCTATTTTGGTAAGTAGTGCTTTGCTGTAGGTCCCTAAGACTGGTCAGTTAGAGACATTTTGACATAAAAGAAGCAGTCAAACAGAATTGCAGTGTTGGAAACAGGAAGCAATAATGGGTTTCAGTAGTGAACTGGAGCCAATTGGGGTGTAGAAGGCTCTTCCACAGTCTGCTTCTTGCCTCAGCCTGGAACAATCAGCCTCCTTTCCAGGGTAAGTAGAGCTGCCGCCCGTCCATTGGCTCTAATGCCTTCTTCTGCATCGTTTGTGGTGATCATTATGAGAGTGAACTCAGCATCTCTTTTAGGGTGGTACTGGAGATTGAGCATGCTTTGCGTCCTCAGCCTTTTTGATACATGCTGTCCTTGAGACAGGCTCTTAACAGATTGCCCAAGTGTCTGTGACTTACTCTGTAGCCCAGGTAGGCCTTGAACTTGGAATTTTCCAGCCTCAGTGTCAACCTCAGCTGTGATATCAGGCAGAGTTCTTCCTGCATGTTATCAGTAATCTTCCCTGTATAACCCAGGAATACTTTTAGTCTTTACTTTTTCTGTAGCATTTAAGTCTTAATTAATAAATGTCTCTTTGAGATGAGTTGTACCATTTCTGTTCATTCTCTTCTTACTGCAGGAACTGTTATTTTTCAGTCTCTTGATTTTTTTTTTTTCTTCATTTGAAGGTTTTCTAAATTACTATGCATCTTAGAGTTTGGTTCTCTTCAGTTCTTTCTTTATGTATTCCTTGCCAGGTTGTTTAAACCATGCCTGTGTTTTCATTTTACCAGTGCTACTGGACTCCAAAGCTCTGCACAGACAGAGTTTTATTCTAGCCTCCAGACAGGTTCCTGTCAGTCACACCAGAGGCTAAATGTGTCATCTAATGTATGATGTTTCTTTCCTGTCTTGGCCATTGGTTGGATTAACTACCCAACTCTAGTGAGAGGAGCTCCAGTTCATCTCGTGTCTATCGCTACCATTACTTGAACCTTTTAACCTTTTCTTTTCATCCTGTCTCCCACCACTGTCTACACATGTCCTAAAGTGCATTTGCACCAGCTTGCTTCAGAGCTGTTAATGCTTTCTTATTTCTGATCTTTATATCCCTGCTTCCTACTGTCTCACGTGCTCCATGTCGGCACACTGCTCCACTACTAACACTTCAGTCAAGCTTTTTCGTAGTCTTTAGGGCCTTTATGTTTCTTGGTTTCTTGTCTTTTTGTTGTTGTTGTTGTTTTTAGTTTTTCCAGACAGGGTTTCTCTGTGTAGCATTGACTGTCCTGAACTCACTTTGTAGACCAGGCTGGCCTTGAACTCACATCAATCTGCCTGCCTCTGCCTCCCTAGTGCTGGGATTAAAGGCATGCGCCACCAAGCCTGGCTTATGTTTCTTGTCTTTTTTTTGTTTGTTTGGTTTTTCGAGACAGGGTCTCTCTGTGTAGCCTTGGCTGTCCTAGACTCACTTTGTAGACCAGGCTGGCCTCGAACTCACAGTGATCCGCCTGCCTCTGCCTCCCGAGTGCTGGGATTAAAGGCGTGCACCACCACCGCCCGGCCATGTTTCTTGTCTTAAGAACATCCTTTGTGGCCTGGAGAGATGGCTCAGAGGTTAAGAGCATTGTTCTTCCTCAGGGCATGAGTTCAATTTCCAGCAGTTCCTGTATGGCGGCTCATAACTATCTGTAATGAGATCTGCTGCCCTCTTCTGATGGGAAGGCACACATGTTGTATACATAATAAATATAAATCTTTAAAAAAAAAACAAAAAGAACATCCTTTGCTGTCCTAGGACTTAGCATGTTATATGTAGTTATTACGCACTATACTGTGAACCCTCCAGGGGCAAGGGCAGCGACCTCACTCTGATAGTAGATCTCAAAAGAATGGATACTGAGTGGACATGTTTGATGTGGATTCTCCAGAGACCTCCTGCCGTAATTGGGGTAGGAATGCTGTGACAGGAGCTTAACACTGTTTCATAAAAGTTTTGTGAAATTAGAGCAACTAGATTCTCAGATAAAGCTAATTTACAGAAGATAGATCCTGGTAATGCTCTTCTTGTGGAACGAGGAAACTTGGCTCCTAGAGAGCAATGCGTGTCTGTTTGCTTTAGACTAAAGGTTCTAACGTTTGTTAGAGGCGTGCATCTGGATGTGCGGAGGCTTGGGACAGATTAGAGATTGCATCTCCTGTTCATAGTACTCCCATATTCTGCTTAAGTTCAAGCTTTGGGAAAAGATGATGAAATGTGTTTTTTCAGTCTTTCTGAATGTGTTACACCTTGTGCTGTCTGTTTGGGGGCAGCCAATGCCATTTAGGTATCATTAGTTTGAGTTTTTTATTGTTTTATTTATTACTTATTTTGTTTTTGAGACAGGGTTTATGTAGCTCTGGCTGTCCTGGAACTCTGTATATAGATCAGGCTAATCTCAAAATCAGAGACCTGTCTGCCTCTGCCTCCTGAGTACTGAGAGTAAAGGCCTGCACCACCTACATTTACACTATGGAATACTACTTAGCTATTAAAAACAAAGAAATCCTGCAATTTGTGGACAGATGGATGGAACTAGAAATGATCATACTGAGTTAGTTAACTCAGAAGCATAAAGATTCACATGGTATATACTCACTTATCTAGCCCAAAAGGCATGTCCCATGAAAGTCCTCACTTACCAGGAGATTGGGATAGATGTGAGGACATCCTACTGGGACTCTAGGTAGGAGAAATATAGGAGAAAAGGAGAATAGGGAAATAGAAGGACCCAGAGGGTCCTAGAAACCTACAAGAAGAACATCGTGATGGGTGAATCAGGCCCAGGGGGGGTCTGCTCAAACCACTGCACTAATCAAGGACAATACAATAGTAAACATCGAACCCAACTCTGATCTACCCAATGGACAGGACATTCTCCACAGTTATGTGGAGAGCAGGGACTGACTCTGACATGAACTCTGGTGCCCCATATTTGACCAACTCCTGTTGGTGGGGAGGCCTGATGGCACTCAAAGAAAGAATAAGCAGGCTACCAAGATGAGACTTGATAGCCTATGTCCGTATAGTGGGGGGAGGAGGTCTCCTCCGTCTTAGACCTAGGGGAGGGGAATAGGGTGAAAGTGGGAGGGAGGGAGGGAGGAACGGGAGGATACAAGAGATGGGATAACAATTGAGTTGTAATCTGAATAAATTAATTACATTAAAAAAAAAAAAAAAAAAGCAGGCCTGTACCACCACACACCTGGCCAGTTTTTTTACTTTTTAAAGTATCGAATCATAATAATCCTAACAGCTAACCAGGCCTGGTAACACAGGCCTGCTCTTGGGAACCTGGGGATAGAGGAATCTTAGTGAAGGCTGACCTGAGCTACAGATGAGTTCATGGCCAACCTGGGGGCTTAATGGGACTCTGTCTCAAAAAATAAGCAAACAAAAAATAAAAAGATTGGGTTTGTTGCTCAGTAGTAGAGCGCTCTCCCAGCTTCTCGCTGTTAGATTTGAATTCTAGTGATTTTGAACACCTGTAGAAGGACCATGCTTACAGCAGTGAGTGGTGGTGCACACACATAGCCCTGGCTCTTGAGACACTCACACAGGACAGTTTCAAGTTGGAAACCAACTCAGGTTACATAGTGTGAATCCCTCACTGAAAAACAGAAACCAGAACTACAACCTCCTATAGCCCAGTGATTTGAATGAGAAACACGGAGGCAGCACAGGGCCTCTAGATGGTGAAGCAAAGCTCTGGGTCAGTGCAGATAAGCGTGAGAAGGGAGTACACACTTTGCTGATCAGTGATTACTGTACCAACATTTTACTTAGGGAGACACATGGTTTTGGCCCGCTGGGAGGAATGCTAGGTGGCAGTGACAGGTAAGGCAGATACTTACCTCTTGGACAGATAGCAGAAAGAGAAAAGGACCAGGATCCTATAGTCTTCTTTAAAAGTGTATTCCCAGCAATCTATGAAGCCACTCTTAAAGGTAGGCCCTACCCAGAGACCAAGCTTTTAACAAACACATGAACCTTCAGAAGACATGCAACATGCACACTATAGGATATGTTTTATAAGATATGGAAACTATAGAAGAGGAAATGAGAATAGGCGAGCCATGCCTGTAGTTGTACCAGCTGAAGCAACCATGTCAAGAAATTGGCTCACTTCTGTCTAGTCTGCTTGCCTATGTGCTACCTTCCACTCTGGTGACTGAGGGAGTAATACAGATGGCTATGCGCCTACTATTCTGCGTAAGAAATTATCCTTTGTGATACAGTATTGAGCCTTAGTCTTTCTTCTTTAGGAAATGGACCAAACAATGGCAGCCAATGCTCAGAAGAATAAATTCTTGATTGATGGATTTCCAAGAAATCAAGACAACCTTCAAGGTTGGAACAAGACCATGGATGGGAAAGCAGACGTATCTTTTGTTCTGTTTTTTGACTGTAATAATGAGGTAATGGGCATCTTCATCTGACCACTTGGGCTTCAAACTATAGGTAGATGGTCAACTGTTAGAGAAGAACTGAATTTTTTTTCATTTACATTTTCTGTTGGCAACTGTGTGTGTGTGTGTGTGTGTGTCTGTGTGTGTGTGTCTGTGTGTGTGTGTATGTGTGTGTGTCTAGTGAATGACTAGATTGGGTCAGCAGAACACATTGCCTTGCTAATAGAATATTGAGGGCTATTGCCATCGGCCCTGAAGCTTGCATTATTTTTAATGTACTAAAAGTCAAGTTGTTTTTTGTTGTTGTTTTGTTTTGTTTTAATAAACATCGACATACACAGTAATGTTAGGTAATGAAGCTGCACTACTGCTTAGGTTTATTACTTAGAACAGTGTGTTTACAAGAACATACAGATCTGGAAAGGTGGAGAAGCCTACTATTTTAAAGAAATGTTAAAAAATTTGCCTTCTAAAAACAAAATGATTTGAAAAATATCAAGAAAAAATTATTTCCCCTGACACTTCTAATAGCATACCCAGACATACCTTTGAATAAGTAAATACATTTCTCAGAACCATTTAATTAAAAAGCTTGACTGTTTGACAACCACTATGCTATAAATTTCATTAAATTAATGCCAAAAGTCTGAATCTGAAGTAGTGCCTTGAAGGAAGTTGACTATTCTTAGGTTGAATTGTAAATGTGCCTCTGGTAAAGGCTTGCCACAGCCTTTGAGTTGTTTTAAAGTGTAACTCTCTTCTCCCAACTCTTAAAAATATGTTTTCACTTATTCTTCAAAGTTAACTTTAGAATGTTACCACAGCTTTATAAGTAAGGAATGTTTATTCACGATTAACAAGAGATGCTTTATTCAACTATGTTGACTCAAATATTTGGATATTTATGGAATTATTGTAAAGTAAGCAAAAATGGCACAAATTTTGAGGCACATAATTTATACCTAATGAGTTAATAATATGTCTGAGATGAAGCCATACCCACACAGATCTTCTTTTTATTGCAGTTTGAAAAAAAATACAGCAGGAAAAACTGAGTCATGAATGAATTCTTATTATGATCTGTACTTATTTAACCTAGTTTATATAAATTGAACCACATGTTTAAATTTAAAAAGATTTTGTATGTTGATTAATGAGTTAGACACTTTGAGTTTAATGCAGAATATTTTGGGTTTTTTGTTTTGTTTTGTTTTGTTTTAGTTTCTTCTAAATATTTTCTTTTTAGTTTTTTTTTTTTTAACATAATTTTTTACTTCTGTCTCTCTTCAGATTTGTATTGAACGATGTCTTGAAAGGGGAAAAAGCAGTGGTAGGAGTGATGACAACAGAGAGAGCTTGGAAAAGAGGTACTTTACAATTTTCACTCTGACTACCATAGCCCTAGTGTAGAAATGGAGTGACGCATTATTTTGTTGCTGTTATGTCCTTTTTTTTTTTTTTTTTTTTTTTTCAGAAAAAGAACGCCATACTTACATAGATAGACACAGGGCTTATGTAAAGAGAAAAAGCATTTGGGTCAGACTCTCATGTCAGCCTTTCTATGATGTGGAAGAGGGAGGACAGTTAACCTACAACCATGAAATATTTGTTTCTGTTGCAGAATTGAGACTTATCTTCAATCAACAAAACCAATTATTGACTTATATGAAGAAATGGGGAAAGTCAAGAAAATAGATGCTTCTAAGTCTGTTGATGAAGTAAGTGTACCTGGCTTGTCATTCAACAACAAAAATGTATTCATTGGGGTAGGTGTGAGAAAAAAGATTCTATAGTATTTGAGACTGACTGAAATTTGTTTTTCTTTTTTGTTTTCTTTTCCTTTTTAGTAAGTCTAAAATGGATTTTACAACTGCAGACCTATTTTTCACAAGAAGTGGGTGGTTTACTAATTCCAAACCTCTTAGCTCAAACAGTGAACGATTGGTATTCTCAGTACAGTGATTTGATCTTGTTCGTTGTTAAAATCTGTAGCTCAGCTGGCTGTCACTGCCAAGGGCCCTGGCTGCTCTCATTGGAGCACAGAGCTCCTGACTCCGCCCCCCTCAGGGTCTGTAAATGTTTGTGCAGCTATTCCTAGTGCTTCTGAGATCGTCCATTTTCCTTTTTTCCCTAGTTCTCTCAATCTTCCTTCTCTTGTAATCACTGGCGAAAGCAGGGCCCAGAGGAGCGGTCACTGACTGAGTATGTGAGAGAACCTGGACTTTTAGAGTTAATGTGAGATTAGCCACTTGAGTTATATTTTACTGGACTAGTAGCAGCCCATCAGGAAGTACATTTAGTCCAAAAAGAACTAATAAAATTGAAGGCAAATGAAGCTTCTGTGCTTCATTTATCTTATTGATAAAGTGAAATAGATGAAATTAAGAAGTTATAATATTTAAAATTAATATAAAATTGATTTTTAAAAAACAGGAACCTAGCTGTACAATCTTTTATGTCTCTTTTGTTTTATTTTTAATTTTGGTGTTGGGAATTGAACCCAGAGCTTCATATCTGCTACACAGTGTTTAACAATACCTGCTTTTAAAGTTGTTGTCATCGTCTTCTTCCTTTTTGTGTGTAAAGGTTTTTCTGTATAGCCTTGGCTGTCCTCGAACTCACAGAGATCCACCTGCCTCTGCCTTTGCCTCGCAGGCATGTGCCAGGGCACCTGGCTAAAATTGTCTTTTTTTTAACAGGTTTTTGGTGAAGTTGTGAAGATTTTTGACAAAGAAGGCTAACTAACCCTGAAGACATCTTTGGAATCATGCTTGAATATTGCTTTGAGAGCTGCTATCACAGCCCCCTTTTAAGGCAATTTTAATCTTTCAAAATTACATCTCAATTAATGTCTAGAAATATATAGTAAGACAAATTAAATTATGTGTTTTTTTTTTTTTAATTTGTGGTCACAAGTACACGGTGAATTCAGGTTTAAATTATCTTAGGTATTATGGTGCTCACAAAATGAAGAAGGGTATCAACTTGTTCTTGTTTGTATTAAAAGATTGTCCCTTTTATGTTTGTGCCTTCTGTGAGCAAAATTTTTAGTATGCATGTGTATCCCTTTTGTAAATGCAAGTGTGTTGGAATTTGGGATTTCTACTCCCTCTTGCTACACATTTAAAATTTCCAACCTGTTAAGTGAATTTGTGGACCAAATTTAAAGGAACTTTATGTGTAGTCAGTACTTGCACACAGTGTTTAGTAAACAAACTCATAATTTGGAACATAGATTTCTAGCAATGTTCTATTTATTAAATGACTGACCACTTCCTGTCAAAATTAAAACTTAGGCATTGATTTATTACAGCTTGTGCAAAGTTGTATGGCAGGGCATAGACTTTGCTTCCAAGCTTTGGGTCAGGGGACAGGGCCTTCAGAGCCTGGTAGGATTGTCAGCTTTCTTGTGGCACAGTCTGTGGGGCAAGGGTCACAGCTAATGACTTGTGTTCTGTGCTCTGTGACATACGACTAGTCATCAGTAGTTACTAGTAGTAGACCCCTGACACATGTGCGCTAGTTTATACTAACATGATTCAGTTCTTGTTTTAATTACACTTCAAGGGTTTTGTTTCTTAGACTAAATGAAGAGTTAGAATAAATTAGAAAAAGCAATCTAATGGTTAAAATTCCCATTTGTATTTTATTTTCTGAAATACTTTTTTTCATGGTTACTTGTTGAAAAGAATTTTAAAAATCATTGCACTTTGGTCAGAAAAATAATAAATATATCTTATAAATGTTTGATTCCCTTCTTCCTGCCTGCTTTTTTAAAATAAAGTTTGAGAGTTCAAATGATTTTCTTTCTTTAAAAAATTAAAAATTTGGGGCCAGAGAGATGGCTCAGAAGTTAAGAACACTGGCTGCTTTTTCTGTGGTCCTGAGTTCAATTCCAGAAACCACACGGGGGCTCACAGCCATCTATAATGGGATCTCATACCCTCTTCTGTCTCACAGGTGTCCTGCAGATAGAGTATTTATATGCATAAATAAATAAATCTTAAGAAAATTAAAAGTTCAGCTGGGTGTGGTGGCACATGCCTTTCTTTAATCCCAGCACTCGGGAGGCAGAGGCAGGTGAATTGCTGTGAGTTCGAGGCCAGCCTGGTCTACAAAGGGAGTCCAGGACAGCCAAGGCTACACAGAGACTCTGTCTTGAGAAAAAAAGAGAAAGAAAGTTTTCTTTTTTTCTTTGTTCTTTATCTTCTATCCCTAAAGCTGAGTGGTACCCAAGGGTTCTTTTAAAAAATAAAATGCTTTGTGAGTGTTTTGCCTGCCTATATGTTTGTGTACTATGTACATTCCTGGTACCACAAAAGTCAGAAGAAGGTGTTAGATCCCTTGCCATTAGAGTTACAGAAAACCCTGAGCTGCCATGTAGGTGCTTGGAACAACCCAGGTGCTCTGTAAGAGCAGCAAATGCTCTTCCCCGTGAGGGAACCATCTCTTGAGCCTATATCTACAATTCTTAATAGAGAGATTTCTTTCAGTGTTCCTCATGTTCAGGACTTACACTGTATGGTACACAGGGTTAAATAGAACACAGGCTTTGTAAAATTAGATTTTATATTTAAATTTATTAAGAATAGTAAGAACAAGTTAATGGATTTTTTTTATAATACATTTCTCCTTCCTTCCTTTCTTTCTCTCTCTCTCTCTCTTTCCTTCCTTCCTTCCTTCCTTCCTTCCTTCCTTCCTTCCTTCCTTCCTGATACAGAGTTTGTCTGTGTAGCCCTGGCTGTCCTGGACTCACTCTGAGGACCAGGCTGGCCTCAAACTCGCAGAGATCCTCCTGCCTCTGCCCAGTGTTGGGATTAAAGGTGTGTGCCACCACCACCTGGCTTATAATACATTTCTATGTGTCTTAAAAAATTCTCTTTCTAGCCAGGCATGATAGCCTTTAATCCCAGCACTCGGGAGGCAGAAGCAGGTGGATCACTGTGCGTTCGAGGCCAGCCTGGTCTACAAAGTGAGTCCAGGACAGCCAAGGCTAACACAGAGAGACCCTGTCTCGAAAAAACAAAACAAAACAAAAAATCACTTACTGTAAAAAAAAGAAAAAATACACTTCAAAGTGTTCTTAGTTTAAAAAAAAATTCATTTACTAATGAGACAAATTTCAATTGTCATTAAAAAAGAAGGTATCCCTTCACACTATAGAGTATTGGCCACCAAGACTTACTTGAGTCCGTCTTGGTTCTAGGAATTTTGTGTAGTATTTCAATCAGTGGAGCAGAATCTTTGTTGAAATGAATCAAGTACAGACTGTTGTGAGACTTCCTGTTCGTGCAAGTGAGGAAATCTGCCAGCTGAGAATGTAAATATTGTCACTGGTGACTATAAGAACACCTTTCAGGTTTTGAGGGGACTTGGTGTTTTGCTTCATCAAAGTACCTAGCTGGCATTTGCAAACAAACAAAAAATGGTAATTTCTAAATTATGAGCACTTTCTTGTTTGCTTTTTAAGTAGAAAAATATGTTAGCAATATTGAGTTTTGGAGTGGATTGGGATACATCTGATCTTGTTAGTTTAGACATTCCATTGTTCACAGATACAGTACTGAGACGCTTTGCAGTTCTTGAAGGACTTTGAGCTTTGCTATATCTTAAAAGTTAATGTCATTTCTGTGTGCTGATGTTGGGTGTATACAAATTACTTAGTAAATAATCCCAATAAATGTGCCGATGCCTTTGCTGTCTTTGCTGGTTCTGATTTCTGTTCTCTTTAAGTGTACTGAAGAGGAAACTGTATATTTAACACGAGTCCTCAGCAAAAGCAGGGTTCAAGACAGGAGTTTTCTGCTCTGCCTTGTGTCTGGCGTCTGGACTTAAACAGCATGTACAACCCTGTTTCTTTAGGAGCTGATTTGGGCAGAGCACATGTAGCCTGTTTGACCACCTGTGGAGACGTTCCTTGCTTGTCTCTTGGAAGAGAATGTCTCCAAATGTGGGCTTCCTGTGGACCGGCTGTGGCCAGATCATTTCAGTGTATGCTGTCATTGAATGGGTACCTAGAGATAATGGTATTGAAAGATTACATCATACAAAGTTAGCATTCCTTCCTTGAAGGTTTGGCTCTTCATCTTTAAGTGGGTGTTAGTGGCACAACCCACAGCACCTTCTTTGTCTTCTGCTTTTTTGTCTAAATCACTGATACGGATCTTCAGATACCTTCTAATTAATTTTGGATTTTTTTGCTTCTGTTTTTTTGTTGAGAGGTTCTGTGTACTTCAAGCTAATCTCAAACTCACCCTCCTCTTGCTTCAGCCTCGTCTGTGCAGGGATCATAGGTGTGTACCACCAGGCTGTGTCAGTTACTCTTATTAGTTCAGTTATCTATCTATCTATCTATCTATCTATCTATCTATCTATCTATCTATCTATCTATCTATTTTATATAGTGTTCTGCCTCCGTGTAATACCTACAGGCCAGAAGAGGGCACCAGATCTCTATAGATGGCTGCGAGCCACCATATGGTTACTGGGAACTGAACTCAGGACCCTTGGAAGAGCACCCATCTTAACCTCTGAGCCATCTCTCCAGCCCCAAGTTCAGTTACCTCTTAACACTTCTGTATCTTCAGCTAATCCTTAATTCTAGTACTTTTTAATAAAAGGAAGCTTATTCAAAGAGAATGGGAACCAATGGTCCTAAGCACACGTCCCTTTTCCTCTTTCATCTGCGAGGCCAGTGTTAGACATAGGTGCAGTTGTTATGATGATGATGTCATAATGATGGCTATTCTCCAAATCCTGTATTTCACCACTTTTTCTGTTGTGGGGAGACAGGAAAACTCAAGTTGAATTTTAGGCTAGGGTTAACCAGGCTCAGGCTTTTACAGATTCCTGCCTGATGGGCCCATTAGAGCCACTTAAGTCTGAACTCCATGATGCCTTTCTAGGTAGGTTACCAAATACATTGCCACATGAGCCTTTAGTGGGCTCATGAGCAGTACCAATAAGAGCACTTGTTGAGTAATCATGAGTTTGGGTTCCTGCTCTGAGGGATCTAGTGCCTGGTTTGGCCTCCATGTGTGAATATACGCGTTCTGTAGACCAGGCTGGCCCCTTGAACTCACCTCTGCCTCCCGAGTGTGAGGATTCAAGGCACTGCCCAGCTAAGAATTATCTTTTTTAAAGCCATGTTTGTCAGCTTTGGAAATACTCTTCTGGGCTCCATTTTAGAGACCTGCCTGCCTCTGCCTCCCAAGTAAGTGCTGAGACAAGAGGGGTGCACCATCACCTGACTCTTTAAGATGAACTTCCATGGGCTGGAGAGATGGCTCAGAGGTTAAGAGCATTGCCTGCTCTTGCAGAGGTCCTGAGTTCAATCCCAGAAACCACATGGTGGCCAACAACCATCTATAATGTGATCTGATGCCCTCTTCTGGCATGCAGGCAGAACACTGTGTACATATTAAATAAATACATCTTTAGAAAGAAAAAAAGATGAACTTCCAGTTCGTTAAATTGTGTTGGGAGTTCTAAACCCTTGCATCCCTGTAAGGATGCAGTTGAACCTGCCAACTGCCCAGCTCTAAGGAATTTCAGGGCCAGAGGGCAAGGCTGTTGGCTAGCTTCAGCAATTGGTATTTAAAAGGCACAGAGAAAGCACAGAGGTCCGTGCGCTGGTTCACCCTGAGTTGTGTATAAGCTTTATAAAGAAGCATTTTTACAAGCTGCCAGAACTTGGCAAGTTGTGTATCCGATGGTGATAGGACAGCATCAACGTTGGCCCCATGGTGTCAGGCTGTTCTTACCAAGAGCATAGTAGATACTGTCATTGCCCTCTACTCACTTGGGACTGTGGTCTAAGTGATCACATTGTTTACATGACTTAGAAGGGAGAAAGCTAGCCTTTAGATAGGGGGAAAGTATTTCCACTTCAGAATGACAACGCTCTGTGGTGAAGCATTCGTTTAGTGTAATCAAGCCATGGGTTCAATTTCCAGCACACAAGAACTAAGATAATACATTGACCAATTGAAACAGCAGCTTCTGCTGGATGCCTGGCTAGGACAGGTGCCTATCATCCTGGCTACTTGGGATACTGAGGCAAGAGGAAAAGCTCACGTGAGCCCCGGACAACAACTTGAGCAATACAGCCACAGACTAAAGAATAAAACCAGCTACTTCAAAACTCCAGATCTCAGGTGGGGTCAGGATGTGTCGGGTATCATATCCAGCATGGCTGAGCAAATTATTTCCCTTCCTCTGCTTAGAGCCTTTATTTAGGTTGGATAAATGCTCTTTCAGAAAGGAAGGTAAATACTGGCCTTGGGCTTGAGTTGAGGCTGTTGCTGTGGTGTGCTAATGGAAAAATACAGAATCTGGGCAGTGGAATGCATGGGACAATAAGAGTGAGATTTTACTCCACTGTACTTACATTAGGGCCCTTGCTGGGGCTGGCTTGTTCTCTTCATCGGAACTCATCAAACACCACTTCTTGTATCCCGAATGTTGATGTTCGTGACCACAGACCACATTCCCATTCCTCCCCGGGCTGTTTTGTTGACAGAAATCAGTTCAGGAATGTACTTCCTCTTAACACCATCTATCTTCATTTCTCTTTAGTGTTTTGAGTCATTTTTTATGGGTATTTTTTAGTTTGATTTCAAGTAGTTAATTAGAGGTAAGTCACTGTCTTACGTGACCAAATGTACATAAACTAATTAGTAAAGTAATAGCGACATATGCATAAGAATCATTCCCACAGTCTAATAACATTCATGGAAGGTGTGCCCTTTTAAGTTTAGTTAGCTGGTCACCCACAAGCCAATTTTCAGGGGTGCCGATCCTGTGGCTTGATTCCAAAGGATAGTAATAGCACCAAAATTTTCATGTTACAAAAACTGGCCTGCCATTATTAAAAAAAAAAAAGGCCATTGGGACAAAGATACAACCATGAGCTCTACTCAGTCACTACAAGTTTACCAGAGAAGCTCAGGTAGTGGTTTCTTAACCACACTTTGAGTGAAATGATTTTTTTTCCCCATATGCATGTATATGGCTTACTCATGTCCATGTGTGATGGGTTCATATGTATGAGGATACTTGTACATGTGTATATGCACACACAAATGGAGGTGGAAAGTTGATGTGTTTTTCTCAATCTACTTACTGATGTGAGGTCTCTTGCTGAACCCAGAGCTTGCCCCAGGGATCTCATCTGTCTCTGTCTCCTGAGTATAGGAAGACACCATGCCTGGTTTTTAATACAGGTTCTAAGGCTCTGAATCCATCCTCATTCTTTATCTTTGAGCCAATCTCCCTAGCCTTTTGCTTGTGTTAAAAAATAAAGTCTCTTAGCCGGGCACGGTGGCACATGCCTTTAATCCCAGCACTCCGGAAACAGAGGCAGGCAAGCCAGTCCAGAACAGGGGTGTGTTACACAGAGAAACCCCATCTCAAAAAACCAATAAAATAAAATAAAAATAACTCTTACTCTGTAGCCTTGCCTGGCCTGGAACTCACTGTATCCCAGGCTGACCCCTCATGCTCTAATTCCCTTCCTGCCTCAACCTCCAGTGTGTTGGGTTTACAAGTGTAAGCCACCACACGCAGCCAATATATGCTTTTAATGCTGGCAGGCTTTTATTTCTGTGGTCTCATTTTGTTTTCCTAGCAATTCTGAGGCACTTTGGAAGTATTTTCCTTTTGCATGGATGATTAAAGCGAGGCCCAACGAGTACAAGCTAATTGCCTAACATGCTTTATAAGCAGTAATTGGTTTGGAACTGGGGTTCACCTGGTACCTTCACCTTGAGCCTCATCCAGGCTGTTTCCCATCTCTCTACCTGCTGTCCATCTACAACCAGGCAACACATACCCCTATGATTCTTCCTTCTTTTTCCATTGATTGATTGATTGGCAGGATCTGATATAGCCTAAGCCAGCCTCAAATGCCTATGTAGCACTAAGGATGCCTTTCACATTCTGATCCTCCTGCCTCTACCTCCTGAGTGCTGCTGGGATTATAAGCCTGTGCCACCATGGCTGGCTCCTTATTTTCTTCCTTCCTTCCTTCCTTCCTTCCTTCCTTCCTTCCTTCCTTCCTTCCTTCCTTCCTGTCCTTCCCTCCCCTCTCTCTCCTCCTCCTCTCTTCTTTTATTATTACGTTGCAGATCCACTTGCCACCACTCTGCAGAGAAGCAGGCAGAGGAGGTTACCCGCCAGCTGCGTGGCCCACCTGCAAAGGGAGCCACTATCATGTGCAAGTGTGTGGTGGGCAGATAGGCAAGAAAGATAAGCAGAACAGTTTGAACAGTGTGAAGGGAAATGCAACTGGAGACCCATGGGAGGAGGAGAAGAATACCCTGTTGTGAGTTGCCAGCCCCACTCACTGCCTGAGGCCATGGTGAAGTCCTGGCCTGTGTTGCCACTGAGGGCCATGTCTGGGTCTGTGGCTATGCAGTGACAGGGAGAGGTGTTGATCTGTGGCTCATATTACCCCCCAGAGACCATGGGGACAGTCCCCTGGCTTGGGCATCTGCCTAGGACCAAGTGGATATCTAGGGACTCTGCAGAACTGGCCCTGCCCTTCACTGGTTGGGACACTCTGGAGAGCTGGCCCCATCTCTCAGCACTCAGGAGAGCAGGGCCCTGGGTCTCACCTGAGCAGCACAGTGGACCTGGCCCTGGTGGCAGGGGTCAGGGTGAGCCAGCCTGAGGGAATGAGGGTAGCAGAGCTGGCCTTGTGTTTCAGCTAGGAAGCACTGTGGAGCTGGCTATGGAGGCTAGGGAGTGGGTGAGCTGGCCCAAGGGCATGAGATGAGGAAAGCTGAGCCTGCTTCCTGCTGATGGCAGCATTGGATGGCCTAGCCAGAACAGCGCTGGAGAACTCACCCTGGTGGTGTGTATAAGAGCTGACCAGTTACCACCCAGGCCCAGATCCAGGGCTTTAAGTTCGCCCACCCCAGAATCTACATGACTTATGGACTGTTGAGGCACATGAAAGGGCTGGTCCTGCTGATCCAAATCTGCACGATCTCCACGATACATGACAACAACAGGATAACCAGGTCGAGGCCTAGTGAGGATTCAGTATTGATGGTGGCACAGAAGCCAGAGACCTCGAACCAGACCATTGCAATGAACATTGGCCAAGTGAAGATGTATGGACAAAGGGGGTGTACTGTGGGACACACTGACACACTAAGCTCCCATGACAAGATGTGTTCTATGTTTGTGTGTGTGTGTGTGTGTGTGTGTGTGTGTGTGTTTATTTTGTGGGGAGGTTGCAAAAGTGGAAGGCAAGTATTAGGGGACAGGGAGATGAATGGGACTAGGGTGCATGGTGTGAAACTCACAAAGAATCAACAAAAGTTATTACATTTTTATTTAGTTGTGTGGTGCACGCACATCAACGAAAGTTATTACATTTAGTTGTGTGGTGCATGCACACACATACAATGCCACAGCATATGTAGAGGTCAGAGGACAACTTGTGGAAGTCCAGTGTATCCTTCTAACCTGTGCATTCCAGGAATTAAACTCAGATCATTCTTGGAAACAATTGCCTTTGCCTGCTGAGCTATCTTGTTGGCCCAAGAAGACTTCACATTTCTTGTGTTGTGAGATGAGGTCCAGTTTATTGTTTTCTTTTTTATGTTTCACAATAAGATGCAACCCCCCTTTTATTATTATTATTATTGACTTCAGGCTAGATTTAAGAGCCAGGAGAATAAAGCCACCAGTCTTTCATTTTATTTTTTTAATTTGGTATTTTTATTCTTTGAAAATTCCATGCTTTTCTCACTCCCCGGCCATCTTGGTGGCTGATCTTGGTTGGGGTTGTCCTGCACCTAAGGCAGGAAGATGGTGGCCGCAAAGAAGATGAAAAAGTCTCTGGAGTCGATCAACTCTAGGCTCCAGCTTGTGATGAAAAGTGGAAAGTATGTCCTGGGGTACAAACAGACTTTGAAGATGATCAGACAAGGCAAAGCGAACTTGGTTATCCTCGCCAACAACTGCCCAGCTTTGAGGAAATCTGAAATAGAGTACTATGCCATGTTGGCTAAAACTGGTGTCCATCACTACAGTGGCAATAATATTGAATTGGGCACAGCATGTGGAAAATACTACAGAGTATGCACACTGGCTATCATTGACCCAGGTGATTCTGATATTATTAGAAGCATGCCAGAACAGACTGGTGAAAAGTAAACCAGGAAAGTTTTCCTTTAATAAAACTTTGCCAGAGCTCCTTTTGAAGAAAAAAATTCCATATGTTTATACAACCAAAAACATCAGTTTCTATGGCCAGACATGGTGGTGCGTGCCTTAGTCCCGGCAGGGAGGCAGAGGTGGGTGGATCTCTGTGAGTTCTAGGCCAGCCTTGTCTACACAGTGAGCTCTAGACCAGCCTGGTCTACATAGTGAATTCCATGCCAGTTATGGCTACATGATGAAACCTTGTCTCAAAAACCAAAATAATCAGGACTGGAGCAATGGCTCCGGGGTTAAGAATACTGGCTGCTCCTCCAAAGGTCCTGAGTTCAACTCCCAGTAACCACATGGTGGCTCACAACCATCTAGAATGAGATCTGGTACCCTCTTTTGTCATGCAAGTGTACATGCAGGTAGAACACTGCGTACATAATAAATAAATCTTAAAAAACAAAACCAAAATAACTGTCTAAACACACATTAGTTTATAAGTCCTTGTTTTGCGGAGCCCAAGAGCATAGGGGGCTCTCAATAAGTATTTGTTGCAAAGAAATACACAGTCGGCCCTCAGTAAAAACGTGTTGGATGGAAGACACAGAAAAGAGAAAACGTTGGCAGTAGCTCTAGCTTCAAGGTATGTCTCTGAACTTCGGAGCCCAGAAGGGGAGGAGTGTGATCCCCTTGAGCCTTTATTGTCTTTGTCCCTGAAGGTTGGGAGCGGTTGAACATGAGGCAGTAGGGGTAGGAAGGGAGGGGGCTTTGGACAGCACCAGCTCACTCTGCTTTTAACATACACGCCACACAGATTTGAAATGTGACTCTGAGGTTAAAAAGAAAAGGGGAAAAAAAAAAAAAAAAAAAAAAGAAAAGGGAGTATGACCTGAAAATTCCATTCTGGCAGACATCCATGCTAGTTCTTTTTATTTCAAGCATAGTGTGTGTGTGTGTGTGTGTGTGTGTGTGTGTGTGTGTGTGTGTGTG
>OU015754.1:50259882-50299601 GCA_907169655.1 Acomys percivali | reverse complement strand
CTCTCTCTCTCTCTCTCTCTCTCTCTCTCTCTCTCTCTCTCTCTCTCCTCTCTCTCACTCTGTGCTTGATAAGTTCTAGTTGCACCTTCCATTCCTTCCTCCAAGTCTGTCTGAGCTAGTGGTGCATCTCGCCAGGGACGGGGCAGAGGGTCTTGGAGGCTAGCGCAAATCGCTTTGGACAAGGGTGGGAATTTCCACTCCTATCTGGAGAGCCATCAATGTTCTGTGCCCTGACCTGGGCCTTTGGCCTCCAAAGGGCAATGGGTAGGCCCGCCCCAGGGCCAATCCCTGGCCATTAATCCCTCCTGCCAGCCCGAATATCCACCCAGTGTGGTCAGACAAAGGACTGCCCAGCCCAGCTACTGTGTTCCTCCCGCCCCAGGGGCTCCACTCAGACGCTGGGCCGCCTGGAATCCAGGCCCATGAGAAAGGGGCCACCTTCACTGGTCGTCTTATGCCCGGATGCTCAGCCGCATCACGTCCGGCCCAGGGCCTGTGAAAAGAGGGCCCAGCCACGCTGAAAACACGGATTAGCCCTTGGGCCGCCCCCCTGACACAAGCTTGCTCCACTCTGGGAAGCTGGCCCAATGGAGGGGGGCAGGCAGCCACAAAGAACTGGCAAAGTCTGGGTTCTCACCCCCCCTTTGACTCAGCTCCTCATCCCTACTCTTCTCAGAATCAGCATAGCCAACCATAGATTCAGGATCATTTATTGAACAAATATTATGCCCCAGACTATACACATAGCCTGGGAAATTGAAGGTATCTACAAAAAGATAAACAAACAAAAACCTGTAGTCAGCCATAGGATGTGGTAACAGTCCATTTCCTCCTTGGAGGTATGACACAGAGGCTACAGCAGGAGATTTGTTGGAGACACTTCATCCCTAAGAGACGATGAGGAGAGAGGCTAAGGCTCCATCAATCCTGGTTCTGTGTTTGAGTCCGGGTGCAGGATAGCACTGTACCAGCTGCAAAGATAGCCTGCATGTCTCTCTTCTGGTTAACAAAGGGGTAAAAATGCTGACCAAGGCCCTCCGTAGGACATCCTTTAATAGGGAAATGTCATTGCTTCCACTTGGCAAGAGAAGAAACAGGCTTGAACAAGAGGAAGAAGCCTTGCTCACGTGGCTTTGGTAGCAGTGCTCGGCAGCCACAGTGGCTTGTCTTGCCCTCTTCTGTGGTGAGCTATGTGATGTGACTGCACTGTCTTGTGCTCCAGGTGGCCTGTGCTCTCTACACAGGATGAAATGCTGGAGAGGGTAGAGAGAGCAGGGTCTGTCCTAACAGTCTTCCTTGTTTTGTTTGGGACATTGTCTCTTGACCTGGAAGTGCCACCTTCTTCCTTTCTGCTTCCTCAGCCCCCCCCACTCCCCCCATCCCTTTCTCAGTTGGGGGGGGGGGGGAAATTGTCCATCTCTCTGCCAGACTGTTTCATTTCTATCTTGTCTTGAGCATTGGCAAAAGGCCTGGCTCGGAAACTCTTGGTGAATGAGGCAGCTAAACCGAGTCCAGAACTAAAGGAGAGATGAATTTGGGATCTGTGTGGCCTTGACAGGATGTGGCAGTGGCCTGGGTGTAAGGACTCACTCAAAGAAGGGACGTCTACTTACCGAGATCTGGAATGTTGACAGAAGAGGAACATGAATTGAGACGCTCTGAGACATCTGTGAGGTGATGGCCAATGGGCACCTGGACTTGACCAGCTCAGGAGAGAAGCTGGGAAGTAACTTTGGCAATTAAAGGGCAAACTGGAGGAACTCTGCTGTAATTTATTTCTAAAGTCTACTCTCTCTCTTGCGCGCACGCATGAGAGAGAGAGAGAGAGAGAGAGAGAGAGAGAGAGAGAGAGAGAGAGGGAGAGGGAGAGGGAGAGGTGTATAGGGCTATGCATGCATTTGAGGTTGCATATGAGTCATCGTCAAAGGGCAATCTCGGGTGTCAGTTCTCACCTTCTTTGAGACGTGGTCTCTTGTTCACCACTGCCTACTGTAGGTTAGCTGGCCCACAACTGTCTGGAGATTCTCTTGTCTTTGCCTCCTGTCGTGCCACATGAATGCTGAGACTACTAATGCCCTGCAGAGTCCAGTTTCATGTGGGTTCAGAACTCAGGTCTTCACACTTGCATGTCAAGTACTTTGCTCACCCAGCCTCTTCCCAGGCCTGCTTAGTTCTCAGGTGGAGTAGCTCTACGTGGGCCTTTAAGAGGCCTCAGGCTCTCCGGTGCTGGGATCACATATGTGTGCCAGCACACTCCACCACACTCCACACACACCACACTAAAGCTTCCGTTGTGAGGAATGGGGTTAGAAGAGTGCCAATGGGGCCGTGCCCCACCGTTAGTATACCTTGTGTGAGGCAAGGTGTACTATTTAACCTCTCAGAGCCCAGGCTCCCTCAGTCAAGAAGTTCCGATAATAAATAATACCTCCCAGGGGAGCTTAAATGCCAGCAAAATACTGTAAGCTATCTACCAAGTACAAAACGCGACACTTGAGTTTGGGTTATGACATTTTAGGCTATGGGCCACCTGAAGCTGGCTTTGGCCATTTGGCTTCCTCCCTGTGGTAGTGGAGGATGGCATTTTAACAAAAAACCTCCTGTCTCTACATCCTCAGAAAGCAGTTCTTTCAGCACTTTCCTCTGTGGAAGCGTTTGGAGGGATGTGCCTTTTGGGCACACATATTTTTAAGTAGGTGGAGTACTTTTTGCCTTTTATAGGTTCAAAGCAAGTCCACAAGGTCTGGAGTCAGGGATGGGTAAGGATGAAAGAGGTAAGCAGGTAAGTGAGTTAGGGTTTCCAACAAAGGCAGCCTGGCTGCGCTGTCCTCTGTCACCTTTGCTCTGGTTCTCTACTGTCCAAAGTAGCCTGATGCCTCCCTGACCAGCCACAGTGGGTGCTGAGGGCTATCAAAGACAGTTCCAGCAGGGAATGGAAGCTCAGGGGAGGGGGAGGGGGATCCTACCGCTGGAAGGCATAAATGGGGAGAGAGCAGCAGAGTGTGCTGAATGGGTAGATTTGTGATTTGGATTGACTCAAAGGGGGCGGGTTAAGGGGAGTAGTGCCACCAAATACCCCATGGGGCTGGGGCCCGAGACTGACTCAGGGATGAGGGAGGGTCTGAGAAAATTGACCCAAAGGGCTAGACCAAGGGAGGGGGATTAATGGAGGTGGGCAGCCAGCCCGGGAAGGGGGGCTGGCGAAACAAATTATAGGGCAGGTTCAGGCCCTTTCCTCGGGAGGTGGGGGTGCGTGTCTATATAAGGCGAACCTGAGACCCCCCGCTGTCCCGGAGCGAGGCAGGGGCTCCGCATCCCTAGGACCCCCGCACATGGATGCGCACATCGCTTTCTCGGGCTTCCCGGCCCTGCCCTCGGTCTCGCCGTCGGGGCCGCAGCCGTCGCCGCTAGCGGGAGCCGAGCCGGGGCGCGAACCCGAGGAGGTAGCAGGCGGCGGGGACGCCGAGCCCACGGCGACTCCGGGCCCAGGGAGGCGGCGCCGGCGGCCGCTACAGCGCGGGAAGCCGCCCTACTCTTACATCGCTCTCATCGCCATGGCCCTGGCGCACGCTCCGGGACGCCGCCTCACGCTGGCCGCCATCTACCGCTTCATCACCGAGCGCTTCGCCTTCTACCGCGACAGCCCGCGCAAGTGGCAGAACAGCATCCGCCACAACCTCACCCTCAACGACTGCTTCGTCAAGGTGCCGCGCGAGCCGGGCAACCCGGGCAAAGGCAACTACTGGACGCTCGACCCCGCGGCCGCTGATATGTTCGACAACGGCAGTTTCCTGCGGCGCCGCAAGCGCTTCAAGCGCGCAGAGCTGCCCGCGCCCCAGCCGCCGCCGCCGCCGCCTTTCCCCTACGCGCCCTTTCCTCCCGCGCCCGCGCCGCCCGCGCGTCTCTTTCGCTTAGACAGCCTGCTGGGTTTGCAGCCTGAGCCTCCAGGGCCCGGGGCACCGGAGCCTCCCTGCTGCGCCGCGCCCGACGCCGCCTTCCCGCCCTGCGCCGCCACCACCTCGCCGCCGCTCTACTCGCCGGCTCCCGAGCGCTTGGGGCTGCCCCCGCCGTTGCCCGCCGAGCCTCTCTTGGCTTTGGCGGGACCAGTCGGCGCGCTCGGGCCGCTTAGCCCCGGGGATGCCTACCTGAGACAGCCTGGCTTCGCGCCCGGGCTGGAGCGCTACCTGTGAGCCGCTCTTCGCGGCGGGAGCACCTGGCGGAGCCTTCAGCGGGTGCTGGGGCCAGAGCTTGTCTCTGCCCCCCCGCCCCCTGCAGACATGCAGCGTGGTGCTCACCACTGTGTCCCCTAGCCTTGCCTCGGGCTACACTTTTCCTTGTCCTCCTCCGTCCCTAGGAAGACTCTGACCATCTCACCACCAGCCTGAAGCTCTCTCTCCAATATGAGGCCTTCGTTCCTCCCTCTACTTGTACACTCCACCTATGCACACTCACAGTGCCAAATCTCAAGCTCTGGAGCGGGACGGTCACCAGTGAGGACTCCAGCCCCAAGAGTCCTTGGTGAGTTCCAATCTGTGGAAGCTTTCATCCCAAGCCAACTCCTCCACCTCGGATGTTTTGCCAACCTGTCAGAGGTCAGACTCCTGGGTTCATTGCTTCCACACCATCTTCCTTCATTTACTAATAATTTCGACAAGTTTGTCCCTTACCCCAATGGCTTTGCCTGTCTGCCCTTGGTTTCTTACTGAGCACCCCCTGTCCCACACAGACACATCTGACATCACACAGATATCTGCTCCAGGTCCTGAGGACAATTCTTCAGACTTTTCTAGATTACACAGCACCAGGGACTCCTGACTGGATGGGGGATTAACGGGCCTCTGTGACTGCCCCACCCCATGGAAAGTCAGAATTAATCTGGTTATTGCTAATTTTCCAATCTAAGCTGGTTTAATTAAAAACAAAGAAATCTTTCTCTGGGTATGTTGTATTGGCTGGTAACTTGGGGGAGTGGCTGGGGAGGAGGGTGGGCCATGGAATTCGACGTGGGGTGAACTTACTTCTGAGTCATCAGGTAGATTCTTCTGAAGTACCATCAAGAAGTGATTCCACATAGCTGTGCACATAATTGGGCTGGTTAAAATCTGCCCCGTGCGCACCTCACAGATGGTAGAGAGGAAATTGGGTGTGGATGGGTGAGTGCCTATCTTTGAGACTAATCCCAGTGCCTGAGAGTAAGGAAGCACAGTTAATTGTCATCAATCTAATCTTCATGTCTCAGCAAAGTGTCCAGTCCTCAAAATGAGGTCCACAGAACTTTATCACTTGGATCCTTGCTAGAAAGGCAGGATTTTAGGCCCTACCACACATCTGTTGAATCATCTGACTCAGCGGTTTACCCCAAACCTCAAGTGATTAGGGCATATCATGCTGAAGGGGAGGCAGTGGGCCCAAGTTGGGGCTCTCAGCCTAAAAGATGAAAGCTGACTTTCCCTTGTAAAGGGCCCCGTGAGTAAAAAGTTTACGTCTCGCACATCATATGGTCTCTGCTCCATGGCTCAGTCACAGTGAAAGTGGTTGTACCAGGCAGGTTTCTGTTGCTGTGACAAATACCTTCTAAGGGATGAGGCTAATTCACAGGCCACCTTTCCAGTCTGAGCTTCCGCTTGGGAGCTTCATTTTGTGTCCCTGCTGGACTGTGAGAGGGGCAGCAGTGCTGACTGAATTGATTCACCATCCGCCAGCACCAAGGACAGGGCAGCAAAGTTGCTGCCTTGGACTTGGCCTGTGACCTTGTCCTGGTCTCTGGTGCCAACCCCCAAACTGCCCTTTCCCAAGATTCCTGCTCCAACTTCCCTTATGTTGATTTTGACTTGGGGTGGGGAAGGGCAGAGGAGAGGATAACATGTCACAAGACTGCCTCATGGGATGCGCCTGATGTTCTTCTGTTAGAAACCAGTGTTTGAGGCTACAAGGTGGTGATGGAGCTGAGCAGGAGGGTGGATGCTAGCAAGACCAGTGTGGATGTGGAAACCCAGAAAGACTTATTTTCTTTCTTTCTTTTTCCTTTTCTTCATTCCTTCCTTCCCTTTTCTTTTCCTTCTTTTCCTCCTCCTCCTCCTTCTTCTTTTTGAGACAAAGTCTTTATTTAAACAGCATCAAGGATATGCCATGCCCAATAGAAACACAAACAAACAAACAAACAAACCCTGTATGTCTCCTGAGAGTTTACCGTCTGGAAAGCCATGTGTCATATAGTACCCTGAATTTTTTTTTTTTTAACATCTTGGCAGATGTTGAAAACTAGAATGCAATCCAACTCTCTCATTAAAAAGTCCTAGAGATGGGCTGAGGAGGTGGCTCATCAGCCAAAGTACTTGCTATTCAAGCAGGAGGACCTGAGCTGGGGTCACCAGTGTCACTTTATTTGCTCACCCCAGCAGCTGGGTGGATCCTGGGGCCTCACTGTTCAGTTAGGCTAGCTGAAACTGGAGCTCCATTTCCACAGGGGTGAGGGATGGGGGGGGGACCCTGTCTCAATAAAGTAGATGGGCTGGAGAGACGGCTTAGTGATGAAGAGCACTGACTGCTCCTCCAGAGGACCCAGGTTCAATGCCAAGCACTCACAACTCTCTCTAACTCCAGTTCCAGGGGATCTGATGCCCTTCTCTGGCTTCCTTGGGCACTAGGCATGTACATGGTAGACAGATATGCAGGCAGGCAAAGCGGCCATGCACGTAAATAAAAAGAAAAGACTATTAGAAGTTGGGGCTGGAGGTGGTTCAGCAATTAAGAGCACTTTCTGCTCTTGGACAAGACCTGGGCTCAGTTCTCAGCCCCCAAGTGATGGCTCACAATAGGGGGCATCTGATCCCCTATTCTAACCTCCCTGGGCACCAGGAACGCAGGTGGTATGTATACATACATATTATTTTAAGACAAAATCTCAATCATTCGATTTTACCAATGAAGACTCAGGAGCCAGATGCAGAGGTGAAAGCCTACTAGCTCAGAGAGGCAGAGAGAGAGAGCACCCAGCTGATCTTCCTCCTCAGCTCCATGCTGTCTTAAACACCCTCTTTTCTGATTAACCCTTGTCAGCTGGTTTCTTGCTCCACCTCCTGACCAAGGGTTAAATTTAATTCTGTTTACAGAGCTTTCTGTAAATTGTGTGCTAGGTGCTAGCCCACCACAAGTATTTGTTTACAGTAAACAGAAAGCTCTAGGATCAAAGACTGTGCCACACCACAATTAGAAACAGGTTTGTGCAGTTCACAATCTTGGGGTTCACAATGGGATCAAATATTCTGCAACACTTACATGCAGACAAAATACGCATACACATAAAAAGCAGAAACCATTTTAGTCTGAAGGTGCATTTTAATGTTTATTTTATTGGTACTGGGGATTGAACAGAGTCTTGCTCACCCTCGTCAAACACTGTACTGCTGAGTGACATCTCTAGTTCTTTAAGTTTTGTTCAATTGGCCAGGCGTGGTGGTGCACACCTATAATCCTAACACTCAGGAGGCAGAGGCAGGTGGATCTCTGAGTTCAAGGCCAGCCTGGTCTACAAAGCGAGTCCAGAACAACCAAGGCTACGCAGAGAAACCCTGTCTCTAAGCCCTTCCCCCCAATTTTTTTGTTGAATTGAAATAGTCACTTAATGTCACAAGTCAAATAGTAATCAGAAGCTCACAGGTGCTCTTGCACTGCTCTTAAATAAAGGCTCTGCATCTAGCCCTAGCATCAACTCCAATGCAGTTCTCCAAATATAGTTCTTATTTGTTTGTTTTGGAATATATTTCTATGCTTATATTTTCTCTTGAAGCAGTAATAAGTGAAGGTTTTCTCTTTTCTTTTTGTGATGCTGGGGACCAAATCTAGGCCCTGAGCATGTCAATTGAGTGCTTTGTCACTGAAAACACACCCTCACCTCTAATGGTTAACTTTCTCTTATGACATCTGATTATTTACCTCTGAAATCTCCTCCTCCTATTGCCGCCACAATCACTAACTCTGGATTAAATTAATTTTTATAATAACATTTATGTTGTTACTTTGTACAGCATATACGTTTTGTTATCTTATAAACCGTGAATATATAATACTCATGACTTTTGTGTGCTCAGTTTTTAAACTTTTCCTGTACCTACCTTTGGTTTTCTGTTTTTATTTGCTCAGCTTCTATCTACTGATAAATCTCCTCTCTCTTTCCAATAGTACAATTTTTCACAAGACCAAGTGTATGAGGAGATTCACCGTTGTTTTCGCTGACTGTCTTCCCTCCTTGGGGCAGCTCTCCCAGATTTCTCTGTCCCCCAGCTCCAGTCTGGACTGGCGGTTCTCTGCAGCTGCTGTACAGATGTCACTCAGGAATTTCTTTTCACCATCCCTTCATCTCTGTCTTATGTTGTGTCTTCTGCTTTCTGGATTCCATATCTTCCTTTTGTCTTTGTTTATTTCCTTGTTCCAGTGGAGGTGAATTGTTTTGGAAACTACACATCTGAAATTAAGATTGGTTATTTTAACATGAGACACTCAATATGCACTTTGGCAGTGAAGTAGTTGAGTCAAAGCTGCGTTTCTGTAGACTTTCCCTGGGGCAGGGCCTAGGGAATGAGAGAGTGGGAGGTACCTCCTCAGTTCAGTATGTTACCCCTGGGGAAGCTGGGACATTATGATGGCATGTCGGTAAGTGTTTGGGTAGGAAGATGAACCACTGAGAATTCTTTATTGTTGTGTGTGGTGTATATGTATGGGTGCCATTGTGTGTGCGCCATGATGTGTGCATAAGCCTTCGTGTGCATGTGGAGCTCAGAGGAAGATTTTTGGAAGTCAGTTTTCTCCTTCTACCGCAGGATCTGGGGATCAAACTCAGGTCATCAGGTTTGTGTGGCAAGCCCTTTACCAACTGAGTCATGTTGCTCACTTGAGCTGGGAGGAAAGGTACTCAGACAGAGACACTTCCTGACCTAGGAGGTCTTGGGATGTGGGGAAGGGCGGCTTTGGACTTAGGATGGTGCCAAGCTAGTTTGAAAGCCTGCGGATCTAGATCACGCAAGAAGCCAACATTATCCTAAGCACATGGAAAACTGAGTGCATAGGAAACTGACAACTTTGGCAAAAATACCTGGCAAATGTGTCAACAGAAAAGTTCCTTCAGGCAATTGCCAGAGCTTTGGATGTAACTTGAGTTTACTTAAGAAAGAATAATGAACGAAATGGAGGGCCCTCCCCTGGTGTGACTGGGTTATACAAGCTCATACAAAAGTACCCCTCCGGGAGATGCTAACAGTATGGGGACAGGGAGGATTTTGCAAGACACAGGGGCTGATGTAGTATACTTTTAAATAAAAACAATTCCATGGCCTCCAAAGCAATGGGAACTTAATTTAAATAAATAACTGTTAGGGGCTGCATGTAGTGGTGCATGCCTCTCATCCCAGCACTCAGGTGGATATCATGAATTTGAGGCCAACATGGTTTACAAACCATGAGTCCAGGACAGCCAGGGTTACACAGAGAAACCCTGTCTGGAAAAAAAACAAAAAACAAAACAAAACAAAAACAAACACACAAAACCCAAAACCAGCCAACCAAACTAAAAACTGTTAGGCTAAAAAAGAGGTACTATCACAGACTACTTATAAATATATAAACTGAAAACTATATATTTAAAAATATGGTCTTTCAAAAATAAATAAAAATTAAAAATATATGGACTTTTAAATCTGTAAGATGTCTCCAACTTTATGCTCAGAAGAGCTTTTGTAGCCACAAGCTATGTAAATGGTGCTTGAAGAGACCTGAGGTGAGACAGGGAAATTACTTAAAGGGTTATTACAGACAAGGATGCTTGGTGCAGAGGGGGAAAAGCAGATGTACAAAGCCACAGAAATAATCAACCTTGATTAAGGTCTGGCTTGACTGACTGAGGGGGCTGCTAGGCTCTGTAGATGTATGAGCACAAAAGATAAAACCTTTCAGAGGCAGCTCCTCAGCTGCTCCCACAGAGGGCACCTTGCCTAGTTTACCTCAAAATGTCAAACCATCAAGAAACTTATTTTCTAGAGATATAAATTGTTCCAGAATTCAGAAGAATGGAAGGTATCCCAATTCAATATACATGATTAAGTTAATACATACTTTATGAGTTGATAACTAATAAAGTTGGGTGTGGTGGCACATGCCTTTAACCCCAGTAAAAGGTAGTGGATCTCTATGAGTTCAAGGCTAGCTTGGCCTACATAGTGAGTTCCAGGCCAGCTAGCCAAGGCTATACAGAGAGATCCAAAGAGAGAGGGAGGCGGAGGGAGAGACAGAAGGAGAGGGAGGGAGAGGGAGAGAGAAAGGATAAGGGAGAGGGGAAGGGAGAAGGGGAGGGAAGGGGGAGGAGGAAATGAGAGGGAAAATGGGCGGAGAGGGAGAGGAAGAGAGAGAGATAGATAGATAGATAGATAGATAGATAGATAGATAGATAGAGAGAGAGAGAGAGAGAGAACACAGAAGAACAAAACTCCTAAAAATGATTAAACTCAAAAGATATCCATGTGAGGTCTAATCTCACATATGAAAGATACAAAATCCCCACAACTAAATACCAGCAAATTTGATTAGAATTATTAGCTTTTTCTTATTGGCATTTTTATTTCATTTGTGTGTGTGTGTGTGTGTGTGTGTGTGTGTGTGTGTGTGTGCCCCTGTGGTGTGTACATGGCTGCAGATGCCCAAAGAGGCAAGAGGAATCAGATCCTCTGGAGTTAGTCACAAGGTGGTTGTGAGCCATCTGATGAAGGTTCTGGGACTCAAAGCTAGGTCCTCCGGAAGAGCAGTATATGCTTTTAATCAGTGATTCGTGTCTCCAGGCCCTGGCTTCCTTTTATAAGTGTCATAGATTATCACCTTTATTAATTATGAAATTGAAGCTTCTAAAAGTTAAGTCATTTAGCCAGGTCAAGCCACAAAGTGAATGGCTGGCTCGGGACTTGGCTCCAGGTCGGCTTCACTCCAAAGCCAGTGCCCTGCCTCTAAGGAAGAACTGAGAAGAAGTGACCATTTGGATGGAAAGCCTCAGCAACCAGCAACATTCCTCAGCTCACCCCAAGAGTTCCCACTCTCGTACCCACTCCCAGTTTGGTCTTGAAAAGTGTTGTTTCAAGCCAAATGACAGGTCTTACGTTTCTCTTTTCTTGGCTCATTTTCAATTTCTTCCTTCCTCTATCTAGGTTGCCTCCTCTGCTTGTCTCTTTTCCCCCCTAGATTCTAGTCGTCTTCCTCTTCCCCATCAAATCTGTGGGAACAACAGTGCCACCTGTTGGTCATGCTGTGTATACTTATTTGGAGCAGGAAATCTTTGGAACGAAGCCAGGATTCTCTTGGATGCCATACTGGCCTGGTGGGGATCGGATCCTTGCTCCAGCCAGAAATCTACTCGGTTGGTGTGGAATAGGAAATTGGCTGTAGTTCCCACATTCTCTCAGAATCCCTCCCAGATCCCCAGCTTCCTCCGCATTTCCTCTTGGCAGTGCTTGGTAACTGCTCCACTGCCAAGGAAGTGGGAATGCTGGTGGCACGTATAGTTCTGGGTGCAGAGACATACCTTACGCTGTAAGAGGGAAACTGAGGACTGAGCAGAAAACCCGAGGTCTAATCTCAGGCCAGATTCCCAGTCAAAAGTCTTCCACTTTCTATGGTTTTTATAGCAATTCTTAATTCCTCTAAACTCTTAGATTGGTCCTGTTTCATGGCTGAGAGCTCAGAGGCAACTCAGATACTGTCCCAACTTCCAGACTTTGGCAGACAGCCATACAGTGTGCCAAATGCTTTACACCATGAGGGAGCTGTGAGGTACCCTGGTCACTCACTCATCTCCAGACTGTGCCTTGGCCTCAGGCTCAGCCTCCCATGAAAACAGGAAGCACACACACAGTCCTCTCTGCCATGGTATGATGACTTCTGTAAGTGGCAGCTGAGTGTTTTCTGCCCTATGTTAAAAAAAAAAAAAAAAAAGTGGGGCTGTTGATATGGCTCAGTGGGTAAGAGCACTTGCCACCAAGTGTGATGACCTGAGTTCAATCCCTGGGACCCTCGTGGTGGAAAGAACCAACTCCTAAAAGACATGGTCCCTGTCCTTTCTGCTCTACTGTCTTCGTCATGAGGCAGCCTGTGGTGGACGTGTTAAGGCCTTGACCTGGGCTGTATCTTCCAGGGTTTAGGAGAATAGGGAAAGAAAAAAAAAAAGCTTGGGCCTTGCTTGAGGAAGACACAGCCCCCACCATGGGCAGTCTCTGTTTCTGAGATGAAAGGAGCTCAGGATGACTCAGGCTTCCTGGAGGAGCTTGGCTCTGGGTCGAGGTTTGAAGAAAGAGACAGTAGGGACAGCTGCTCTGATCCTGAGAAGCCTCTTCTTCATCCTTCCACGGGAATCTTTGATCTAGAAAACTAAAAAGGACCGCTTTCAAGGCCGTCTAGACCAAGAGAAAGGGAGAGCTAAAGACAGAAGAAGGGAACAGAACAGGGAAGCACAAGAGATCCTCCGTCCTAATTAGACACTCCTGCTTCCCTGCCTGATGCCCCCTAGGGACAGTCACTGGCACCCACTAGACCTAGCTATAGAATGCCCTACCTTCAGGACACACAGCCACCAGCTATATTTTCAGGGTGGAGTCCCATAGGAAGTATCCAGTACTCACTTGTGGATTTATTATTCTAATGTCCTGCACACTGGGGAGCCTCATTTACTAAAATGATCCAATGTCTCTTTTGTTGTTGGATGTGTAATATAGTCACATGGATTTAAAAGCATCTCATGGAAAGTCTTGCTTGGGGCTAGGGAGCCGCTCAGTGAGGAGAATGCTTGCCAGTTATTTTGGTTGTACACACAAACCAATGCAGATATATATTAGCAAAAAAAAAAAAAAAAAGAAAAGAAAAAGAAAAAACACCACAGCTAGGGTTGGTAGCTTACACCTTTAATCTCAGCACCCCAGATGCAGAAGCAGATGGATCTCTGTGAGGCTAGCCTGTATATGGCAAGTTCTAGGACAGCCAGGGCCACATAGCAAGACCCTGCCTGTCTCAAAGACAAAACAACAACAACAACAACAACAACAACAAAAACCAGCTACAGCCACTGGAAGCACAAATGTTACTACTGTTCCATAATTCTTTTCACCCAACAATAAACCCTGGAGCTCTGCTCAGATTCCTTTATCCCGTTCTACACGACACACTCTGCTGTTCTAGTGATAGCCATCATTGGCTTGTCCTGCACCGCCTCCCAGATGGGCATTTATATCGTTTCTAGCCCTTTCAACCGGCACTGCAAGGAGACCTTGTACATAACTTAGACCCACGTGCAAGCACAGAAGCAGGAAGTAGAAGCGGATTTCCACTCAACTCTGGCTAGGACACCACACTACCTGTGCACTGGCTCTCTGGATAACTATTTCCTTTTATTTTTTCAGACGGATCCTTCTTGACTATGCGCAGAAAATTTCAAATGTCACACCTCTCCTGTCAGAGGCCTCCACCCCACTAACTTCCTTACCAGATAGTTTGGCCCCTAGATATGGTAAACTGGGGTACCTGCCTCCTCAACTCCTGGTGGGCCTATGCTCTGGCTGCCATTCTGCCCATAGCGATGGGGCCTTCTCCCTTCCAGCTCACAAACCTGGACCACAGAGGCAGATTTTTATTTATTTGTTTATCTTTTACTCCCATCTTCCAGGCCTCTGGACTTCTAGACATGCTTGCTTGTCCTGTGGCTCCAACTGTGACTACTCTCTTATGACGATAGGCTCAGTCCACCTCACAGTCTTTTGTGGATATCCTAGTGGGATAATGAGGTACAATCTATTTTGGCAGGATCTGGGGGGTCTGGGGAAGGCAAAGAGACGTAGTAATGTAGTTAGCATTGCTTTGAATGGCAGCTGCCACATTCACAGCTGTCGATGGGGCACAGTCACCGAGTTCTGGTCTCGAACCAGATTGTCTGGGAGATGCACTCTGAACTCGTCAGATGGGCAAACTTAGGCCCTAGAAGAGGTAGGACACAGTTAAGCTCACATAGGAATACAGAGGTAGTTTCAGACTTAAAGCTGGGGTCTCTTGTCTCAGGTCCCCCTGCCCCCCACTAGCTGCAGACCGAACTAGGAGGAGGAGGAGCATTGCATTTTCCTGAAAGGATGAAGCTGGCATCCGCAAACATGCCAAGATCGGAGGGACTGGCAAGGAACCTAGCTGGGGCAGCTTGCCTTGCAGTTGGCTGGGTTTCAGTGCTGCATGCGTCTCAGGCGTCTCTGAGCTGACCGCTAGAAATATCTTTGGTCCTAGTCCAAAGCCCAGCTTCCTATTTTACAAGCAAGGATGTGGGGACCTTAGAGATTATCTGAGAGTGATAGGAGGAGCATAGTGCAATGGCCTGAACCCTTCCTCCTTGCTTTACCTGGAGGTCACTAACACACTCACTGATTGCCCAGTCTTTACTTTGGTAACAGGAGCCCACGGCCACCAAAGTAAACTCACCTGACACACAGCATTTTCCTTGTTTGAGTTCACAGTATATGTCTCACACCAGCTCTTTGGCTCTCCTTTGCCAGAATAAGTCTCTCTGGCCCAGATCAGCCCTCTACTTATTGGATATGGTGTTTGTGTCTACCCTTTTCAGACTAATAACGTCAGGCCTTTCCCTTGTGTCTGTAGAGCATTTTGCCACCCTTCCTGTATTAATTAGGGCTATGTTTTAGTCTGTGAATAATAGCTGGCTTCCCAACCTTATCAGTGGCCAGAACAGACTGACTTTTCTGCCGTTTAAACATAGACCTAGACAGGCACGTTAGTGATCTCCCGTGTAGCTTTGCTCTTGGTGAAAATGAACTCAACTGGCAAAAATTCAATACACTTTCATTTAGAATAAGAGATTCCCCACTCACCATGCTTCTCGAAAGTGGAAGGAATAGCTGGTTCCAGGACCCCAAATTATGTTATTTTATCAAGCTTGCATCACTCTTTGTGGGCTATTTATTTCTTGGTGTGGGCTTTAGAGTCAGATAGCATCTCCACCTGGCAGCAAAGATGACCCCTGGCAGCCCTAAGCCTGGGTACTTGTTTTCCAGTTTCCTGAAGAAGCATGTTTCTCAGAGTCCTACAGAAGATATGTCCCCAAGTCTTAGTATCCATGTCACAGGCATACAGTAGGAGCGACCGACTCAGCTTAGATCATCTACTGTTTGACTGATCATCAGGTCTTACTTAGACTAGCAATGTTATGTTTGGACCCAGCTGGGTTGCTTCTCTGTTTCTGGAGCTAAGTGGGAAGTGAACAGCATTGTGAACACACCCACTGGACCACACAAATGACAATCCAAACCAAAGCTAAAAACAACACAGGGAAAGACTGAAGCAAAGAGCACAAAAGAGAAGCTCAAAGACAGGCCAGGGATCGGGGCCAAGGGTTCCAGTGTCAGGCAGAGTTGAGCAATGCTACACAGATTTCTCCAGGCTGTCTCTGCTCGCTTCACCAAGAGGGGAGTCAGAGAGGAGACCCTGGGTTCTTGAGACCCATCTTTCTGCACAGACCCTATGTGCAAAGGACACAAGGGCCAGTCTTGTTCCAGCCGTTGCCTAAGGGGTTCGAGTTCTGAAACTAGAACTCTTATCACAGTGAGTTTGACCAGGGAATCGTATTTCTCTTTCCTTCAGGGACGGGTGATGGGGAGACCATCTCTCTTCTCAAAGTGCACACACACTGTACTCATGGCTTAAGCTTGTTTTCTGGGGGGGGAGGGGACCCAAGCAGAAGGCCAGATCAGCTATAAAACTCCTTCTGCCTTTTAATTCACATACACACATACCCATCAACCTAATGGTTATTGTGTGTCAGGCTTTGTACCTGGAAGAGGGTAGAATTATTAATAACAACAATATAATACATTTATGGATCCCTTTAAAAGTTTGGGGGCACTGGTTTAAGTGCACATATGTTATCTTATTTAGTACTCACAACGGCTCACTGAAGTAGGTACCATTATTCTCATTTTAAAAAGAAGAAAAGATAAGGATGAACACAATATAATTTTCATTCTCAAGCAGCTCACAGTCTATAAGAACATCTGGAGGGCACATCCAACAACAGGGGGTCCCTTATGGCTTTGGGAACACAGAATGGGGGCCCATTTCTTAGGAAGCCTAAGGTATTGTAAGAGGAGTGGCTCACAAAAACAAACAAACAAACAAACAAACAAGCGGAAAAACCCTGACTTTTAAAAATAGACTAAGCATCAGGAAGAATGAGTCAGGCTGAAGGTGAACAGGGAAGAGTAAACCAATCAGGTTAGGGACAGGGCGGGGCTTGGGGGTGAGGCTGTGGGTGGCCTGTGCTTGGACACAAGCCTAAGTGAAATAACCCTGCAACTGTTTCAGGCTGCTGGGCCTGAGGCCTCAAGCAAATCAGCGGTAAGTCACACTTCCCTCTCTGCACCAGAGGTGGACCTTTGGTGGCTCTGGGGTCCACCTGAAGGTGGGTCAGCAGGAAGGATCTCAGGCCCGTCCTTCCATTGGCAAAAAAGAAGGCATGGTTGGTGGAAAAGGGTGACGTTTGTCCAAGTTGAATCCACTCCCAATCTCCTGCCCCATTGTCTCGCCCACATAATACACTCAGCCAAATGTTGAATATCAGAGTTCTTCAGAGTAGCTCAGTCTTGTCTGTTGTGTTTGGGGACTTGGGGGTGTGTGATGGGGTGATGATAGGGTGGGGTGTAGTAGTGGGGGTGGGATTCTGCTCTCTCAGCACAGCAGCCTTGTCTGATTTCTTTCTGGCTCCATTCTGGAGTACTGACTCCCCTCCCCGGTTCACATCAGAGTGGCCTCTTCCCCACATTATGTGATTCTTCTTCAGGTGAGACAGAGAACACTGGCCTGAGAAATCTGATGTTAAACTTCTAGTTCCCACCTCTACTGCTAATCCACTATGTGACTCCCAGGAAAAGCATTTGTCTCTGTTTCCATTTCCCCATGCGAGAATCTAAGTCTACATAGACCTAGGGGAGGGGAATAGGGTGAAAGTGGGAGGGAGGGAGGAATGAGAGGATACAAGTCATGGGATAACAATCCAGTTGTAATCTGAATAAATTAATAACATTAAAAAAAAAAGAAAAATCTAAGTCTAGGGCTGGAGAGATGGCTCAGAGGTTAAGAGCACTGGCTGCTCCTCCAAAGGTCCTGAGTTCAATTCCCAGCAACCACTTGGTGGCTCACAAACATCTATAATGAGATCTGGTGCCCTCCTCTGGCCTGCAGGTGTACATGCAGGCAAAACATTGTATACATAAGCAAATAAATCTTAAAAAAAAAGAAAAAAGAAAAAGAAAGAAAAATCTAAGTCTATAGGGGAATTCAGAACATAACACTTTCTTTTACAGACCAGTAGGGCAAGACCCACCAAAGTTGCTGAGGATGCTGGATCTTATTACCACAATTCACAGGCCAACAGGAAACGGGACAAGTAGCCTGTCTCTAAGTGCACTGTGGATACATGTCCCTAGAATCCAAAGAGATCACTGCTTTAAAAAAATCTTACCGTGGGGTTTCCACCCAGAGAGAAATAAACTTACCTGCTACCTTCACCTCTGAAAAACCCATTACTTTAGGAGTATAAGGAATTATTTTCCAGCACTATCTCTTTTTCTTTAATAAGTATATGTTACCTTGCAATAATAAACACATTGACAATTAAGAAAGAAAGAGAAAGAAAGAAAAACTCACTGTCTGGTTTTAGACTTCAGTTTTCCTTTACTTAGGGGAGGGAGGGAGGAAGGAAGAGAGAGAGGAGAGGAGAGGAGAGAGAGAGAGAGAGAGAGAGAGAGAGAGAGAGAGAGAGAGACTCAACCAACACACACACAGACACACACCCCTAGCATGGCACGAAACGGGTGGGGCAAAAAGCAAGTGGACTCCTGCAGTGGTGAGCAGAGCTGGAGCTGAGGGTCCAGGCCTTAGATTTTGGGAACCTGAGAGCAGGAAAAGGGGAGGGGTTTGACTCTCCCAGGAGAGTTCAGAGGATTTTGAAATATGCCCATAGACTGGGAAAGGCAGCCAAGGTGAACAAAAAGTACAGTCCAGCTTTTCTTAAATTTCTGAATGAGTACTAAAGAAGTGTATGGGGGTGGGGTGGGAAGATGGCATTCGGACTCAACCTGGTGTCTGGTGTGCAGTTCCTGACTTTGCGTGGATGCAACGCTCCTCCAGAGGTCGCTGTTCTCCAGGAATCCGTCCATCCATAGCTTCTGAGGCCCGGGCTCTGGCTAGTCCCTCATTTAGGCTCCTGTAGGTTTAAGAAGCTCGTACATACTCCACGAGCCTGGGAATTCTCCAGTATTTCCCTGCCTATGCAAGGACCTACTACTTCACCAATCACTAGCGAAGGTGAAATGTAATGACAACGCATAGGGAAACCGAGTCCCTAGGGCTAGGCACAGTTCTCTTCAGCCCCACTCCAATTTAGGACGCTAGGAAGAGTGTTCCTTTCCCGGAGTGCCGCAGTTCTAAACAGTGTGTACGGTAACTGGTAAGAAGGAGTTCGTGGCCGTTGCCCACAAGGCTCTAGGGCAGCACAGCAGCTTTCAGCGTGCGCGTCTCTCAGACTCACACCGCTCCCTTCTGGATCTATACGCTAGCACACAGCTCTTGCCTCTGAGGTCCTGCTGCCTGTTCCAGACCAGGTCTCTGCTCCCTTCGGTTATAGAGGAAAGCTTTGAGCGTCAACAACCCGTCTTCCAGAGAAGTCTCGGGTCACACTGGCTCAGTGAACACCGCGTGATGTCAGCAGCGGAAGTCTCTAAGAGGACCAGCGCCTCCAGCTCTGGGGCCTTTTGGCAACACTGAGCAAGTCAAGCCAGGGAAAAGATATACCCGGACAGACAAACAGAGTCTCAGACCTAGAGCCCAAGGAATCCACTAGGGAAAGTGTAGATCTGGTGCGTTGGCTTCAGCACACAAGGAAGTGCTCTCACTTACGGGCTCTACTGCAACCCCGTTGGAAAGGCGCCTCCGCTCTGCGCGGTTTTTTTTTTTTTTTTTTTGGATGGTGCTGTGTTCACCCTCTTCCCACGAACCGAAGTCTACAGGATCCATAGCCTGCTCTGGTCTCAACAGCCATCCACTACTTTAAGGATGGATGGCTCGGAGAGGTCCGTGGTCAGGAGTGATAGAATCGAAGGAAGAGGGTGACTTTGTCCCCCTGAGCTGTGGAGGGGGCGCCTGGGGTTGGACTGCTGGGCTGCTGTGATCACCTGTCATCTTTGTACCTAGGGTCTCCCGCCACCACGGCCACCTTAAGTGCATCTCTGCAGTCACAGGATCTGGCGTCTCTGACTCCAAATGCAGCCAAGGGAAATTTATTTTCCAACTGCAGGTTTAGAGGTGGGGAGTTGTAGCAGCTGCCGGTCACACAATCCTCTAGATCTCAAACTGGGGCTGTGAACTCTTGGAGAGTGCTAGTATGGGCTCTGCAGTTTCCCCAAGGTTAGCCGGTTGGGGAAATAAATTTGTAGAAATATGTAGGCATGGTATATGCCCTGTTCAGCTTCTGCCTCTTTCCACAGCCTAGTAGCGCCCAGGGCAGGCCAGGACGCTCCAAACCCAAAGACTGCAGGCTATGTTCTGCCCCAGTCTCGGGATGAACTCCCCTGTCAGCAGCTCAGAACTTTACCAGTTTCGCCATTGACTTAATTATATCCGTACAATCTCGGGCGAGCTCTCCTTCCCCAGATCCATGGAGAATGGCTTCTCTGTGGGGGCCTTAAGAGAGGCTGGAGAGATAGGTGACTCAGAAGCCAATTGGAGCTCACACATACTTCGCAACAAGCACAACTGGCCGCTTATAAAAGTACTGTGGACTAATGGAGCCTGTGTAGACACACCATCTCCTCCAGAGCTTCCTAACTGTTCCACGCTGCTCAAGCTGGGTGGCTAGGCAGTGAAGTTGCTGGGGGCTTAACTAGAGACATGTTGTAATCAGGACCCCTCCCTCCCATGATTCCTGCTCCTTTGGGGTTGTCCTAGGCATGAGGTGTCCCGGCTTTGTGGGCTATGCCCAGATTTTTGCTGAAGAAATAGCAAATTCCCATAGTGAAGGCACAGCTGTGCGGCAGGCTGAGTCTGAAGGTGGGAAAGGCAGAGGGCACAGAATCCTAGGGTAGCCCCTTTTCCCAGCCTCCAGTGCCTCTGCTCTGGCCAGTGTTTAAAATAAATTGGCCCGGAGCCCTGAAAAGAATAAAAGGGCACTAGAGACATCCTCCCTAGGCAAGGGGCGGGGGAGGGGGGTCTGGAAAGCAGTTATTTGGATAAATAGAAACGTTCTGGGGGGTGGGTGGGTGGGTTGTAATGTAGAACACCTCAAAACCCCGACAGGCAATATCCTGCCCTGGCCCTTTTCTTTCCACTCTTGTTGGTGTTTGTGGAGTTTGAATGATTCCTTAAGGAGGTGCCCCACTATTGTCCTGCAGAACAGACACTGGGGGTTCGGGGCTGCTTTTGCTCAGCATGATCTTCCGTCTCAGGGAATGTGTGGCAGGCAAGGAGGCAGCAGCTAGCAGCCAGGGCTGGCTGTGTCTTGCAGGAAGCTTTAAAGGAGATCTTGGAAAACAAATGCTTTAGCTAGCCCCACCCTGAGAATGGACATGTAGCTGAAGCCTTAAACATTGGAAGGGCACCGCAAAGCAGGAGGGTTATTGATGGATTTGTCAGTTTTGAAGTAAAAGTGAGCTGAACTTTGATGATGCCAACGCTGTTTTCCTCTTTACTTATTGGGATATTAGCAGAGAAGAGCTGGGCAGGAGTAACGATGTGGTTGGTGGTGTGGAGCATCTGACCAGGATCCCTCCCAAGGGAGAGAGGGAGCTCCAGGAAGCAAAGCGAACTTGAGGTATGTGTGTGGTTGCCAGAACTTCCCACTTCCAGGGCCACTAGTCTGTCCTATTTGCTGTCCCTGTTTTGAGTGCTGGGCCTCTTCTGTTTTCCAGGGATACTTGGTTTATGCAGACCCAGCACACTAAGGGTCCCAGAGAGGGTTTGGAAAATTTGTTCTCAAAAGGTAAGAAGATATTTCTGCCTTCACAGATGCAGGTTGCTGTTTGATAAAGGCTTACATTCAACCCACCTAGGCTGCTCATTTTCCCCAGAGAGAGAGAGAGAGAGAGAGAGAGAGAGAGAGAGAGGCTTTAGCACAATGCTTGGAGATGCTACAGTGGTACTACTAAGTACAGGGCTTGAGAACCAATCCCCTGACCCCCTTCTCTCCCAGAGAATAGGGCACCTAGAATATACATAATCAGTGGCCTTTACATACTATCGGTCACAGGGTAAATTCATCTTATTTTATTTATTTACTTAATTCTGAGAACAGGGTCTCATTCTGTAGCTCAGATTGGCCTGGAACATAAAGCAAGCCTCCTGCGTCAGCATTCTGAATGCTGGAGTTAACTCTGGAAGGGTTTATCACCATGTCAGGCTTGAGGTAGGTGTTCTAAATTTTATTTTAGAGGAAGAGACAGGCCAAAAGGTTAAGAGAATTAGCCAGGTGATACAGCTGGTAACTGGTGAAGCCAAAATTGAGGCCCCAAGTTGTTTAACCTCTTTGGCCCTGCCCTTAACCACGCGGTGCACACCAGGAAAGTAGGGCTCTGAAAGAAAGTAAAGGAGTAAGGGTCCCAGAGCCTTTGGACAATAGTGCACAGCAGGTACTGAGGCCTCCCATGCGGGAGCCCTGGCCACTGCGTGGCGCTGTTGCAGCCGTCGGTCGTTCTTACACTCACCCAATCCCTTCCAGCTCCCCAGGAGGTTGAAACTGGCTCAGTATAAGCTGGGGCAACTTGTTTCTGGGTCTTAGGGAAGGAGGCCTTACAGGATGGTCAGGAACGGCTAGAAAAAAGAGCGCACTGGATCATCTTTCTGTGCGGAAGGTCCCCAGATAAAAAGGCAACACTTGCCCAGAGCTGAGGCTAAGTTCAACCGGGAAGGTTTCTGAGGAAGGTCTCTGTTTTAAAACCTCTCTACATACAGAAATTAAGAGCGGGATTGTTAGACTCAGGAAAAAACATCCAGGCAAACGCGGTTTCCGCAGGAAATGCACGGGGGTCAAGAGAGACAATTATAGAGATTGAGATGCCGAGATTAAAAAAAAAAAAAATTCGATCCAGGCAAACCCGAGCTAAGGACCTGTAGGCGTGCGGAGAATGAGGCATAAGCCGACACAAGCCACTAAGGAGAGCGGGAGCAAGCGGTCTTCCGGGGGACAGGAGAAGGGCCGGGACTTTAGTGGGGTTAAAAACAGGACCACAGCAGACATCTCTTACCTCCCTGAGTGGGATCTGACGACGCCAAGTTTGTTTCTCCGGATCACTCTCCCTTCTAGGCAGCCGGAATCCCTTTGGATTCCAGTAGGATGCGGCGTAGGTCTGGGAGTCTCGGATCACTCGCGATCCGTCGGCGCTTTGGCCGGGTGGCCTGGGCTCCGCCTTGGGGACTTGAGAAGTCGAGGTTTGTAGCCACTGCCACTAGCAGCAGCTGGGCCCGCGTAAGCCAGTGGCTGAGCGCACTGAAGGTGGTGGCTCCAGGAGCCACGGGGTTGCGGGAGCTGCGAGGAGAAGGACGACCCGCCTCCAGCCACGCGAGCCTACCTCCCGCCACCGCGGCAGTTTGTTCCTGCCGGGCCCGGGTGCCGAGGACCTCTGCCCGCCCCCTTCCTCTCCGCCCCACCCTGCTCGGGGAGCTCCGCCCCGGGCCCACGGTTCTTCCGCCTTAGGCGGCCACCAGGCGGGAGGGACTAACCTCCCGAAGCCCTACTTCTGTCTCTAGGGGCCTAGGGGCCTAGATTCGACTGGGTAACGGGTGGCTTCACTGCTCTTCCAGTGTGCCCAGTTTACTAGTCCCGAGGCAGCACCAGTTGGGTGCGCCCTGCAGGGCAAGAGTCCTGAAGTCTCAACACCAGAGGGCGCTGAGGAGCTTGGGGGGGGGGCTCCCCTCCCTGTCCGCCTTGGTCCTCCGCCCCCTCCCCGCCCGCGCGCAAAACACACTCGTCCGAGAGGCAGCGCGGCGGAGCCGGAGCCGCGGCCCGAGCGGAGCCGGAGAGCGCCGGAGGCGGCGGCGGCACCATGACCCTGGGCAGCTGCTGTTGCGAGATCATGTCCTCCGAGAGCTCCCCGGCCGCGCTGTCCGAGCCCGACGCAGACATAGACGTGGTGGGCGGCGGCAGCGGTGGGGGGGAGCTCATAGCCCGCTCCGGGCCCCGCGCCCCCCGGGACGTGCTCCCGCACGGCCACGAGCCTCCTCAGGAGGAAGCCGAGGCGGACGTAGCTGAAGACGAGGAGGAGTCGGGAGGTTGCTCGGATTGCGAGCCCCGCGCTCTAGCGCCCCGGGGGGCGGCGGCCGCAGCGGGAAGCCCGGGCCCCGGCGTGCAGGCAGCCCGGGGTGCAGCGGGGCCGGGGCCAGGGCCAGGGCCCGGGCCGCCGTCGGGGGGCACGGCGACGCGGAGCCCACTGGTGAAACCACCGTATTCGTACATCGCGCTCATCACCATGGCCATCCTGCAGAGCCCAAAGAAGCGCCTGACTCTGAGCGAGATCTGCGAGTTCATCAGCGGCCGCTTCCCTTACTACCGGGAGAAGTTCCCCGCCTGGCAGAACAGCATCCGCCACAACCTCTCCCTCAACGACTGCTTCGTTAAGATTCCCCGCGAGCCGGGCAACCCGGGCAAGGGCAACTACTGGACGCTCGACCCGGAGTCGGCCGACATGTTCGACAACGGCAGCTTCCTGAGGCGCCGTAAGCGCTTCAAGCGGCAGCCGCTGCCGCCGCCGCATCCACACCCGCATCCTCACCCGGAGCTGCTACTGCGTGGCGGGGCTGCTGCGGCCGGGGACCCTGCCGCCTTCCTCTCCGGCTTCGCTGCTTACGGCGCCTACGGCTACGGCTACGGGCTGGCACTCCCGGCCTACGGCGCACCTCCACCGGGCCCGGCCCCTCACCCGCACCCACACCCGCACGCCTTCGCCTTTGCCGCCACTGCGCCTTGCCAGCTGTCAGTTCCCCCGGGTCGCGCGGCCGCGCCTCCACCCGGACCTCCGACGGCTTCGGTGTTCGCCAGCGCGGCCTCGGCCCCGGCCCCTGCGCCTGCCCCAGGATCTGGCCCGGGCCCGGCAGGGCTGCCTGCCTTCCTAGGCGCAGAGCTGGGCTGCGCCAAGGCTTTCTACCCCGCGTCTCTGAGTCCTCCCGCCGCTGGCACAGCGGCCAGCCTGTCCACTACACTCCTGCGCCAGGGCCTCAAGACGGACGCCGGCGGTGGTGCGGGTGGCGGGGGCGCAGGGGCAGGCCAGAGGCCTTCTTTCTCTATAGACCACATCATGGGCCACGGTGGTGGCGGGACCGCACCCCCGGGCAGCGGCGACGGCTCCCCGGCATCACCATTCGCGGCAGGAGCGGGTCCTGGGGGTCAAGCCCAAGTCTTAGCTATGCTGACTGCCCCGGCCCTGACTCCGGTGGCGGGCCATATCCGCCTCTCGCACCCGGGGGACGCACTCCTGTCTTCAGGGCCCTCGTTTGCCAGCAAAGTCGCTGGCCTCAGTGGCTGCCACTTTTGACCACAGCGGGCTCAGGGCCAGTTAGGCCCTCACTCCTAAACCTCTCTGAGGAGCTTGGCCAGTCCCAGCGGAATTCAGGGAGTCTATTTATGAAGATTCTCCAGACCTAGGCCAGGCGCGTGTGACCAGACACTTCAAGCTGAACGCTCAGAATGTCACCGACAGTTGGGGTCCGCGGGGGTCCGCGGCTGTGGTCTAGTCCCGAGTCGACGCAATAGGTTCAAAGCAGAGATCCCTTTTCTGGTTGATCAGCAAAAGAAGAGGGCAGGAACCTTCGCTTTTTCTGGCCTCTGTGTACCTCTTACAGAGAAGAATGCTTTGGCAGAAAGACGCCTGTCGGTTGGTGGATCCCGCCAGAAACACCTATGGCTTGAAAAAAACAAAAAACAAAACCCCAGCCTCCCCCATTCCCTCCTCAACTTTGAGACCGGCTTATCCAATATTATAATTTAAAGACATGTTATCTGCTTTGTGCTTGAGAAAAATTCAATTTTTGTTCTTTTTTGCTGTTCTTCAAGGAAGCTGGTTCCCTCCAAGCCTAAGGCAATGTCTACACAGTCGGGAAGCTAAGAGAAGAAGCGAATGGGGGTATCCACAGTCCTTGAAGAAACCGCAGAGCCCATTCCCCCTCAAGGAAAATGTTTTCTCTCTGGTGTTTGGCTGTTTTTAAGGAGCTCCCTTTGGCCTTTGCCGTGGTCCAGAGGCCCAGCGATCCAGGGCTAGTGGCCCTCTTGGCCTTCTGCTCTGCCTCAGGCCCTGTGATATTTATTGTAGTTAAAGGCAATGAGTTTGGGTGGGAGAAGAGGGTCTGAGTCAGGGTCTGGAGAGGTGGGAATCGGGTGGGCAAGGGCACAGAGCTGTGGCAGGGGGGTGTCCTATAGTTATGTGTAAATATCTGTACAGTGGGCTGCCCCCCTGCATTCTGTCCACTGGTGTGCGTTGATTTAGACTTCTCCACTTAGTGGAGAAGACTCTGTGAAATCGCCCGATGGTCTATGTGAAGAAAAGAAAGCTGTCTCCCTCCCCCCTTTTCATTGGTGTCAATTGAATAAATGTACGTGAACTTAGCAGTCACCAGCTCTACCCGCGCCTGCACTCTCCCGCGTCCTTGCCAGGCCTCTCTCAAAAGATCTCAAGCTTCCCAGCAGTGGGAGAGGAAGAAGGAGCTAGGTGAGCAGAGGAAGCTTTGAGCCAGTCAGATGATGCTGGAGGGATGGAGGGAGGCTGGCTCTGCACACTGCTGTGGCCTTCTGCTTCAAACTGGGCCAGGTCTCTGGAAGCCTGGGACCACTCCTGCACTTTCGTTTTCACTCTGGTACAAGGAAGGGCAAAAACCTAGGGCTGGGCAGAGGGATTCTGTTTGTCTATTACACGGGGGGGGGGGTACGGGGGGGGGTTGCGGGGGATGGGACTCTCAACCTCCTTCTAGTTTAGGTTTTAGTGTGGCCCGGGTGGATTCAAGTGCTAAGTACCGGAGCATTGTGCCCGGCGAGGATAAGTCTGTGTCTCTTGAAGCATATTTTGCATGACTGTGTTTCTGTGTGTGCAGGGCGCCTCTTATGAAGCCCTGGGTTTGTTTTTGTTATTTGTCTTGGTCACCTGGTGTTTGTTTGTTTTGCTTTTGTGTATGAGAAGCACATTTCAGGCACGTTTGAGCTTTTATTTCTATGTGTGTCCATGAATGTGTGTTATGTTATCAGTCGCTTGTCTCTCTTTAAGAGGGGAGGGCTCTTTTTGGCCCCTAGAGGGTCTTTAGAACCCCCACTCCTACACACTTCTGACAGTGGGAGGCTTTATTTAGGGACTCTCCAAATTGAATTAGAAACCTTAACCCTCATCCAGCTAGAAAATATGATCATCTAAAGAGTAAGTGGGGGTTCACTCCGCTAGGGCAAAGGTCTTGGTTCCTGGAGCCATTTTCGTAGCCGGGAACTCCTGCCTAAGGACAAACCTCTGGTCTGGCTAACTATCCACAGTGCATCGGAGGAACTGCAGCTCTCTGCCTTGTGGTTGGGATTCCCAGCAGCCATTTCTGCAAACATCAGGGGTGAAGGTGACACTTTAGGGCAGAGCAAAGATGGTTACTCTGTTTTCTGTATATTCCACTGAGATTGTAGGAGAGACTTGTGGAAGTGCAGGAAGAGGCGGTTCTTTCAGCCTTTACAGAAAACTGACACAGTTGCGGGGTGGTGGTGGTGGTGGTGGTGGTGGTGGTGGTGGTGGTGGCAAAGATTGGAAGATAACAGAGAAAGAAGGGGATGGTGTCAGACACCCAGATGCAAAGGGCTTGAGGGTCTGGACAAAAGAAGTTACCTAGAACCTTCTAGCACCCCACAGCTGGCAATATTGGAGAAAGGAGGTATGAGAAAGAGACCCTGCGTCAGGGGGGAACTTCTGTAGTTGGGGAAGGATTGTTGAAGTGTCTAGGCTTGGTATGACGAACACAATTCTTCTGCCCAGATGCCAAGGGTCCCTCTTTCCCATCTCTGAAAAACTAAGGGGTCAGGGAGATAGAATGCGGGGGGGGGGGGGGAGGCTACCTTTGCACCATCTCATCAAATAGTCCAGGAGTAGGATTAAGTTCAGTGGTCTAGAGTGAGGAATATTTGCCAGTACAGCAATAATGATATCTGACTGGTTGCTTCACTGACTTCCATTGCTCCAAATTTGATGAGTATGATTTAATTTTTTTTTTTAACTTGAGGAGGGGTGTAAGTGACTGGTGCAAGTCGACGAATGTGTGTGTGTGTGTGTGTGTGTGTGTGTGTGTGTGTGTGTACACTTGCTGGGGAGTCTGTTTGCTTTGAGAAAGAAAAAAAAAGGCACCTTTCAACTTCATGATCTCCTTTGCCACGATTGTTAAATATAGCTATTAGTTAGGAACATTAGATTCTACAAATTAGTTTGTAGTGTCGAGTAAAAGATTTATCAGTTGGATAAAGTCAGATGGAATTTATATTGGATGGTAGATAGGCAGGTGAGCTATGGCTGGAAAAGTGGAAGATTTGTCTGGATGAGTTTCTATCTGTCCTGGTGTGTGTGTGTGTGTGTGTGTGTGTGTGTGTGTGTGTGTGTGTGTGTACCAATGGTAGAAATAATGGGGTTGCAGAAAAAGGTGCAATATATAAGAGTTTTCTAGGGTTCTTGGGCCCCAAGGGACCCTCTACTCAGATGCTAGTTTCCTAATGAGTCAACAGGCCAAGCCTGGTCTAGAGAAACCACCCAAACTCAGCTGGCCACCCTAGAGAAGGTCCCAGATGCTAAAAACAAGGGAGAGGGGGAGTATTTGAAATTTTGGACATCATTAGGCTGTGTTCAGAGCTAAGATGTCAGGAGCTGGGAACTGGAATGCAAGAAGGGGGGGGGTGCAGGATTTGTGTAACAGACTCCTCCTGGGTCACCCTTTAAGTTTGGAGGTGCTCACCCGGCAACTCTTTTCCCATCTATGGGTGCCTAGGGCTAGCAAGGGCTCAGTTTAGGGGCCCATCCTCGGGGTGGCGAATCAAAACTTCCCATTTGAATGGCTCCCAGGCTTCTCTCCTTACTTGGGTGGAGGCAGCTGAGGTCTGTCGCCCCATAGGTAACAACAATTGGTGACAATAATAAGAAAATATCCAGGGCACACCTTGATCTCTACAAGGTGAGAAAAAAATTGGTAAGAAATCAGCCTGAGGTTCAGAGAGTGCTGTTGAGAGCGGCCAGTTTAAAGGGGAAGAAAATTGGCGAATTTCACTGGTCAATTTCACTTCATTTCGTTCAATTTCGTTCAATTTCATTTCTTTTCATCCGGCACCGCGAGGCCCGAGGCCATAAGGAGGGGGAGGGGGTTCTTTCCGGGCAGAATTTCTCTCTCTTGCAGATTTACTTTCTACAGTTGTGAAGAACAGTCTTGATTCTCCAACTTTGACGTACATTTTTTAGCAGTGGCTAAGGGCAGACATTTTATTTTATCGACCAGCATTTGGTATGAGTAATCGAGGCCCATCAGCGGAGCCTGCGGGCCAGTCTCTGTTGCGACCCAATTAAGTCGGTTAATTCTTTTCACCTTGTATTCCTCCCCATCTTTCTTTCTTTCTCTAGGGGTTCCCCCCAGACCACCCAGGAGCTGGATTGGAGGGGGACACTTCCCCTCCCTTTCCAATTTGTTCTCGCCACAGCAGGCGCGTCTTCGTGGTTACAAAGCGCTTTTCCCTCCCCGATGACTTTTTTTCCCCCTTTTCAAAAAACACTTCTACCTCCACCCTCCCCTTCAACTACCAACCCTCCGCGACCCACCGCCTCCCCCCTCTGCGCTCGGGTTTATTTAAACTTCGCCTCCTCCAGCGCCGCCGTTGCGCTCACTCAATGAAGTTGAAGGCTCGGTGAGCCGAGGTGAAGAGGGTTTGGAATCTGTTGAAAGGGGCGTTTTGTGACACTGATTGGGGCGGGGGTGGGGGCAGTCCGGAAAGGACAATGACCGACTAGGCTGGTTTCCCTGCGCTCAGGGTCAGGCGAATAAAGGCGTCGACGCAGTTTAAACGACAGTCTCTGCAAGAAAGAGAGAGAAAAGATTTGGAGTGCGGAGCGTGCCTTCTAAACTTGCGGCTTCGGAAGCGGTGGGAGGAGGCAGTGCGCCTAAGGTCTTCTCGGACAGGATTCGGAGTTTCCTCCCAACCCTGCGCTTTCCACGGAAGAAAGGCGAGGAGAGTTTGGGTTTGTGTCTAAATTATTTCCATGCATAGTTCAAAAGGCTGTTTAGGCAGGGGCCTGGGTTGGCGTCCGGGAGGGCTAACCAGGACGGTGAGACCCAGCCCACATTTGTCCCTGGGGCTTGCACTGTGAGGTTTCTGGAGAGACTTGAAGACCGGCAAGGGTGGGTGGGAGAATTCGGTCCCTTAAGCTTTCAAATATCAGAGTGTTTGAAAAGAAACAAATGATTGGATTTTAGAGCTAGAGCTTCTGATTTTTATTTTTATTTTATTTTTTTAAGGCTGGCATAGACGCGCACCAACGGAGGGCTCTGTAGGAAAGACAGAAGTTCCGGGCTCTGCATTTGAGAACGATTTTTTCCTCGGGCTGGAGGGTGCGTCTCGCCTTTGGGCGGAGCGGGCACCGCCTCCTTCCAGCCCGTCCCGCGCTGCGACAACTCTGCTGCCGCGCTAGACTTGAGAGGCTCGGGTCAACCGCGGAAGAAAGGCTTCCGCCATAGGCTAGGCTGCTTGTGTCTAGGCAACATCCTTGGGGATGTTTCCCACCACCGTTGGTCAGGGCTCTGTGGCTGGAGGGGTCCCTACCGAGTGTGGTCTTTTCGCTCCACACGGACTCAAGCAGAGACTGCTCGTAGTCGCTGCTCAGCGTTTCTCCTTTGGCTGGATTTTCCTCTGTGTGAGCCTTACTGCAAGCTCGCTACCCTTCTCTTCGTCGGTCTAAATTTCGTGGTCCGGTGGAGCGCAGTAGGTCGGAGTCTTCACCACCCCTCTACTCACCCCTCCCCAATCTTTCGCAGACCCCCGAGTCTCGTGAAACACGCTTCAGACTTGGGGTCCGCGCCACTGGGAAGGATGCGCTCAGTCTCGGCGGCTGGGTTTCTGAGAGCTTCAGAATTCGAAGCCAGCGTCTTGAAGGTCTGTGCTCAGTTTTCACGGAATCTGGAAACTGCCTTAGGGTTGGCTCACTTTGAGCCACTTTTGTCTAGTCAGGCAGAAATATCTTTGGAATTGGGGTTCCATAAATCTTGGGGCTGGAGAGAGCGAATTCTTTAGTGGGAGAACAAAACATTTAAACCCATCTTTTTGATTCCTAAAACTGACTGCTGACCTGAGAAGTGCATTTCCACGTATCTGTGTAGACACTCCGTGTGTGTGTGTGTGTGTGTGTGTGTGTGTGTGTGTGTGTTTGAGAATGGGGTGGGTATGGTGTGTTCGGAGCCTTGAGGACACTAGAGTGGACTATATTGTTCAAATTAATTAGCCAGTAGTATCCGAAGACCCTTACTTTGAGACCCCCTCCTCCAGCAGGTGTCGGTGCGGGGCGGACCCCAGGGCTTCCCATTCAAATGTAGATGTGCTGGGAGCCCCTGGGAGTTGGGAGCCCACCTCTTTGCCCTAATTCTAGCTCAGCTACGCGCCTGTCAGCCACTTCTGTGCCTTTGGGTTTATGCTGCGTCTGCCGGTTACTCTGATATGCTTCAGTCTTTTGGAAATCAATTCCGCTTTTTAATGTTAAAGAAAGCCGCTGGGGAGACGGTAGCTTAAATTAGGCTCGGACCCAGACTGTCGTAGCCAGAGGGTTTCGAGGTTGGAGCTGAAAGGACCAGCCTGAGGTCATCTAGCGACTTAGTCGACTTAGTCGTGGACCTAGGAAGAAAAGCCAAGGATCTGGACACCCGAAATTAGTATACCGGTGTCCGACGCCGGTGGGCCGCCGGTTTCGTGCCGATTCATCATGCGTCCTGATCTCCTCAGCCAGCCCTGCTTGGTGGAGCCGCGTTTGCACCAGAGGGTCTAGGATCATTGATAGGGTGTGTTTGCAAAACCACTGTTCTTCAGAGTGCCTCTGGGGAAAACAACAGCAACAACAACAAAGAGATTAGGCGGCCTGGAGTGGACCTGCACACCTTTAATGGAAGTGCTCCAGAGGCAGAGGCAGATGGGTCTCGGAGTTGGAGGTGAGCCTGGTAAACAAAGTGATTTCCAGGCCACCAGGCCTACACAGCGAGACCCTGTCTCAAAACAAGACAAAACAAATCAACAAGCATATAGATTTAGAAGCAACTTCCAGTTGGGCTCTAACGCACCAGGCGATCTCTCCTACCTCTGATCTAAGCACTGGCACCCACTGTGCCCCGCTCCTCCATCTGCAGAGTGTGAGGACCAGCTTTTTTTTCAGCCTGAGAGAGATTTCACATAGATAGATGACTTAATACAACATAGCCTGGGTTACTTTATTTCCTTCCCTTTCTCTCCCGTATTTATTGAGCACCTGCTGTGTACTGGGTGTTATATACACCTGATGTTGCAATACTGAATATCTGCCTGCCCTCTTTACAAGCTACCTAACTTGGTAGTTGAGAACGAGAAAGACAGAGCAAGTGATTATACACACATACACACACACACACTATACATACATAGTGTGTGTGTGTGTGTGTGTGTGTGTGTAGAATTAAAGATGTAATCATCCACTTTGTGATGATGTCTCTAGGTATCCCATGTTTGGGGGGAGTATGTGATCATTATTGTTGTCATATGTGAAGGATTAGATATGCATTCTGCTCCTGCTTCTGTGCTTGCAAGTATATGTGAATTTGCATATGCTAATGAAGATATTTGTGACTCCCATCAGTGTGCGTCTGCTTGTGCGCTAATGTCCTTGGAGGACATGGCAGAGACTGGGTGGAGAGGATGGGGATGGAGCAGTGGGTTCTTGGCTTTGCCCTTTAATCTCTTATAGCAATTGAGACCTGTTTATCTTCTATCTTCCTCGCCAGACGCAGACAAAACTGGGGTTTGGAGTGTGGAGCAAAACTGCTAAAGGTGCCGTGATTTGGTTAGCAGAGGAGCAGGCTGACGTTCCCCTCACGCTTGCCCACTCTAGATCCAGCTTGTTCTAGACTAGCTAACATGTACCATTGTCCAGCCTTGGCCTGCCTCCCACGCAGGATGGCTGGACAGCCTCCTCCACTCCAGTGTGCATAGAGGGACTTGACTAGCAGTCTTAAGTGGCTTTGGAGCCTCTGTTTCCATCCCCAGGAAACTGTCTTTCTGTGTCGAAGGTGCAGATGCAGACTGTACAGCCACCAGAGCTTACAACGTAGCCAAGGCTGATTCTTGGCTGTGGAAATGGGTCTAATCTGCAAAGGAAGGATGAGAGTCAGAGTTTGCCTAAAGGTGCTTAGCAGCATCCTGGGTCTACAGGTGTACCCTGCATCCTCTGTATCCTCTATAAACCGGCATAGACAAATTACTCATCTGGGTATTATAAAGAACTTCAAACTTCTAACTGCCCTTAAATTCTTGAGAAATCCCAAGACACTGGGCTGTCCATGCCTTTAAATTTCCCTTTCTTCCCACAGGTAGGACATAAAGAAAGCTAAGATCAGGATGAGGGAGAGCAGTCCACGATCCTGGTAGATCAAGATGAAACAGATAGCCCTTTGGTGAACCACGCATTGATGTGAGGGGAGGGGAGTGCAGGTGAGCAAGATGCTGCTTCAACTTAGAGTTGGGGGAGGAGCAAATTCCCCTACCTCCTTAGAGGGGAGAATGAGGGTAGGGGTTAGAATTTTGCCAGCCAGTCATCTCTTTCCTGTGGCTGTTGGAGGTACTGGCTTCCTTTCCCTTCTATTTCCTCCAGCTAGATGAGTCCTTTTGATTCTAACTTCTTGCTGGACCATCTGGATGCTCCAGGCTTTGCCCCACCCTATGCTCAGCCTTTCAAAAAGTTGGTCCTAAAGACAGCCCTGGGTGTCTGTAACCATTGTTTCTTGGGTTGGATGTGTTTGCGCATGCTGTATGTGTGTGTATGTACTTTTGTGTGGTAATAGCAATTCTGATTTATACTCAGCCTATGAGTGGCTGGTAGGCTTTGGTTTTCCTTCTTTCTTTCTTTCTTTCTTTCTTTCTTTCTTTCTTTCTTTCTTCCTTCCTTCCTTCCTTCCTTTCTTTCTTTCCTTCTTTCTTTCTCTTCCTGGGGCTTTATCTTAGCATCTACTGTGATGATGGTTATCTATACCAGGGGTAGAGAGGGAGGAGAAAGGATCCCCAGCTCAAGCAAGGGTGTGGATTCTCTGTGACCTTGTACTAGGACTTCTCACAGGGCCTCAGTTTCTTGGTTTGAGAAACGGAGCTGGAGTAATCCTGATCCTGCCTTCTTCTCTGGGGGTCAGTGGCTGTGTCTTAGCTCTCCTCTCTCGGAAAGTTTAAGAGTCTTTTTTTCCAAAACAAGTTTTCTTAGTGTAGTGAGGGTGCTGGGACTGACTGCGGGAGTTTGCAGACACCTAGGCAGTGCTTGTGGCCAATGGTACAGTAGGCCAGCAAGGACTGGCTCACTTCCTTTCTTGGTGGTGGTGGGGATTTTAGGTAGAGCCCTGGGCTTTCTTCTCTATTGATGGGGCCCTAAAAGGACCAAATGGAAGCCATGTCTCCATGGAGGACTGAGTCTGTCTCTACTGTGGAGGAGTGGCCACCTGGCAGCTTTTGAACTCAGCACCCACCATGGTCTCTAGAGCACAAGAGGGAAACAGCAGCACAAAGCATGGACTAGAGGCCTCTGCCCACACTGGGTTTTCTTCTACACTTCCTAAGCTTCCTCTTCTTCCCTAAAACCCAGCTAGGATGTGAATGAGGAGGGGTCCTGGGAGGCAGAGTTCCTCCCGGAAGTGCCTGGGCCAGGGTGAATATAGGCGAAGAGCCATTCCAAAGCTTGGGAAGGGAAGTGGGCGTGCCCTACTTCTTCCACTTCACTGAGACCAAATTTGAGAATTTAAGATTTTTTTTTTCCCTTTTAGAGGAGGGGTGGAACTCTCAGAGGATAGTTGGAAGAGTGGGTGTCTGCGCCCAGATCCAGGGGAATCGGGGGGCGGGGGGGCTGTGCAGCCTGGCCATGTGATTCTTACCCGTGTGGCCTACCTCCTCTCTGCCTACCTCATAGATTCACCGTGGAAGATTCTGAGTCACAGATGTGCTCCAGTGTCTAGATTGTATTTTGGGAGCAGGATTTCCAAAGACATGTGCAAGCGTGTTTGGTAGCAGTTCAGCTCCTGAAGGGTCCAGGGTCTGAGTGGGCTCTCTCCCTCCCACCACAGTGAGAGACACAGAGAGAGTGGAATCTCAGGGATAAAGCCCCTGAAACTCTCCCTGGCAGGGAGCCAAGTGCTGGCTGGCTAAATCCAGCCACCTGGGGGCGCCACTGGCCCCAAAGTCCAGGAGCATACCCTGTGCAGCCCAGGACTTATCCTGAGCTAACAAAGATGGCCCTCCTAACGGGGCCTCAGAACAACCCTCCTTGGAGGCTGATTCTGTAAGCCAGGAGGACCTTGCCCCAAAGTAAATGACCTGGTGCTAAAAAGGGATGACCCTAAGCCAACAAAGGTGACCCTGCTGCAAATGGGTCTGACCCTCTGCTTACAGAGATGACCCTAAAGTGACCCCAAGCAAATCCATGCTAACAGTCACGTGCTTGGGCTGTCTTGATGTGTCTCTCTACCTTCCTTCTCAAAGTGTGCCCTGTGCAGATTAGAGGCTCAGGCTGTCCTGGGGGCTCCTGCATCCTAGCAGGGACTCCCCATACACCCGTAGCTCCCCTTCTGCTCTCTCAGTAGTTTCAGGGACACCTGGTTGAGAGTAGGTGGCATGGCTAGGTGCTATAGTTCTGGGGCAGTTTATACCCTCAAGAAGGTGGCTGGGGGAGGGGAAAGTCTTAAAGAGAACCAGCCTTTCTAGGAAGAAAACTTTAGGGACCAGGACTATGAGTACCTTTCTTTGTCCGTGGCGCTGGTCCTCTCCTGTCCTGTCACACTCTCACCTCTACAGATACACCGTCTTTAGTTTTCCTTCTTTCTTTTATCCCTTTTTTCATCCCCTCTCCTCCCCACCACCCTTGCACTCAGGGGCCTCATGCATAAGCAGGTGCCCTACCAATGAGGTGTAACCACAGTTCGCGGTCTGTTCTTTCTTTTTAAAAATGTTTTCATTTATTAAAATTTATTATTCAGATTACATCCCGGTTGTTATCGCCTCACTTGCATCTTCCCGTTTCCACCCCCTGCCCCCTCTTTCACCCTATTCCCCTCCCTTATACCTGTGACAGAAGGGGACCCCCTCCCCCACCGTATGGTCACAGCCTATCAGGTCTCATCTGGATAGCCTGCTTCCCCTTCTTCTGAGTGCCACCAGGCCTCCCCACCAAGGGGAAATGGTCAAATAGGGGGCACCAGAGTTAATGTCAGAGTCAGTGCCTGCTCTCCACACAACTGTGGAGAATGAACTGTCCATTGGCTAGATCTGAATAGGGGGTCTAGGTTTACTGCATACATTGTCCTTGGTTGGTACAACAGTTTGTGAAGGCCCCCTCTGGGTCCAGATCTGCCAGCCTTGATGGTCTTCTTGTAGGGTTCCTGGACCCTCTATCTCCCCATTCTCCCATACTACTTTCACCTGGAGTCCCTGTAGCAAGTCCCAGCATCTGTCCCAATCCCCCACTGAATGAAGACTCTAAGAAGACATCCATGTTGGGCTAGTATCCAATTATAAATGAGTATATACCATGTGTATCTTTCTGGGTCTGGGTTGATTCACTCAGGATGATTATTTCTAGTTCCATCCATTTGCCTGCAAATTCTAAGATTTCCTTGTTTTTAATAGCTGAGTAATATTCCATAGTGCAAATAAATGTACCACAGTTTCTTTATCCATTCTTTGACTGAGGGACATCTAGGTTGTTTCCAGATTCTGGCTATTTCGAAGAAGGCTGCTGTGAACAAAATTGAGCATATGTCCTTGTTGTGTGGTGGAGCATCTTTCGGGTATATTCCAAGAAGTGGAATAGCTGGGTCCTGAGGTAGAGTTTTTTCCAATTTTCTGAGAAACTACCAGATTGATTTCCAAAGTGGTTGTACAAGGTTGCACTCACACCAGCAATGGAGTGTTCCTCTTTCTCCACATCCTCACCAGCATGTGCTGTCACTTGAGTTTTTGATCTTAGCCATTCTAATGGGAAAAGATCTTCACCAACCCTACATCTGACAAAGGGCTAATATAAAAAATATATAAAGAACTCAAGAAATTAAACACCACCAAACCAAATAACCCAATTAAGAAATGGGGTTCAGAGCTAAACAGAGAATTCTCAACAGAGGGATATCAAATGGCTGAGAAACACGTAAAAGAAATGCTCAATTACCTTAGTCATCAGAGAAATGCAAATCAAACCAACTCTGAGATTCCATCTTAAGTTCTTGTCTTCCCAAAGCCCTCTCTTTGTAAGACAGAAGAAGCTCAAGCGAGGCCGCCTTCAATAGCTGAGCTGTGCTCCCATGCCCACCCCTTGGATCCAAGACTTAATAGTCTTTTAGGACTCAGTTTGTACTGCGTCCTCTTTCTTACACAGAATATATGATGATGAACAAACCACGTATGGTTCCTGGCTTCAGGATGAAGGATGACAGCCTAATGTTATGAAGACAACACAGAGATACAAACCCAATTAAAGCTTCGATGTAGCCGGGCAGTGGTGGTGGTGCCCACCTTTAATCCCAGAACTCAGGAGGCAGAGGCAGGCAGATCTCTGTGAATTTGAGGCCAGGTTGGTCTACAGATGGACTCCAAGACAGCCAGGGCTACACAGAGAAACCTTGTCTCGAAAAACAAGAACAAAAACAAAAACAAACAAACAAACAAACAAACAAGCTGTGTAGTGGGCTCTAACTTTGGTTCCTGGGCGGCTCAGCCACTAAAGCTCCCCAGGGAAGCAGGATCCTTTTAGAGTTGCACTGTCCTTCCCAAGTCCCAACTGCACAGCCTTCCTGAGACATAGCAAGGAGGGGCTCAGCGTTCACCCTGACATCCAGAGCACCTTCAGACCCACTTCTTTCTCTCGTATCTTAGAGTTGAAAGGGGGCAGCCTGCCTTTTGTGGGCAGAGTGTGGAAACCAGCCTAACTCTAGGAGTGGTGAGATTCCTTTGGCAAAAATAAATAACCATTGATTAAAAGAATGATTCTCTAAGCCTAGGGGTGGATCTTTCAATGAGGCCAGTAGCCAGTGACTCTATAGTTCATCGATCTAACTGTTCCTCTTTTCTTCCTGCACCACTCCTCTCCCCACGCGCCCCCCCCCCCAATCTTTCTCATTTCTAGTGTATTATTTGTGCCTGGGGATAGCACTCAGGGTTTTGCAAATGCTAGATGGTACTCTACCACTGAGCCACATCCATTTTAGTGCTTTCATGAACTAACTTTGGCGTGTTGTTTTCTACTCACCACTCTTACCCTGTTGGAAGCACCTGAGAGTGGTAGTTGAATTTTTACATCTCTCTGTTCCTAGCACATGGTGCAAGGTTTCCAAAAGTGTACTGCATTGTGAGGTTTTTTCTTTTGAATTCAAAAACATAATTGAGAAACAATGACCTTTGGTCCTTGGCATGGCATGGAGAGGAAGTGGGAACAGTGCTATGCAGCCAGAGTTGCAAAGTGAGCTTTGTTCACACTTAGAGCTTCTCCATCCTCTAGGCAGAAAGAGCTTGGCCTGGCCCATTACATTCTAAAGGAGGTCAGAGAGCTGTCTCCTCGACACCATCACACACCTGCTGCTGGGACAAGTGTCTGCCATGCTCTCCAGCATTCCAGGTCAAGGGCTGTGGCTCCAAGGGCTGCGTGTGGGTAGGGCAAGGTGGGAGAAGGAGGAAGCAATGGGGCAGAGAATGTAACCTTCAAGGGTGAGATGCGGGAGAAAGAGACTGCCCCAGGTTCTCACCCAGCAAGGTCAGGGGTTACCCACAAGGGTTGAAGAGGACCCATCATTGTTTCTAGTCCTTGCCTGACTCCTGGTTGCTGAAGCAACAGCAGTTCCCCTTACTTCCGGTGGTATACTGTCTGAGACATGTTGCATTCCTCTCTTCCTCAAAGCCTGTTTGTCGCATTGCTCCAAAAGTCTTGAGAGTTTGTGTTGTCCAGAAATGTGGACACCTGAACTTTAGATGGTACCAGGGTCTATGTGTTTCTAATCTACACACACACACACACACACACACACACACACACACACACACACACGATGTACTTTAACATATATTAAACACAATATGAGTCTAACAATACTATATTATAAAAGTGCTATTTAAAACTTACGGATTGTTAAGGGAAATCAGGACTCCACTGTGGGAAATCACCGATATGTTTTTCCACATGGATCATAATTTGCTCTGTGGACTTGGAATAGCCTGCTGGGGAAAGGAGCTTAGTCACATGGCTCCTTGATTACCCCCACCTGCCATGCAGCAAAGAGTTATTGACCTTGCTGTGACTAGGCATCTCAGACACAGGCTCATAGCAGAGATCTGGCTGGGTCAGAGGAAGGAGATTTATCTAACTTTCCCCAAAAAGCTCATAGTCTGATGTTGATAGCTTTGGGGTCCAACTCTGAGACAACAATTTCTGAGAGGAGAGGACCAAGAGACCTCCCAGAGGAAGAAGTATTTGAATTAGACCTTAGCCTGGGGAGATGTTGGACAGTAGAAGGCTGGGTTTGAAAAAGAAGCACTCAAGACTTTCTCTCTCAATGAGGGAGGGCATTCAGGAGAGATGAGCGAGCCCAAGGCAAGGCTGAGAGGCCCACCTGCTTGTTTTCTGTTAGTCACATGGGCTCCCTCTGAATTGTAAGAGGTCCTCAATTTCTCTGTCTTTGAACAAATGAAGATTATTATTCTTTTATCTGTCCATAGTCCAATATTGATGGTGGCGGTAATGGGCATACAACCATTCAGGGGTTCAGAGGCCCCCATCAAAGTTCTTGATTCTTCCCTAAAGGATTGTTATTTAAATACCATGGAACCTCCTTGGGAAGACTAGTGAAGTCCATAGACCTTCCCCCCCTAATAATAAAAGTTTTTAAATGCGAAAAATCAAATTTACAGGCCTACAAAATAACAAAGTCTACTGAGATTCAAATATCAAAATATTTTTAAAATTGCTATATAGTAAGATATATGGTAAGATAGTTTGTGATGTTGAAGTAATGAAGCAGTGTAAGATGTTATATGCCTATAGGTCTACTTGGAAGACTGAGTCTAATTTTAGACTAGCTTGTACAACACAACAAGACTCTGTCTTAAAAGAGAGAAACAAGAAACAAATGTAGCTCATGATATGCAACATTGCAGTGATGTTATAGTATACTTTCAAAGTGGTCAACAGAAGAAATTTGACATTTCTGCAAAAACTTGTTTTAATTTTTTACAGGAAGCACAATTGTAGGTACAGAAAGTACTGACAGGCTCTATTACATCCATTATTGAATAAAATGCTGTATTTTGGTTTAGATGTTTCTTGAAGTAAAGATAAATTTCTTTTTATGGCCAGGTTTACAGAGCTGTGAATACAAACACACACACACACACACACACACACACACACACACACACACACACA
>OU015754.1:50249537-50259872 GCA_907169655.1 Acomys percivali | reverse complement strand
CACACACACACACACACACACACACACACACACACACACACACACACCTGTGAAACCCAAGAGATTTTACCCATGGGCCTCTTGGGGATTAGGGAATCCCAGCTACAGGTTCTCTATACTCAGTAAGGGAAAAAGACAGAGGGAATAGAGGATTCTAGAAGACATATTTGTTAAAGGGCCATGCCTGTTTCTAGAGGTGACAAATATTGCATGTGACCATATTCCTTGGACAAAACCCAGTCCTATGGCTCCACCTGCCTGTATGGAGTCTGACTGTGTATCTGAATGAGGCTGGGAATGGGGCTTGGTGACTGCACAGCCTTGACTGCCGTAGTATCTTTGAGTCTTTTGTTCTGTTCAGTGTCTAAGTATTTAGGAGGCTGTGTCTTGCTTGTCGGCTACTCAGTGAGTGTTGTACCCATACCATGGAGAGTGTACAGAGGGAGATGGACAGGCCTGTATACTGTGTACAGTGAGTCCAGGGGGAGACAGAGATGTCTGATGTCCTTGTCCTGTTCTCATTACTGCATCCAGCTGCAAGGTCCACTCCATGCAGACAGACCACTCAGGACAGCCCTGGCTTCTGGCTGGCCAGAGACCACCAGATAGAGACCCGTCCAGTTGATTGACTCATTTCCTACTTACAGCTCTTTCTCTTTGCTAGATTCCCAGGGAAATGCTGTTCTGTGGAATGGAGACCATGGGGTCAGGAAAGAGCCCTCATGATCATGTGTAGAAGGCAGAGGAATAAACTCAAATGGGCTGATCTCTCTATTCAGGGTAACATAGCCTGTGTTCACTTATGGAAGCCATGGCTTAAGTCAAACAGTGCTTGGCATGTAGTAGGTGTGCAGGGAGTAAGTGTTGTACTGAAAGTCTGAATGGATGGCCTTCTTGCCCTGGGGTCTCTTGCCCTCTTGTTTGCCTCTGTTTTCATTCTCTTAGCACCCACCTACAGGCTGGCAATCTTGCCCCACCAGCCAACAGAGCCTGTGTGGAAAGAGGTAGGCCACAGAGCACACACGAAGAGTGACAACGGTAAAATTCAACTGAGCCATTTCCTCACGGCCGTGATCATTTCCTCCGGGCAGTCTGGGTCAATGTGGAGGTGCACACACATTGCTAGAGAGAGCTTTCCAACCCTTGTGCTCGTGATGCCATGAGATGCGTCTGAGCCATGGTTTTCCTGATAAGACTTGGTGAAAACCCCATGGCTGTCGTAGGGTTGCACCATCACCAGGAACAGTGTTATGTTTCCACAGGGACTTAAACTAGGTCTCCGCATCACAGTTGTGGTGCCTTTTCCCAGGTGTATCTGCCTGTTCTCTTTCCCAACAGCTTCTTGCTGCCCCAAGGTCACAACCTGGCTCCTTTGGCAGGGTTTGGTGGTTTGATATGCCCTCACCCACCCTCCAGAACTCGGCCTGGGTTCTAGGAGAGTTTCAGTTTTTCTTTTTTTAGGCAGACTCACACTATGTAGCTCAGGTCTGCCTCACAATCTTCTGGCTAGTTTCCATTCTTCACCCCTGTTGCAGCCCTGGGTCTCCTGGACGTGTTTTCACCCATCTAACTCAGAGCTTCTGTCTTCTTTCTTTTGTTGCCCAGTTTATCTTTCAGGCCTAGCTCTAGGGCTAGTGGGAAACTCCTTGTGTGTGATAGAGTGTCCAAGCCTCCAAAGGAAGGGTGGGGTCTATCTTGGCTCAGGATCACTCTGTTATCTAACCCTCCGGAGCCATCTGAGTGCCTCCCCACCCCTCTGAAAGCGGTCTAAAGCTGTTCCTGGCCTTCATGGACCAGGGAATCTGCACTCTCCTCTGACCCTTAGTGGATTAGTCTCCAGTGCTCTGGGCTACTTCTGTGTTGGTGAAATATCCCTGACTCCATCGCCTTCTGGGTGCATAGGGGGCAGTTTCTTCCCTTCCCTGATGGCTTTGCCCACTTCATTCTCTTCACTTAGTCTCTGCCCCTGCTCTTATCTTCCCATTGCTCCATCAGTGAAGATGGTGTGGGAGCAAGGTTTCTGGAACATGGGGATGTGTTTGCTCTGGGGGTTAGGTGAAAGGAGGCTTTATTCTGTAAACTTTGTGAGGAGATACCTACAACAGAACTAATGTGCTGGGTCTGCCGCTGCTGTGTTCAGCTACACGAAGATGAATGTGCACATATGGTCTCTGCCACCCAGGGATTTAGGTAGACACACCAACCTGCAAGCAAACGGATGCAAGCACATGTGAGTGACAGCTGCCTTAATACAAGTCACAACAAAGTAGGTTGGATTTTTACATGCTTTCCCTAATAAAGAGTTGAAGATATGAGTAATTTTCTGATGAGTTACTACATGGAAGAGAATATATTTCCTGTGACTGTATCTGAGCTGGCATTACTAGCCATCATCACTTTCAAATATTGCTTTACAGAATCCTCCCAGCCATACTCTCTGTGGCCTTGTGAGTGGGTGACACAAGCTGTGGGAATGGGGTGAGGTCAGTAATTTGTGGTACACATAGTGTGTATTAACAGGTATGTCTTTAAGAGAGGACTGATGGTTTTATGATGGAGTCTGCGCTTGTATGTGTGCATGAATGTGTGTGTGTGTGTGTTTGTGCAGACTCCTGTGTATGTAAGTGTGTGTGTGTGTGTGTGTGTGTGTGTGTGTGTGTGCGTGCGCACGAGTCTGTAAACGACGACGCATTTGGTGAGTGCACATATGTGTACACACCCAAGGCTAGTAGGAGAGGTGTGCAGGCGTGCGGAGCAGTGGAGAGACAGGCAGCCTGGCTCTTGGGGGAGACACTCATGTATGAAGAGCTGCTGCTAGAAAGCAGCTGCTTAACAACTTGAGCATCAAATTATAGCCCACGTGGACAGAGGTGTCAGCGGTCGCTGGTTGCTGTAAATACTTCAGTGCAATTGACAACAGCTTGTGGAGGGCTAAGTGAGATGGGGAGGGGGCAGAGGGAGGGCCAGGGCCTCCCGTAGGGACCCTCTGCCTGGCAGTCCTGGCTCTGCTGAATGCACCGCTGGTGGGGTATGATCACGGACAGAGAGAAGTAGTCTGTAACAGGGTGGGTTTCAGAGCTGGACTTGTTCAAAATAACTCAGATGGGAAAATTTGGGCAAATGACTTAAGCACTCTCTGCCTCTGTTTCCCTATCTGAGAAACAACAACAGAGATAATAGCCTGTGAGATTTTTTTCTTTGTGAGGAATTATGGGAACTTTTTTTTTTTTCATCTACAAGCGCACGTTGCAATGCTACAGATATTAGCCTCTCTCATCTTGTGTGGGATAATGCATGGGAATTAGCACGGTGCCTCTCACATAGGAAAGCCTCAATAAATGTTAGCTAATGTCCTTAGCCTATTGCTACTGCTATTGTCCTCATAATCTTGGGCCCATAGCTGGAAACACCACATGCCTTCCAAATACGCATGGAAAAAAAAAGACTTCCCAGTTGGGTCTTTGTGGGTTTTTCAGAGAAGATGTTTTTAGTCTCCAGTCTTTTCAGGGAATCCTGCTGGACAGGATCTGAGGCTGAGAGAGTGTGCCCCGGGAGCTCCATCCGCCTGCCTTCATTAGAGCCTTGGCCGTGGTTTTGAAAAGTCATGTGTAAATGGATTTCTGCAAACAATTCCATTTCAAATGCACTCACAAGGCTAAGGGCTTAAAGGGACCCCATGGTGAATTCTTTTGTAAAGAAAGGAATTTCCGGGGCCTATCTATTTTTTTAAAAAAAGTGCAGATATTTATAAAGTACCCCAGATTTCTTGAGCACCTACTACGTGCCGAGTGCTCATTGGTTATTTAATGACAGTCCACAGCAAGCCTGTAGGGCAACCTTTGAGTTATAGAAGAAAAAAAAGATAGATGCAGAGAGAGTGGCGCACACCTCTGCACCCACAGCTGGCCCAGCTCCTACACAAGCTCATAATCCTCCTGCTGCGCGGGCTCTGCTTCACTCACCTTCCCTTCTTACTCTTAACCCATGGTCTTCTCCACACACAGGAATCTTTATTTTGCATACACTCCAAAGATCTCTAAATCCACTTTTGTCTACTCCATGATCACCTAACCCTCAGAAGCTCAACAGCTGGAGCCGTAGCTCCAAACTCCTTCAAAGTCGTTAGTGTTATGGTTGTTTTTCAGTGCTGGGCATCAAATTTAGGGCTTTGTGAATGCTAGGCAAGCACTAGCATCCCTAGCCCTTGTTTTTGTTTGTTTGTTTGTTTGTTTGTTTTAAGCTTTAAAAGAGCATTTTAATTGTTCTAAGCTTTAAGTGTGTGTTGTGTGTGTGTGCGCGCGTATGTGTGTGTGTGTGTGTGTGTGTGTGTGTGTGTGTGTGTGTGTTCATGAGTGCATTGTCTGCAGATGCCAGAAGAGGATATCAGATTCCCTGGAACTGGAATTACAAGTAGTTGTGAGCCATCCTCGTGGGAGCTGGGGACCAAACTCCAATCCTAGGTAAGAGCTGTACTTGCTCTTAACTGCTAAGTCATCTCTCTAGCCACTTGATGTTTGAGAAAAGATATGGTTGCTACCTAGGCTGGCCTTGAACTCACAGTCTCCCTGACTCTGCCTCGTGAGTGCTGGAGGCTTTGATAGTGCCGTTATCTGGTGGAAATAATTTCACAGGAACATTTTCAAGCAGTACATTGACGTCTCTACCCATCGCTTAGATTCAGCAACTGTTGGGATTTTGTTAATGTATCCTCCACTTTCCTGAGAGCCATTTAATTTTGTAAGGCAGGGTTGACCTCTGATGACCTCTGAACTGTGCCAGTGAGGGTTTGTTTTACTCAGAAGGGCTAGACCTGTGGGTGCATATTGGACAGATGCCCCTTTAAAAACCTATATGAAGAATTACTGCCTAAACCAACAAACACAGCCAATGGACCATGGACGGGGACTTCTGGTACCACAAGCCAAAAAAAAAAAAGTTATTTTCTTTGTAAGTTAATCATCTCAGGTATTTGTTACAGTAATGGAAAGCTCACTAATACATTGCTTTTATTGCTAGGTCTGTGTTCAGTGTTTCCTGCTCAGACTTGGGGAAGGAGGGTGCTTTAAAGAAAGCGATGTTTTCTACAATCTCTGTTCTTTCTGCTCACAACAATAATTGTGAAAATGGCAATAATGGCATTTATGACCCTCTGCAACTTTCCATCTTCCACAAAGACTCCTTTCTTGATGCTCAGGAGCAGTTGTGTGTCCCAATGGTTAGTCTTTGGGTTTTGAGTTTACCCATGTGAAGTCTTTCCTGGAGCCATAGTATCTTATACGTGCTTGGCTGGGAGCCACGGAAGTCCTTCCATTGTGGAGAAGCTTCCGTGTGGCCTCAGCTCTGGTGGATGAGTATCAAGCCTTCCCTGCTTATAAGTCTACAGAGGATGGTGAATCCTTGCACCAAGATGCCTGCCCTTTTGACGTGGGGCCAGGTGAAGCTCTGCATCCATCAATACGTGGCTTTGAAGGTAATTGACCAAGTAGGCAAAGACACACCACTCTGCCATTTCCTTGAGGTCTTCTCATGGGGACTTCATAGAAGAGTCTTGCAGTGCTGGAGAGCCAAATCATACTGCAGCTCATGGATGGTGCCACCACTTGACGATAGCAAAGCCCTTGGTACTTCTCCCTTGCCACAGCATCCTTTTGGAAACAGGCAGAGGATTGATCCGCTTTGGGGAGCTAATACTCTACGAAAGTAAAATATTTGTCAAAAAAAAAATCTGAGAAGGATTAAATCTCACCCTTGATTATCATTGTTTTTTCACAACACTGTACTTATCAGAACTAGAGAGCTTCATTTAGCCTTTATCTCCTAAATGTCCCCCATAAAGAATGCTGGCTTCCTCCGACTTGGCCCTTTCTCCCACTGGGGCTTGTGTGTGTTAGTGAGTGAGTGAGTGAGTGAGTGTGTGTGTGTGTGTGTGAGTGATTTCAAATTATTATTATCTTGTGTGTGCGTTGTATGTGTTTGTTGTGTACCTCTGTATGTGCACATGGAAGCCAAGGGTACATGCCTGGTGTCATCTTCTATTGGTATCCACTTTATTTATTTATTTATTTATTTATTTTGAGACAAAGTCTTTATTGGTCTGGAGCTTACCAGTTTGACTAAATTGGCTGACTAGTAACCCCAGGATCTTCCTACCTCCATTTGACCAGTGCTGGGGTTACAGGGGCATGACTCAGACCTGGCTTTCTGCATGGGTGCTAGGGATCTGAACCCAGATACACATGATGTGTGGCAAACACACTTACGACTGAGCCACCTTCCCAGCCCACACATTACAACAACAATAACAACAGCTGCTGCTGCTGCTACTACTATGATGATAGTGATGGTGGTGGTGATGGTGATGGTGATGGTGATGGTGATGGTGATGGTGTGTGCTCCTCTGTGGAGGCTGAGGAGGATGCTGGGTGCCTTGCTTTTCCATTCTCTGTCTTAGTCCCTTGAGACAGAGCCTTTCACTGAAACTGGAACTTGCCATTATTTTTTCTGCTAGCAAGATGAAGTCCCTCCATTGTGGGACTTCAGTGTCCTTCTGTCTCTGTCCTCTAGGTGGCCATGGTCATGTCCAGCTTTTAATATAGGTGTTGCGGATCCAAATTCAGGTCCTTATGTTATCTCAGCAGCTGTTCTTGCCTACTGATCCATGTTCTCAGCCCTCAAATTATTTTAAATATGGAGTCATTAATGAAAAGTATTCATTATCTCAATTCCCAGACAGCAAATGGAGAGATCATTTTAATTAATCAATCAATCAATCAATCAATCAATCATTGCTTTTGGGGATGCTGGGGATGGCACCCAGGGCCCTGCCCTTGCTAAATAAAGACTGTACTACTGAGCTTCATCTTAGCCCAGGGTGAGAATTTTTGATGGATGAGGCTGCATCTCCCTGCTGCAGCCCTCACTCAAAGTTCTAAAAAGACAGTCAAAAGCTACCCAAGGGAATAATTTTGAACCAAGCAGAAAAGTGAAAAACCATCTTCCCCTGACCATACAAATGACATTGCTTAGCACAATGTTGAGATGTGTGCAGTGAGCAGCAGGGCCTTTCTGGCTCACCTGGGGCACGCTGTAGCTTTTACTGCCCTGTCCACTCACTACAGTACTGAGATATTTCTGCAGCTGGCCGCACTGTGTCACACTGGGCCAGGAGGAAGGCAGGCTGCAGGTCAAAGACCCCCGAGGCTGCAAGGCCACTGGAGTAGGTCAATGAGATTTGACAAAGGGCTGCTGTTGGAGAGGCCCTTTGACCTAGTGAGGCTCTGTTTAGAAGGCTTTGGTTCTGGAAGCTTCCTTAGAGGAGGAGATAGGCATGGCTGGAGGCTTTGAAGCCTTTTACCATCTCTAAGTGAGGACGGTAGCAGAAGGGAGGGACAAGGACTGCTGAACAAGTTTTGAGCAAGCATTGGTCTTGGTGACTATGGTGGTGCCCTAGCTGGGAGGAGACGGTAGGGTGCACATCTGAGCAGAAGTGTATGTCAGGGCTGTCATTATTTGTGGCTTATAATCCCTTTTCTGTTTCTGCTTTGGGCCCTCACTGGCTTCCTGGTTACTGTGCCTGGTTACTGGCACTGCACAGTCAGTTCTCAGGCAGGTGCTTACCTTCAGCGATGCCTTTGTAGGGTGGTAGGTTTGGGTGCAGGCAGAGGATGGAGGGCGCTCCTGGAAGACACGTGGGCCGAGGCACAGAGGTAGAAAAGCATGAACCATGTGCTGAGAGCAACGAGGAGCCTGATTTGTCTGGAAAAAGGGGCTTCTGCCAGGGCACTGCGGGCGGGCGAGGAGGCTGGAAGGTGGGCAGGAATGCTACATTTTCCAGGTCGGCAGGGAGGCCACAACAGTCATTCTTTGCAAAAGGGAAGGGAAGGGATTGGGCCTCTGAGGAAACGCTGTTGCTGTGTGGCCTGTGGTGGGATGGGGGCGGGTGTGCGGGAGGCTGTGGCCACCTCCTTGTGTTTCTGTCCAGCTCCTGTCTCCTTGTCTCTTCTGGGGTTATACAACTGGGAGCTGGGGGAAGGCCAAGGATGTCATTTTATTCCTATGGCCAGGGAAACACACACACACACACACACACACACACACACACACACACACACGCCTCCTAAGAATGATACTTTTTCCACTTGACTAGAGCCAAAAAAAAAAAAAAAAAAAAAAAAAAAAATGGAAAAGAAAGAAAAAAAAAAACCCAACTGAAGGTACAAAGTTCAGAACTGGCAGGCTTGGAGGGCTTGAATTTCCACTTTTGCAAATGGTGGTGGCCACAGTTGGAAACTGGGAACAAAGAAAACAGGTCTCAGAGGTACTGTCCATGGCCTGGAGCAGGCCCCAGGGAGCTGTGGGTAATTCGTGTTTGTCTCTCTGGAGCTGGGGAGGCATCCAGGCTGCTTAGACTCCTCTTTGCATTTAGAACCGAGGCTGAGCATGAGAGCAGCCGGAAGCCTCTGGTTCTACTACTCGGGCAGGCTGCCTGCTTCAGAGGCTCCCTCCCTGGGCAGCCTGCGCTGTAGCTTGGGGTGCATCATTCAGCCTCTAGGTGGGTGTCTTCCTCTCTTTGTGTGGCAACAAAGAGTGAGAATATGCACCTGCCAGGAGCTGGGGCAATGGTGTGAGCTCACGCTTGTCCCGAAGCACACATGTGGTCACGTGCAGCAAGTGGGACTTTTGGTTGCTATTATTATTGAGGAAATGGAGACAGGAGAAAGACATCATGTGGTGAGATACACCCAGCCCAGGCTGGGCTGTGAGGAGAGCTGACTGTCCTCAGCACTAAATGCTTAAAGGACTTGCTACTTTCTATATGTCTTGAGTAAGAACCTAGGGAAAGGGTCTCATTAAAAAAAAAATTATATAAAGCTGGGTGTGGTGGCGCATGCCTTTAATCCCAGGGAGGCAGAACCAGGTGGATCACTGTGAGTTCAAGGCCAGCCTGGTCTACAAAGTGATTCCAGGCCAGCCAGGGCTGTTACACAGAGAAACCCCATATTGAAAAAAAAAAACTTAATTATTCATGTTTATGCCCCTCTCTCCCTTCCCCACTCTCTGCGTTTGGGTATGAATGCAGGTGTCTTCAGAAGCCAGAGGACTGGACATCCGCCCTCCCATTTCCTGGATCCCCCAGGAGCTGGAGTTACAGGCAGTTATGAGCTATCCGACCTGAGTGGTAGGATGTAAACTCAGGTCCCCTACAAGAGCAGTATGTGCTCTTAACCACTGAGCCCCCACTAAGAGTTTTATATTTATATTTACTTAATTTATTTTTTAAAAAAAATTAGATTTTAAGATTTTATGCATATGAGTGTTTGCCCTGCATGGATGTCTGTGTATCACGTGGGTGTAGGGTGCCCACGGAGGCCTGAAGAGGGTGCTAACTCCTCTGGAACTAGAGTTATGGGTGGTTTATGAGTTGCCTTGTGGGTGCTGGGATCAAACCCAGGGCTTCTGCTAGAACAGCAAATACTCTTAGCCACTGAGGAGCCATATCTCCACACCCAGTTTCATAGTTTTATAGAACAATTTCTGTGGGCCAGACAGAAAGCTCATTTTTTTTTTCTTGAGGAGCTAAGGGCCAAGTCCAGGGGCCTTGGGCTTGACAGGCAAGTGCTCAAGCCCTGGCTTATGTTTCCAGCCTGTAGCAGACAATTAAAAAAAATGATCAATCATATTGCAGTCCAGAAGCCCAGGTTTCTGGAATAATGCATTAAGCAAGGGTTCTGGATAGCTGAGGTTTCCTTATGCTTACATCGAGATGTGGTCCCAGTCCAACAGACATGATAAGTAAACGTTGAATGGAAGGAACCAGGGCTGCAGTTCCGGGGTAGAGTGCTTACCTGACAGGTTGATTCCCAGCACTGGGGAACAATAACAATGGGTCAAGGTCAACATCAGGAAGATTCATACAAAAGCATGTTTGTTTCCAAGTCACCGGGCTTGGCAGAAGGAGGGTTTGAGTGACAGGGCCACCAGGTTGGTTAAGAGTTGTTGAGCAATAGCTCCTACATGAGTAAGATGGAGATAATGTCATATAACTAATGATGACAATAACATTTAGAAAAGAGGCTTTCAGCTAGGCATAGAGGTTCATACCTGTAGTTCCAGCACTTGGGAGGCTGAGCCAGGAGCCACATGAGTTCAAGGTTACCTGGGTTATACAGAGTCTTAAACAACTAAGAGAATCTAAGAAATAGCAATATAGAAAATGCCCCTTACAATTTTAAATATTAATTTTCCCCCTTCTACATTTTTGTTTTTTTGTCTTATTAGATAATTGTGGATTTATTTATTTATTTATTTATTTATTTATTTATTTATTTATTTATT
>OU015754.1:50192812-50228275 GCA_907169655.1 Acomys percivali | reverse complement strand
TTTCTTTCTTTCTTTCTTTCTTTCTTTCTTTCTTTCTTTCTTTCTTTCTTTCTTATTTTTTCCAGAATATTAGTCTTTTTGATTCCCCAAGCCTCAGTGACCTCTATACAAAAGTAACATTGGCCTCACCTCTCCCACAGGAGTTCTGTGGTCCACTGAGGCTTTAAGTGTGAAAGAGCTTTGTAGTCAATAAAATCTGAGGTGACCTTTCTGTCTTGGAGCTGCAAGGCCATGGCTACATCTCCTCATGACATTTTTTTTTTTTTTTTGTGCATCTGTAATTCTCTAGGAATGCTGAGGACCCACATCTGTGCATGCCCTACCCAGTTAAAAGCCTTTCCAGGGGTGCTCAGTGGATATAGGATAAAATTCCAAACCCTTATGATGGCACAGGGACCCTTACTGGTCCAAGCCTCAGTGTGCATCATGCCTGAGCCCTCCGCTTCATTCTCCTGCTCTCTGCTCTCTTCCCTAAGGAAGGCCTTAGGGTCTCCCTGCACCACTTGATTTTTGCCTCTATCCAGGTTATTTCTGTGATTTCCCTTTTTAAATGATCCTGGGTAGGTACAACAAATGTATTCTTTTCCTTCCTCTGTGCGCCAACACAGCATCCTCAGCATCCTCATCTTTCCTCCTACATCTTCATTGTATTCTCTGCCCCGCCCCCCAACTCCTAACCCTTTCCCCACCTCTCTGTTCCCTATTGGCTTGTGTTGGTGCATGTCATTGGGAATGCACGTTGTTCTGAAAAAATATAGGGTGTTGTTTTCTTTACGTATGCTTTTAATTTACACAACTGGCATTTTCCTTCACTGTACCTTCTGTTTCTGATTTTTTTCTCATTTGACACATTTTTAAGGTCTATCCATATCACAGCATATCCCTCGCCAGCCTAGGCAATCACTCCCCGGCCATATGTGCTGTAGCCACGCAATGCCTCTTCTTTGCCAAACAGTGCCTCAGTAAGTGCTTCCACACCTTTCTTCCCAGGGGTCAGGGCATGCGTCTTTGTTAGACTTGCACACCCAAGCGGAAGATAGCTCCCCTGAGCTCTGCCTGATTGGGCCTGGACAGTACACTAGGGGTCAGGTGTTCAACCACTATATGTACGGGATGATGGATGCAGAGACGGATCTCACCTTGCTAACTGAGTACCTCTGAGCGCTAGTGACCGCTCCAATGCCCACAACGCCCTCTTATCCACGAAGCTGCTCATTGGTCAGGTCTTAGCATAGACCCACCTCCCCCGCAGAGGTCCCTCCCTGACTCCTGTTGCGGTTGCGTTCTCTGCTTCCTCGATCTCCCCCACGAAAGAACTTACTCTGTGTTCTTTCTGCTCTGGACTGAAGACTTCTCCAGGCCCAATTCCTTTCTCCATCTCTGGAGCTCACATAGGCTTGGCGCAGTGGAAAGGTCAGGAAATGTTTGGATAGCGTCTGACTAACTTACTTGGAGAATAAGTGAATTCTCTCTACTCCACCTCGGGCTTACAGTTTGAGGGGCATGGAGTTAGGCTGGCAGCTTCGATGTGAGCTAAAAAGTTGGTAAGTTTTTACCTGGAAAGAGAGATAAGGCAGAAGATAAGAGAGATGGGGAAGCTGGGTTAGGGTTTTTTTTTTTTCCTTTCCTTTCTTTCTTTTCTTGTGTGTGTGTGTGTGTGTGTGTGTGTGTGTGTGTGTTGTTGTTGAACCACATTCTCCAGATACATAGAGTCCCCACTGGAGAGCCTGCTCCTAGTAGCCAACCTGGCGGGGTATGCTGACGGAAGAGGCTGCCTGGCCTTGAACACAGGGGCCTTGCTGCTTTTCTTGCATAGACTGGTTATCAATTGCTACCCTATTTAACCATGTTTCTTACTCTCAGGCTCCTCCCTAAATTTATATCCACTTACATCCACGATGCTCCTCCACAATGAGCTCTTTGCCTTTATCTTGGAGAGGAGAGCTGATGGGTCCAGTGTGGTCAGGGCATCAAAAGCCTGAAGCGCCTCACAGCTGCTCCTGTGGTTCTCCCCTGAAAGGCTGTTGGCAGTGGCCCGAGGCCCAGCCTGTGGCTGAGGTAATCCCAACCAGCGTCTGCTGCCTTCTCTTCTGCTCTCTTCTTTTCCTTCCACATGGCTTGGCAAAGGCTGAAAGGCAGAAGATTACAGGCATGCAGTACAACCCCGCAAACCAGCGTGAAACCCCATGCTTGTCTTTTTCCACTCTCTGCCTCTACTTAGTTTTTCCTTTCTCTGAGGAACCAGTTCCCAACATCTCCTGCTTCCCCAGGATCAATCAGTTGGCAGGGTGTTGTGGGAAAAAAATTTGCATTCAATCAGGACCATGGCGACCATCACAAGCAAGGCCCATGTTCCTGTCCCCAAGCCCAGGCTCCAATCTGTTTTGAAGGCTTGGGGTTTACAAAACTCAGTGGACTAGAACATAACTCTTAATGGCACATTTGAACAGAGTTTAATGAGGTTTTAGAAACAAATCTATAAAGTGGTTTTGTTGGTGAAGACTATTATTAATCATAAGAATAGTCATAGCAATTTATCTCATCTGCCTAGTATATTCCAGGATCCAAATGTTTTCTCATTAGTCACCCATTTGACACTCTCCACTCTCTTGGGAGGTCGGTGAGGCTGGCAGTGTCTTCCTTGGAGCTGGGTACTGAATTTCCTTTCTGCCTAAGTGTATGTCCGGCACCTGGGGATCTTGCTGATCTGCACATTCAGATCCAGCCAGTGTGGAATTGGCCTGAGGTTTTGCTGTAGATCCAAGGACCACACTGAAGTAATGGGATGAGTGGCTTGAAGCGCCGCATCTCAGAAGGGTAAGGGAGAGATCTAAATGTGCAGAGGTGGATGGTCTGGGTGTCAGAGTGTTCCCTCTATTCCTCCCCATTTCTCCCCTCTTCCCTTTCTCTTCCCTTTCTACAAGCACCAGTCAAACCCTCACGCTGGGCTAACTGTTTCTAGGTGTAGGGATAACTGGCAGTAAACATATGTTAACGGATAATGGCTTTCATGGAGGTACTGTCTCCCGGGTGGATGGAAGCTTGTCTGCAGGCCCCAGGGCTGAGTGAGGGTAGCCAGGTAGGTGGTGATGGACTGAAGAGGCTTGGTACACATTTGCTCTATTTGGTACCAGCTACAGAACAGCGGAAGAGACAGACTCAGAGCCAGAGTGGCTAAAAGAGGATTGTGGGAGCTGGTAAGCTCGAGAGACCATGGTGTTGCACTCAGAGGACCCCTTCAGGATAGATCCCCCAGGGCTCAGCCTACACTTAGAGTGCTTTATAAAAACTCACCCCCAGACCCAGTGACATCATGGCTCAACAGGTGAAAGGTCTTGGTGTGCGAGCCTGACAGCATGAGGTCCATCCTTGGAATTATGTAAAGGTGAAAAGATAGAACCAACTCTACAAAGTTATCCTCTGACCTCCACACACACATTCTATGGCACACATGTTCAAACAACAACAACAACAACAACAACAACAACAACAACAACAACAATAACAACACCTTTCACCCTCTTTTCCAAGAGTGAATACCTAGCTAGGGTACAGAGAAGATTAGCATGGCCCCTGTGCAAGGATGACATGCAAATTTGTGAAGCTTTCCATATTAAAAAAAATGAGTCAAATGGGTCCTCTAACAACCCACATACTTCCAGATTTAGCCTCATAGGCCAATGAGTAGCCTAGCTGACAATGCCAACTTCCCATGAGCCCCACCTCTCTGCTCTAACTCCACAGGCCCTGGCTCTGACTCTTCCTGTCTTGCCACCTATATTACCTCCCATCCTTTGTGATGGCTTTCAAACCTGGGCAGGCATCACAACCCTTGTCCTAGGGATGTGGAAACTAAGGATGTAGATGGAACTAGAACGCAAGTTCTGACTTTGAGTCCAGCCACCTCTGTCTCCCTCCCTCCCTCCCTCCATCCCTCCCTCCGCCCCCCTCTCTCTCCATCACTTAATAGGCAGATAATTGGTTGTCTATTGGGCCAGACTCAGTTCTAGCCTTTGAAGATTCATCAGAGACCGCAGAAGCAGGATTTCTGCTCTCAGGGATGGCAGACATGAGCAATTATAAATGAGAAGTAAAGTACAGAGTGGGAGATGGTGACTACATTCCAGAAAGAATAAAGATGGCAGGAGAAAGGAAGGCAGCACCTCGGGAGTGTGTCTGCCATTTCAAAAAGATTAGAGAGTCTGTCTCCCTGAAAGCCTGACTTTCTGATAAAAACTTGAGAGAGTTGATGGAGAAGCCACGCTAATACTGAGAGGAAGAATCTTCCAGCAGAAAGAAGAATAGCTTCAAAGGCCCCATGGTAGGAGTAGAAGCTGCTGAAGTTCTTAAGGACCATGATGTGATTTGGTCCATAAGCCTCACAGGGACTCCTCATCTGTGACCCGTGCCTCCCCATGGGGCTCCAGCAGGAGCACCAAGAGTCTCTGCAGCTGCTGGAGTGGGTGGTGACAAGTCAGTGAGGTCATTCGAGGAGAGTCTTCAGTGCTGGGATGCCAGCTCCGTACAGTTCTTGGACCAGTGTGTTGTCTGCTGCCCTGGGATGTCTCGAGAGCGGCAACTGAAGTATTGAAAAGTTGATCTCTCTATTAGAAGGGATTTGTCAGCACGGGCTGGGGCTTAGCTGCCTAAGCCTGGGTCTGAAGGCTCAGACAGGTTCAGGGCCCAGAGGAGCTGACTCAGGCCTGCCTCCCCCGGGAATCAAGGAGGGGCCAGCAGCCAAGGCCACTGGGGTCAGGAGGATGAATTCCTTTCTAGCACCAGAGGGCACTGCCAAAGCCACTGCTATCTCTGCTATTTTTTCCAGGATCCAGGAGCAGGGCCCAGACCCCCCTCACCTAGCACAGGAAGCCACAAAAGGCAAAGTGCTCACTTGAACCACTTGTGTGTGTACTCTGTCCCTGGGGCATCTCCTTTTCCCCCCGTAGCCTTAGGGATACCTTGTACACTCCAATAGCTCCAGTTTCTTCTTCACTGATTCCCCAAGAGCCAGAAGCCCCAGGATAGCTTTACCCAGGTCACCCACAGCTTTTCCCACTAAAAGCATCCATAGTGGCTCCTATCCTCCCTGCAAATTCCCAGCCAACAATCACCATGGCCAGGAGTCCACTCACTCAGGACTTTCAGCAGCCTTTTGGCTGTCTCACAGATGACAAAATGGTGGAAGGGGTTAACAATTAGTTACAATCACACTAAGGCAATGGATTTAAGTGCTGCTGGGAACACAGTACATCCACCCTCCACTCTGCCAGATGTCCTATCCAGGCCACCGTCACCGACTGCTCTTTTGAATTGCCCCAGCAGGTCTCTTCTACACTTTCTCCTCAGATCTTTTCTCTCTAGAGAATCCTGGGTAATCTGTAAGGAGATACAGCTTGCCTTTAATCCCAGCCCTTGAAAAGCAGAGGCAGGCAATACTCTGAGTTTGAGGCCAACTGGGTGTGCATAGTGAGACTGTCTCAAAAAGTAAAGTAAAACAAAATAAAATATAAAGCCGACTATGTTCCTTCTCATTGTTCCGAGTGGCTTTTAGGCTAAAACCCAGACTCGTCAGTGTGTTGTGGTGGCTGTATTCCCACAGCTGGGGGATTGCTGACCCTACCACTTCTCTGATGATCCCACACAGCCCAGCGGCAGGGCCCAGACCTGTGTGGCTTACAGTCATCTCACATATAGTGGAGGACGCGGAGGAGAAGACTCTCAACCTCTTTTCTCATCTTGTCCTTATTATCCTCCGCACACAGAACACAGCACTGAACCTATGCTTGTATTTCTCGTGACAGCAGTGGTGTGCAACCTGTGATTCTCAACCCCTCTAGGGGGGTTGAAGGACCCTTTTACAGGGGTCACCTAAGCCCATCGGAAAACACAGATATTTACATTATGATTCATAACACTAGCAAAATGACAGTTATGAAGTAGCAAGGAAAATAATGTTATGGCGGGGGGACAGGGAGTGGGGGGGGGGAGTCACCACAACATGAAGAACTGTATTAAAGGGTTGCAGTGCTCAGAAGGTTTGAGCACCACCGCTTTGCAGTCACGGTCTCCAAGCCTCTCAGGGGGTCACACGTGTTGCTCATGCTGCCCCGTGTCCGCTCTCCACTTACACGCGACTACCTGTCCCGCAGCTCCCTGCACTCAGGACTTCACTCCAGCATGGGCCTTCTTCCTGCTAGAGCCATGCTGGGATGGACTAGGGCTTGGTTGTTCTTACCCTCCTGCGTTAGCGCTCTTTGGGTGTGGTGCAGTCTGGGACCAAGCCTTCCTCTACAGTGGTGACCTCAGTGCGGGGCCTGATTAGGAAGTGAGGAGAGATGCCCCCTCAGACATCTGGCCTCTATTCCTCCTGATCACTCAGGTTGCTCCAGAAGGCATACTCCTCCTTCCCGCCTCACCCCTGCAGCCAGACTGCTTGTATCCTGCTTCATAGCCATGATTTCCACGAATGGTGGGAAAACAGAGACAATGGGAACAATAAATGCTTTGGAGCCAGACAACTATAGACCAGAATCCTATTATATTATGTTACATTAAACCATAAGGTTCTGCTTTTTCTAGACACCTGACTGTCTTATAGCAACACTTTTATGTGGCTCAACTTTAGTAGCTCAAGAGACAGCTGTTTGAATATCTGTCTCTCTTTATCTCTGGTTATAGCTAGAACCTTGTGCACACTAGACAAGCACTCTATCAAGGTCTTATATATCCAGTATATATAATATATTACACATATAATATATATATATATATATATTTTAAGTTTGAGGCAGGTTTTCACTAACTTGTCAGTCTGGCCTTGAACTTACTCTGCCAGCCCAGACAATTCTTGAACTTGCCACCCGCCTAGCTCAGCCTCCTGAATATCTGATATTACAGGCTTGGGCAGGGTGTAGTCCAGGCTTAGCTCTCTCTTGAGCCTCATCTGTAGCATAGCAAGACCCTCAGCTGGAGAGCTGTGGAGAGAAGGAGTGCAGGACTTGCTCATGTTGTGTTGGTAGACATTTGAGTTCTGGAGACAGGCACCCAAACTTGAGCCCTAGGCTACCTGTCTTCTTTGCTTTCTTACAAACAACAGAGTCCGCTTTGGGTAGGTTAGAGAGAGTAGACACTTATTACAGGTTGTTGGATAGCTCACAGGCTCTGGGGAGCACCCCAGGAATATGGCTTGAGCAATCTGTGGGGACATTTTTAGTAAAAAAAAAAAACCCATTGCTTATTCACTTAGTTTCTATAGCATTTGAGCTGTATGCCAGAGCCCCCCATCACTGTTGCACTCACTGGATGCTTCTGCCACAGGACCCAGACACAACACCCCAACTCCACCCCACCCCACCCCTGCTACTCTTCCTCCTTCTGAACCCAGGCATCTGGTAGGTATGCTGACAGACAGCATCCAGGACAGCTATCTTAACCTGACTCTCAAAGGGTTCTGATTATGAAGAAGAGTTTTCTGGCTTCTGCCTGTTGTACGTTGGACTGATGGAGGAAGTGGGGGGCAGGGGCGGCGTTATTTGGAGAAGACTGCTATTCACATCAGCTTCCGTGGAGTGAGCTCTGGGATCAGAGGTTAGAAATGTACTCTCATTGAGCCTGTTTTCTCATCTACAGAATAGAATAATAGTAGCATATCGGTGATTGTGAAGCCTAAATGCTCTGAGTTGTAAAACCAAAACAAAGCAAACTTCAGGAAGGGAACCTGGCCTAGGACAGATCTTCATCGGATAGTAGCTATGCTTGTATTATGTCATTATTGGAGGGCTTGAGGCCTCTGGGCACAAACCTTAGTAGTATGGAGATGTCACTTGAAGGCAAGCCTTGGGCTGAGGTATGCTCAGACGTCCTCTCACAGCTGAGAGCACCTCAGACAGCTGGGCCTAGCGGTGCCCTGGGATCAACCTGAGTAGCCAGTGGCTAGTTAGCTTTTTTTGGGAAACTCGCAAGTTGGTTAATAATCATCTTGGCAACTTGAAATCCGCAACTGCGGGGGAATTTACACCAAAGGAACTAGCTGATGCTCCAAGAAGGGTTTCCCCTCTCAGGAAATGGCAACTTTGCATTGTTACACTTCATCAACGCGTCACAGTTGATATGGGGTATGTAAAGGACATAAAATACCCAGCTTGTGCCAGCTCTTTTGGTCTCTTTCCATGTGATTCCTTTCCAAGTCGCTAAGTTCTTATGATCAACTTTTTTTTTTTCCAGATGCCAGAACTTACAGACAAATCTCTGAGTTCACAGAGTTTTCACGACTTCCTTAGCGGTTATTACCTCATGCTTGTGTCCATGCATGTGGGCACATGGGTGTGAGGGTGCGCATGTCTATGGGTGCCTGTGTATGTGGATGACAGAGGACAGCTTGGGGTGTGGTTCTCTAGGCACCGTCCACCTTGCTGTTCTCTAGCCTGGTCTGGAACCTGCAGATTAAGCTTGGGTGGCTGACCAGTGAGCCCCAGGGATCCGTTTATACTGTTTCTCCAGCACTGAGATTACAGGCTCACCACCATGTCTGGCTTTTAAAAACACGGGTTCTGGGGACTGAATTCAGGTCCTTGGGTGTATGCAGAAAACAAGACTTCCTACTACACAGGAAGTCCATCGGAGGCAAGCCCCAACAGAGGCTCCTGCTCACAGCTGGAGGCAGCGCAGGTGGGATGACGAGATGGGCGAGATGGGCGAGCAGCCTTTCCCCTTACCCGCTGTGGCTGGCAGTACTTGCTCTTCTTTTCCTTTCCTGGTGCCCGTTAGGAAGGTATTGCTGCTTCTGCCTGCTTTCCCGGTGCCTTCTGCCGTGTGCCTCCTGCCGTGTGCCTCCTGCCATGTGCCTCCTGTGAGATGGAGTGTGGCAGAGACCGGGGGAGTAGGAGAGGCTGCTCAAACATTGCCACAGCTCATCAGGGGATAGAAGGTTATCTCCTGCTTTGGACACATTCTTTCGAGTGCTCCGTATGGCTCAGCATGCTGCCTTGGCTAAGGAGGAAAAGGAAAAGGGGGGTGGAGGGGGGAGAGGCAAACACCCTTCATTTTAATTAAAGCCAACTTTCCATGGTTTCTCCATTTGCCTCTGTCATTGCATGAGCTTACAATAAAGTTATATGGTGCCCCCGGGGCGGCTTGAGCTTCGTGATAGAATGTGTCCAAGTTCAGCACTCCAGGACCCTGTGCAGCTTCCCCATAGAGTGAGTCAGAGCCAGCCCCAGGTCCTCTCTGGGCTCCAAGCCGTTGCTTAGGCTGAGACCTGTTAGCAGTTCCATTATTTATATTTCATTTGTTTGGAAAAACATTTACTGAGTATTTTCTATATGCCTAGAAGTGGGCTAGGTGCCCAATCTGCCCCTGGCACACTGCTGTGGGCCCCAAGGAATACACATTCCCTAGTCTCCGAGGACCTGGCCTTCAACCAGTCTCTCCAGTGAGGAGCCTCTGTGATCATTCCTGCTCTCTCCCACATGCTTATCCTGGTCTCTCTCTCCCTCCCTCCCTCCTTCCCTCCCTCTCTCTCTCTCTCTCTCTCTCTCTCTCTCTCTGGCAGCACAATAGTTCTAACTAAATAGTCTCTTGTGTTTAGCAATCCCTGAGAACCAACTGACATCTCTGATTATCACACTCCTTTCCAAATCCTACCCGGTCTTGAAGACTCCATGTAAATGCTAGATCTTTCTTATGGTATTTCCCGCTGACCCCTCTCCATGGACCCTGGGGCTTCATATGCTACTTTGTCATGGGTCTCGTTGTAAGTTCTAAAGCTTATATTCTACTGTATGCTGTTTGATGAGTTTTGACAAATGAACACGCTGGTGTATAAGCTACCTTTCACGCCACTGTAATGAGACACCTGTGTCTTACAGTTTGGAGAGCACAGTCCTCCTGGCAGGGAAGGCTGGGTGGCTGGGGAAATGACTAGGGTAGCTTAGACTGTGGTGGAGCTTGTGGGGCAGCTTGTTCACATATTATAAGACAGGAAGCAGAGAAAACGGACTGGAAGTGGGCTTGGCAATAAACTCTCAAAGGCCGCCTTCCAACGACCCTGCACTCTCCAGCTATGCCTTTGTCTCAAAGATTCCACGGCCTCCTCAAACAGTGTCACCACCCGGAGACCAAGTGCTGAAGCATATGAGATGGTGTTGGGGTGTACTTTAGATGTCATAGCATAACATACTCCAATCAAGCTAGAACATTTCTATGCCCCCCCAAGAACTCCCTCATGGCCCTTCTTAATCAGTTCCACCTTCCATAGCCATTGTTATAACTCCTAATGCTAGACATTAGTGTTTGCATATGCTCTTGAACTTCATACAGATGGAAGTAACATTTTTTTTTGCTCTTGCTTAGACTGTGAGCTTCGTCTGCGTTGTTGGTGGTTTGTTTTTCATGAGGTTCGGATTGCACTCCATGAATGGATCCATCTTATTTTGTTTATATATTTATTTGGGTTGTTTATACCTTGTGGGATATAATGAACAAAGCTCTTACAAACATTTCTTATATGAAAGAGATGGATATATGTTTTCATTTCTCTTGGGTAAATGCCTAACAGTAGAATTGCTGGGATAGAGTTGATGTATTTTTAACATTGTGTGAAAATGACAAAGGGTTTTCCTAACTGTCTTTGTTTCTTTCTTTGTGTCTGTCTGTCTTTGTGTGCGTGTGCGTGTGCGTACGCGCGAGCGTGTGTGTGTGTGTGTGTGTGTGTTTTGTTTTTGAGACAGGGTTTCTTTGTGTAGCCTTGGTTGTCCTGGAATTAGCTATGTAGACCAGGCTGGCCTTGAACTCACAGAGATCCTCCTGCTTCTGCCTCAGGAGTGCTGGGATTAAAGGTGTGAGCCACTACTTCCCTGCTCAATTTTTCTTTTAAGCTTAGGCATATAATCACGTTTGAAGTACTTTCGGCAGGAGGCACAGGATGAGACAGTTGTTGAGGCTTGCTTTTCCTTATGTGAAGCCTACTTGCTTTATGCTATGTACTGTTTAGATACTCCCCTTTTCTTCTAGAACAGTCTTCGTTCGAGTACTGGCTCTATGGTGGGCCCCAATCATTCTGCCCAGTTTTTCACCAGCTCTCTTCCTACAGCATTCCCACACAGACTTGAGTGGCATACTAGAATGAATGTGCCAGGACTGCGCTTGGCTACTTAGTCAACCTCCTCAAACCTGGCAGCCATAGGCCTTCTCAGTCTAGTCTTTTACAAGATGGTGTGATTTTTCCTAGGTCATATGCAAATACATACAAGTTCTTCAAAAAGTAGGTTATTGTCATTTTGATTTGGATTATATTAAACATATCGATTCATCTTAACTATACTGAAACTCTGGATCCATGAAAATAGTACATCCTTTCTATTCCCTGAGAACTAACATGAAATATTTTTTTGGCAGTGATTTTTAATTTTAACTACAGAGGTCTTGCACATATTTTGCTAAATTTATTCCTGAATTGTTAGGGTTTTTATGCAATGTAAAATTATATTCAAATGTAATGTTCTAATTGATCATCACACACATATATAATTGATGCATGTACTGTACTTCATACTAAATTCATTTGTTAGGTTTAGTGTTTTCATTATTTATTCACATATTTTTGAGGCAGGCTTTCTTTATGTAGCCTTGGCTGTCATGGAACTGTCTTTGTAGACCAGGCTGGCCTCGAACTCATAGAGATTCAGTCTGCCTCTGATTAAAGGCGTTTTTACATTTTATGTTTTGGGGCACTCCTTCAGATTTTCTAATTCAGAATCATGCTATTTGTAAAGACAATTGCAGAGCCGAGGAGATGGCTCAGAGGGTAAAATGCTGTGCAGACACGAGGCGCTGAGCTCAGATCCTCAGAGTCCACATGAAAAGCGGAGTGTGATTGGCTGCAGCTGTAACACCGGTGGCAAGGAGGAAAGCTAGAGGAGCCTGTGACATTCAGTGAGACTTGGTCTCAAATAAATAAGGTGGAAAAGCAAGAAATTGAGGATGACACCAGGGATTCTGTCTCTACATGGGTGAGTGCAAACATACATATGCACACACACATGAGCGTGCAGGGACATACACACAATACAGTGGTGGTGGTGGGGAGAGCTGCACTTCTGCCTTTGCAAGTGTTTCTTTGATTTCTCCTTCCTTCCTTCCTTCCTTCCTTCCTTCCTTCCTTCCTTCCTTCCTTCTGCACACCAGGATAACCAATATAACTTGTACAGTAAGGTGAGAGTGGCCATCCTTGCCTTGTTTTTTAATCTAATATTAATATGTAGGTAGTTATTTTATACAGGTGTACTTATAAGAAAGTTTTCTTTTAAGCCAGGTGGTGGTGGCACACACCTTCAATCCTAGCACTCAGGAGGCATAGGCAGGCAGGTGATCTCTGCGACAGTCTGCTGAGTTACAGGACAGCTAGGGCTATACAGAGAAACCCTGTCTTGGAAAAAACAGAACAAAAACAAAAAAAAGAAAGTTTTCTTTCATTCTTATATTTTTGAGGGTTTTAAAATTCTCAATGGACATGAATTTCATCTAATGAATTTTAAGCACCTGTTGCGATGATCATTTAATATTTTCCCTCTCATGTTAATTTGGAGAACCAAAGAATCCAAACTTGGATTCCTTAGGCAAAACATTCTTGGTCATTATCTAGCCATCAGCATTCTGTGATGTATATTTCATGTATATAATTTTGTTAGTTTTCTTGTATATCATACACATATATATATATGTAATTCTGTTAATTGTCTTGCTATGACAGACATCATGAATGCCTGTCATAATCAACACAGGGGATTTAGTTCCTGGTTTTGGAGTTGTTTGCAGGGAGGGCGTGGTAGAGCTGAGCTGAGTGAAGCACTGGCAGGAAAGGGTCAGAGCACAGTGCAGGCCCAGAGGCCCCGCCTCCAGTGACCTACGTGCACAACCAAGGCACCATCTACAGTTCAAGCACCTCCCAACAGTCCACTCAAATTTGAACCCATCCGTGGATTAAATTGTTCATTAGTCAACATCTGGATGAGCTAATCTTCTTTCCAAATCTCCTCACAGATGTGGTCAGAGTGGTTGTTCAATAGTATCCTAGGCATTCTCATTCTCATAAAGTTGGCAGTCAACTTGAACAACTATGGTAGTGGCTGATTTAGATTTGATTAGATAATAGTTTATTAGGAATTTCTAGGTCTATGCATGTAAAAGATACTTATGAATATTTTTTTCTTTTTACTGTCCCCATCTGGTTTGGGGACCAAACTAATGAGTTGGGAAGTATTTCTGTCTCCTGTAACTTCTGAAAGAGTACATGTATATTTTACATATTTTTTACCTGAAAACATGTATTATTAACACATTGTTACCACATATGATCTTATACTTTAATTTGTGACAATATAAAAAATATGAATGTGATTTCTTTAAAGATACAAGCTATTTCAATTTTCCTTGGGACCTCTCTTTTTTCTTTCAGCAATGTCTTTATGTTTTAAGCACAGAGGTCTTGCATATATTTTGCTAAGTTTATTTCTGAACTCTTAGTTTTTTGATGCCATTTAAAATTATAATTAAAAGTTTTCATTTTTTCTGTCTTCATTACACATATAGATACATATGTAGTTTCTATCTTATCATATTCTTGCTACATTCATCTGTTCTACAATTTTTAAGAAACCTTTGAGATTTTCTGTATTCAAAATCTTGCACAAGTATTGGTCAGTTTGTATCACTCAAGAAAACTGTTTATTTCACCTAAGTTTTTTCAGTTAATTACATAAAGTTGTTCATATCATTATATCATTTCAGTGTCCATAGGAACTACTTCTATGGCTTTTTTGTTTCTGCTATTGGCAATTTGTATCTTCTAATTAAAAAAATAAATTTATATCTTGTGTGGGAGGGGCTTGAAGGTGTGTGAGGGCTGCTGCATGCACGCAGAGGCCCGAGATGACTCTTTGGGAGTTTTTTCTCTCCTTCTTAATTTTTTTAAGAGACAAGATCTTACTGCCGAGGTGACCTGGAACTCACTGTGTAGAATAGGTTGGGCTCAAATTTAGGGATCTTCCTGTCTCTGCGTCCTGAGTGCGGGTGGTGGTGGTGGTGGTGGTGGTGGGCTGAAGGCATGTGACACCATGCCTGGCCTTTTTATTCCTGTTCTGTTTTGTTTCTACCACTATGCTCCCACATCAGCTTCCAGACACACATTTCTCTCTGTCACCTCTCTAGCCACGAGAGCTGTGATCACAGTGTGTGTTACTTTACGTGGATTTTCTTTCTTTGGAGGTGGGGGTTCAAGACAGGGTTTCTCTGTGTAACCTTGCCTGTCCTGGACTTGTTTTGTAATCCAGGCTGGCCTTGAACTCACAGTGATCTGCCTGCCTCTGCCTCCCTGTGCCCTGGGATTAAAGATGTGTGCCACCACAACTGCCTACAGCTTCAGGTGGATTAAACAAAACAAAATGCCATGGATTCTGGGGGTCAAAGTTAAGTCCTCAGGCCTATACAGAAAGCATATTTTCCCACTGAGACATCTCCCAACACTCTCTCTTATTATTAAGCAATCTTGCTGGAGGCTCATTGATTGCTATCAATTTCCCTAAAGAACCAGCTTTTCATTATATTATTTTCTTCTTATTGTTCATTTCCTTAAAAAAATTTTATTCATGTTGTTGCATGTGTGTGAATGTTTTGCTTGCCTGTATATGTATACCACCACAAACAGTCCTGGTACCTGAGAAGTCCAGAAGAGGGCATCATCTCTTGGAACTGGAGTTACAGATGGTTTTTAGGCATCCTATGTGTGCTGGGACTTGAATCCGGGTCCTCTGGAAAAGCAGCCAGTGCTGTTAACTGCTGAGGCATCTCTCCAGCCTCCTATTGTTCATGCTCTCCTTCAGTTAATTCTATGCTTTAAGGAGGGGATGGGAAGGGCTTGTTACTTACATTTTATTTTTGACATGGTCTCTCACCCGAGCTCTGGCTCTTGAAACTCACAGAATTGTATCACAGAGATTCTTTTGCCCCAGTCTTCGGAGTGCTGGGATTACAGATGTGAGCCACTGTAATCCCATCTGTAATCTTATCTGTTACCTACAGATAAGAGCCTCTACTCTCTCTCATTTGTTAACTCTTATTTTCTCTTTGTTTCTTTTTTTAAAAAAATCCCTAAAATGACAACTTTGACCACTAATTTAGTATTACCCTTATTTTAAAAAATAAATATAAAATATAAGTTATGAACCTTATGCTAACCTGTGCTTTAGCTACATCCTGCTAATTTTATTTCCTTTTTCCTTCCTTCCTTCCTTCTTTCCTTCCTTCCTCCTTCCTTTTACTTTTCTTTTTCTGTTTTTTTCCAGACAGGGGTTCTCTGTGTAACAAGAGTCCTGCCTGTCCTAGACTCACTTTGTAGACCAGGCTGGCCTCGAACTCACAGAGATCTGCCTGCCTCTGCCTCCTGTGCTGGGGTTAAAGGCGTGCGCCACCACCATGCCTGCCTTATTGCCTTATTCTTTGTCACTAGTATGTGTATTTCATGATCATTCAATGATCATGTGCTTACTCTATCATGTCTGTGCTCAGTAGTCAGCTTCACTGCCCCTTTGATTTATCTATATAACACAGCCCTTTCACCTTTTCCTTTTTTCTTTTTTTCCTTTTTAGCCACTTCCACTTGCTCTATAGCTGAGGATGACCTTGAACTTGGGATCCTCCTGCTTCCACTTCCTGAGTGCTGGGGTTATTAGCAGGCACCACCATACTTTTTAAATCCGGGGGGGGGGGCTAGAGGTGCCCGATGCAGGATTTTAACCCCACACACAGAAGGGCATATGAAACATTGACAAATGCCAACTCTGATGTCAAACCAGCAATGAGGAGGACCCAGCCCAGAGACCTCCCAGGACTCTGAGAGATTTGACCTGCTGAAAGCTTTAAGTTTGGATGGTGTTGTTTGTCTGTGATCTGGGCTTGGAACACATCAGTACCATGCTTTCTGGCTTAGAGAGCTCTTTCCTGTTTATTATCACAGTGATCTGCCACATCGCTAAGGGGCAGGCATTTTAATCCTAATTTTACAGACAAAAAATGTACAAACGTACAACGTTAAAAACTATGCAGCCTTTTTTTCTGGCTTTCAGCTCAGAGGAGGCTACGGTGCAACTTTCTTTGGTCATCCCAAATCCAGATTTGTCCAACGCCAGCCACTTCCACCATGCTGCCCAAGTTTGACCCCAGTGAGATCAAAGTCGTGTACCTGAGGTACACCGGAGGCGAGGTCAGCACCACATCCGCCTTGGCCCCCAAGATCGGTCCTCTGGGTGTCTCCAAAAAATGTTAGTGATGATATTGTCAAGGCTACTGGGGACTGGAAAGGTCTGAGGATTACAGTGAAACTGAGCATCCAGAAAAGACAGGCCCAAATTAAGGTGGTGCCCTCTGCCTCGGCCCTAGTCAGGGAGCCACTGAGAGACAGAAAGAAGCGGAAGAGCATTAAACACAGTGGAAACATCACTTTTGATGAGATTGTCAACACTGCCAGGCAGATGAGGCACTGGTCCTTAGCCAGAGAGTTTTCTGGAACTATTAAGGAGATCTTGGATACTGCACAGTCTGTGGGTTGCAATGTGGATGGCCCCCACCCTCACGCCATCATAGATGACGTCAACAGTAGTGCAGTGGAATGCCCAGCTAGTTAAGATGCAAAGAGAAAACATTTCAATAAAAGATCATCTGACAAAAAAACAAAATCAACCAACCAAACAACCAAACAACCAACCAAACAAAACAACAACAATAAAAACTATGCAGCTGTGAATCTGTCAACTTGAGACTGGATCTCTTTATAACATAATGAGAAGAACATTGTGTGTGCCTCCTGAGCAGGATGGGTTCCAAGTCCTCATGGATGGGTGCAGTGGTAGGTTTGCGCTTGGAGGGGTCAACAGGTGCAGGAGTGCGGCAGGCTCAAGCAAGGACCTTTGGACAAAGCATCAGTCTGGGCCCTGCTATTCACGTCTCTACAGTGGTGCTTTAATCCTTACTCCTAGAGCTGTTGAAAGAGTGACATGAGACTGGGGAAGGGCACCTTGCAGCGCCTCCTGCATAGCATCCCTTCTGCTTTGGACAGTTTTCATGATTTCCTTCCTGAAATGCACTCTGTCAAGACTGTTTTCTCTGGCGCTTCACTGCTCTCTGATACTGGACAAGAGGACAGTGAAGCAAGGCAGAGTGTGGGGATCTGCCAGCTGCCAGTTCTATTCTAAGAAATGATCCTGGGGGCAGGAGAGACCATCAACAGCTAAGCATACTTCTTTCTCTTGCCGAGGGCCTGAGTTTGGCTTTCTGCACCCACGAGGTGGTTCACAACCATCCATAGCTCCAGCTCCAGACTTCTGATGCCCTTATCTGAACTCCACAGGCACCAGGCATTCATATGGTATACAGACATATATCTAGGCAAAGCACACACACACACATACGCACACACATACACACACACACATACACACACACATACACACACACATACACACACATACACACACATACACACACACACACACACACACAAAGTAAAGAAATGCCCCTGGGGGTGGAGGGGGGAGGTCAGCTGGTGCAAAGCCACAGCATGGATTGAGCACCTGATAGGAAAGACAACCCAACTCACTTGCTGACTACCATTTATTGTTTACTCTGAAGGTATTAATTTAAATAACATGAGGCAACACCCAACACAGACAAGGGAGGAAGTGTTTATTTTGCTCATAGTTGCAAAGAGTTCAGTCCATAGTTCTTGGCTGTGGGAGTGTGTGGAGGAGGAGGAGGTTGATCACTTCATGCTGGGCAGGAAGCAGAGAGTGAGGAAAGGACTAGAGACTCCAGGAACCTACTTCCTCAACATGTCTCATCTCCTAAAGTCCCAATAGTGCCACGATCTGGGAACCAGCCATTCAACACATGAGCCTGTTGGGGGACATTATTTTATTTTATTTTTTTAATATTTATTTATTTATTTATTATTTATACATATTCTGCTTGAGTGTGTGCCTGCCCACCAGAAGAGGGAACCAGATCACATTGTAGATGGTTGTGAGCCACCATGTGGTTGCTGGGAATTGAACTCAGGGCTTTTGGAAGAACAGACAGTGCTATTAACCTCTGAGCCATCTCTCCAGCTCCCGACATTTTTATTTTAATAACAAGACATGACTATGACAGATCTGAGCCCAAAGTCCTTGAGTAGACTTTTAATACTCCTCCTAGACCATGTGAGTTTTCCTTCCCTTAATCTTTGTGCAGCTAGAGTCTGCTCCCTGTACCCAGGCTCTGGCTCTAATTTTGCTTGAACTAAGAGCCCCCGGGGCTCCCTTCTCTAACATAGCAGCAACAGCAGCAGTGGTATCATCATCATCATCAGCAGCAGCAGCAGTGGTATCATCATCATCATCAGCAGCAGCAGCAGCAGTGGTATTAGCAGCAGCAGCAGTGGTGGCAGTGGTGGCGGCAGCAGCAGCAGTGGCAGCAGCAGCAGTGGCCGAAGTGGTAGCAGTGGCAGCAGTGACAGCAGCAGCAGTAGCAGCAGCAGTGGCCGCAGTGGTAGCAGTGGCAGCAGTGACAGCAGCAGCAGTAGCAGCAGCAGTGGCAGCAGTGGCAGCAGCAGTGGCAGCAGTGGCAGCAGCAGCAGCCGCAGCAGCAGCAGCAGAGATTGGACGTAGCAGCATCTGACTTCAGCTACTTCATCCCTCACATCTGTCCTTTGCTGTCTTCCCTTAATCATCCTCAGCACCAACCTGCCTCTGCCCCTCAGACTGTATTCTTCCCTTCTTTTGGAACACCCTTCCACACAGCTGGATGGCTTGTCCAAGACTGCTTACCACCCCCCCACCCCCCCACTCCCTGCCAACCCTGACCTGTTTTGCTTAGAAGAACCATGGAGCTATGGTTTTGTAAATCACTTTGCATACAAGGTAGGAATGCTGAATTTACAAAGATGAAAACACAAGACATCCAAGTAGATGTGAGTTTCAGACAGATAATGTACAGTTTAAAAAAATACATTTGTATAATGTCTGAGTTGTACTCAAAGCTATTTATTTATCTGGAATTTATAATTGGAAGCCTGTATTTTATGTGGCTACCTTGGTTCATGGATTTGTAAGTCTATAATAGCTTAGCATCCTTTTAGGAAGAGCAATAGACTTTTGTGGCTTAGACTGAAAAGGGGTCTAGGAGCTTGTGAGTGAAGATGGCCTGGGGGCCCACTGGCTTGAGAGCCCTCATTTCACAGATCGGAGATTCAGAAGCCTCACCCCAGGTCACACTGTGGGTGGGTGGCAGAGGACGGTCTGTTACTGAAGGCCTGCATCACTTCCAGCACTGCTCTCTCCTGTGCCAGCAACCCTCTTCTGGGATGACTGAGAGCTCAGGTTCCCGTTCCCCTGGCCCTGACCTGCCCTTGGCTGGCTTTAGAGGGGGTCTGATGACGAAATGTGATCCTCTCATAAAAACCAACCAAACCAACTCTTCTCACAGCCCACCCGTCTGCCTCAAAGGGGGCCACCTAATCCCCATTTATGGGGACTGGCAGCTGGGGCGGGTCTGAGGCTTTGAACGTGAGCTTGGGGTGCCCTGGATCAGTCAGTCCTGGCCAAAGGAACCTGAGAGTGAGGGCACTTAGCTGAGCAAGCTGAGGGGCCAGCTGGTCATGGGTCACCAGCCCAAGGAGCTCCAGGCAGAACAAGGGCAGCCAGAGGTGGTAGAGATGGACACCACCATAGATAATTCTCGTGGAAAATGTGGCAGCTGGATCCTCCTCTTCCAGCCATGGAGGACAGAGACTGCAGAGCTTGCTGGAGAGAGCGAGGAGAGATGACGTCAGGGAGATGACATCAGAGCCCTTAGAAGCTTCTGGAAACGGTTCAGGCAGTGTGATTCTAGTTCTGCCTCAGGGCAGAAGTGAAGGCCCAGTGAGGATGTCTAGAGAAGGTGTCTGGAGGCTGGGACTGGTGGGGTCAGGAATAAGCCAGTGTTCTGGTTTAGGTGATGTTCAGGGTGGAGGTGCCCAGACAGAGATAGGGGACACCATGAAAGGAGCCTTTGGGCCATGCCAACTTGGAGGACTTTTGGAAGGCTTGCAGAGATCAGACTGGTTAGGGAGAGACGGGATGGAGATTCTGAGGTAGGGTCGTCCTCTGGACCCAACTCCTCTATTTCCAAGACTAGAAAAGAGGGTCTGGAAGCCAGAACTGAGGAGCACCCACACTGAGAGCAGGGCAGGAACAGAAGAGCCTCCAGAAGAGACAGGAGAGGGTGCTCACAGAGGCAGAAAAGCAGGGGAAGGTGGGAACCGGGCAAGCACCCAGGTGCTGAGCCTCCAAGTCCAGTGGAAAGGCTGTTTGAGTTTGTAGCTGGCCTGACTCAGTGGATAAGAGGGAAGAAAGCGTGGGTGCTCATGAGAACACTGGAGGGGGCAGCAGCTTGAGAAAACGCTAAGCATCCCAAGCAGTGGCTTGTGAGAGTCTAAGCCAGGAGGTGGTAAAAGGGGAGAGAACACAGCTTCTGTACTCTTGACCTCAACCCAGTAAGATTTCCTCTCAGCCCTGGGTCACCAGCACTCCCGGACACACACCCAAAACAAATGTCACCAAGCACACTCATCTTTACGGTGTGTGACAATTTGATCTTGCTTTTTTAAGTTTTAAAACCATTTGGTTCACAATGATCAGTTTGAGAGACCCGGGGAAGCTGGACAGGAGGAGGAGGTGGACTCTTCAGAGGACAGTTAGGGGAGGACTGGCTTCTGGAGGGGAATCACATTAACCATTTGACCGGGAGGAATAGAGGCTGGGGATAGGGTTCTGGGCGTGGCGTGCTGGGGGTAATTATCTGGTCCAGATGAAAGCTAAACTTGGAACCTAGTCAGCTGCCCCAGCCCTACACCTTTGCCACGGAAGTGTGAGAATGAAAACGCCACGCTTTTTGAAATGTGTGGGAACACAAGTTTAGATCCACAGATCCACACAAATGATAAAGACGCGTGTGCAAAGGCAAATGCACACATCTTTATTCAGACTTCTGCAACTGCAGCTGCATGCACACTTACATACACACTCATACATGAATGTTGACCTAGACAACATACATACCTCTAAATAGACAAACATGTTTTAAACATGCATGCATGCAGGTATACAACCAAGGGCACAATCAACACACATATTTCCACACATACGGGACTCACATACTTACCAGGCAGGGAGATCCAGGGTGAGGTTTATCCATTGCACTCCAGGTGTGCCGACCTATGTGATTTTCCCAAATGTCAGAAACTCGACTGCATAACTTATCTGGGGATTTGTTCCCACTTTCCCCTGTAAAACAAACAAACAAAAAGAAGTCATCACATGTATACAAGCAAGCACACATAAACAACCAAACCCCACAACTTAAAAGTGGTCTTCGCGAGAGTTACACAGCTCACGAATGCTTTCTCCCTCCCTGTGCGGGCCCCACTTTTGTCTCTGAGCCTTTGTCACTCTTCACTGCTCTCTCCTCAGGCTCCACAAGTCCCTGAACATTTTCCTGCCCTCTCATATTTCAGCCACTGCTCTGCCTCCCTTCTCTAGGGCCTAGTCCAGAGCACCCAACCCAGCACTCTCTACCTGCGTTCTGAGACAGTCAGCCTCCCGTTAGCCTCCTCCCTCTGGACTACCAGCTGTTTCTTTCATGGCTCTGCGCAGGAGGGCCTTAGTAAATACACACAGGGGCTAATGAAAGAATAACTACTGTGCAGAGTAGCTCTGAGACCCCGGGGCTGGAGGGTGTGGGCGGTGCCAGTATCTTTCCATCGCTGTCTCTATTTTCTTTAGATTTATTTATTTTAAAATCTATTTTATTTTATGTATGGTTGTTTCGCTTGCATGTCTGTGGACCGTGTGTGTTCATGTATGTCTGTGTACCATATGCGTGCCTGGTGTCTGGGGAGACCAGAAGAGGGCATGAGGTCCCCTGGTAATAGAGTTACAGATGGTTGTGAGCTGTCACGCGGGTGCTGGAGATTGAGCCTGAGTCCCTTGGAAGAGGATCCTATGCTCAGCACCACTGAGCAATCCTTCCACCGTCTCTATTCTCTGTCTCTGTCTCTGTCTCTGTCTCTGTCTCTGTCTCTGTCTCTCTCTGTCTCTGTCTCTGTCTCTCTCTCTGTCTGTCTCTCTCTCTCTCTGTCTCTCTCTCTCTCTCTGTGTCTCTGTCTCTGTCTCTGTCTCTCTCTCTCTCTCTCTCTCTCTCTCTCTCTCTCTCTCTCTCTCTCTGTCTCTGTGTGTGTGTGTGTGTGCGCGCGCGCGCGCGCGCGCGCGCGCGCGAATCTCTGTTTATTGACGCTTACAGAAGCCAGAGGAAGGTGTCAGACCCTCTGGAGCTGTACTTAAAGCAGTGTGTGCGCAGTCTTAGTAAGGGAAATATGGGAGCCCAGCTAGAGTTCTCTGGAAGGGGCCGAAAGTGCTGAGCCCTCTCACCAGCCTTTAGTGCCTCTACTTTTTTTCTTTTTCTTTTGGTTTTTCGAGACAGGGTCTCCACATTTTTCAAAAGTGCAATGCAAGTATCCGTATGTTGGAGCTGGGTCTGAACTCTGCTGGCTTTCCCTCCCGTCCTGTAGTGCAAAGCAGTACAGCCCCTCTTTATATCATTTTCTCTGTTCCCAGGCAATCCTATTGCTGGCCAAGGGCTTAATACTCTGCGGTGTATTAGCATGACAAAAAGAAGTCCGGGGGAACAAACAAACTGGCCAGGTGTATCTGGGGCTGCCACTGTCTTACAAATTCTACTCGGAACCCTGACACAGGACCGAGAGTGCCCTCTTGGCGCTGGTTGCAAGTCATCAGCGGAGGTCAAAGGGTCTCCAGAGCTCTCACCTGGGGCAGCCGACTCCTGGGCCAGTGCCGGGTGGGCTCGCACCGCCACTGGGTGGGCCTGGCTTGGGCCCGACAGCACGCGCGCTCTGGGGACCCTCCCCGGGACCCGCTGGGGAATGGCGCGGAGACGGCTGCCTGGCGGGGCCGGGTGGGACGGCGAAATGGCTTTTCCAGCTCCGGAGTCCCGGCTGCACTGTTGACACAGTCGCCGATTTTAATGAGAAATCTGGAGCGTGCGTGGGAGACGCGGCGCGGGGCGCACAGATGCGGCACTGGCGGCGCGGCCCAAGGGAGAGCGCTGGGGCGCGCTCACCTTTGAACTGCCGGGGACGCTGTTTACCTTGGCTGTCCGAGTGGCAGTTTTACAGATATTAAATACCGACCCGAGGGGAAGCAGGGCTTGGGGGCCGTCTGCACCAAGGATCCCGTGCCCTCCCTGCAGCTGGCGGCCGGATTCTGTACTGGGGAGACTCCTGGCGCTCTGGTCTCATCCAGTCCCAGCCCGGCTGTCTCCTAATTCGATTTTCCGTGTCGGGAGGAGGAGGCCGAGGGCGGTCTGGGGCTTGCTCACACGCCTCCTTGGCATGTCTGTGTCTGGGAATTGTAGATCTCCAGTCCAGGCACCTCCTCGACGGCGCTCCGGGTTGCCTGACTCTCCTTGTCAAGGGGCAGAGGAGATCTCTCATTCTCTCTCTCTCTCTCCCCCAAGACTCTTGAGGGAAGGAGGAGGGTTCTGCCTGCGCCCGGGGCTTCAGCCGGCAGTCAGAAGGCTCCCCGCAGAGGCACAAGCCATGTTGATTTTACGGAGAAGGCTGCTATGCACATTTCACTGCTGATTTATTGGTTTTTAACTAGATCCTTATGCTGGGCTAAAAAAGCCATCTTGCACTTTGTAAGGCTCTGCTGACTGCTGCTGAAAATGACACAGGGGCTTCTCCTCCCCTCCCCCCTCCCACCTCACCGAAAGGGGCCACGGTGGAGGTGTAAGCCTAGGATGTGAGCCTAGGGCCCCCTCTTCCGAACAAGGAGCCTCCTGCTGCAAGCCTCCCAACCACCGACTCCCTGCGGTGTGCACTGGGGTGAGTGTGTTGGTGTGTGGAAGACTTTATGGGTCTGAACGGAGGGTCTGGGAGAGGCAGGCAGGTAGCGCGCTCGCTCACTTTTTCTCTATCAGACACCATAGAGCTCTTGCTGTGTATTTTAGTGAACTTGGCGGGAGATCTGGGAAGGCTACATAAACTCTCTGGTCTCTCTTTCTCTCTCTGATTTGTCAGCTCTGCCAGGAGAGTAGTTCTTACCTGTGATGTGGGGATCAAATGGAATCTGGAATCTGGCTCTAAGCCCCTCTAGCCCTGGCGGTCCAGCACACAGGTCGGGTGAGGAGTTAATGGTGAGGGTCCCCTTGGTGTCTTTCTCCCCATTCTGGCTGGTAACTCCTGACACAGGGAAACTTCTTAACACCAAGGGTAGCTAACTTCACATCATCTACAGACAGTGCTCCGTAATTCAAAGGGAGGACCAAACAATATAAACCGCACGTTTATAAATGATAAGGCACCTTCAGTCACCAGCTTACCAAAACCTCAGGTTAAGTTCTGCGAGGAAGAGAGGCTAAGGCATTAACCGGTGGAGCTTTCTCAGACCTGCCTCTGACTTGAAGCTTCTAGCTTGGAGCTTATTTCTTGATGTCTTGGTTGCCTCTCCTATTATTTAGCGGTGCTCCTCTTTCCCAGACCAGCTACGTGAGCAGACTGTGGGTGTAAATTCATGTTGGGAGCCAGGGGATGCTTTTTAGGGGGATGCAGACCTACATAAACACCCACCTTTAAGAAAGGCCCCTTCGGCCAGCCCTGAAAAAGACCCCAGAGAATAGGGTGGGTGCAGTGAAGACAGGTCTGATCGAGACCCCCACAACCCAGGGAGCTGAAGGAGGATGCTCGCGCATCTGTAGAAGTCATCAGCGGCTTGATGGGTCGCTGTTAAACAAAGATGGGATAAGGTTACACGTGTTTTCCGTGGGAGTCGGCTCCAATTTCAGCCTGATGATTTAGTCAGGTGTAAGCATGAAGTTTCCAATTTAGAGGAATAAATCTCCAGTGATTTTATTATCCCCTGTTTTACCCTGACACCCAACTTCACCCCGGCCCCCTGTCAAAGCCCTCATGATGTGTTTATATAGGACGCACTGTAATTGATTGGCGTGCAATAGAACATGACACAGAAAATGTGGCCTTCTCCACCAGGCTAACTCTGGAAGCTTCCATATTTCATCATCCTCCAGGCCCAATCAGCGCCCCCACTCACTGTGGTCACAAATTCCTGGGATTCTGGGTTGTCTGTGGATAGGAGTGTGGGGCCAAGGGGTTCAGCTGGGACCCCCCAGGTGGTCCCAGAGGGCCTGGAGCTGTGGGATGGAGAACACCAGAGAGAAGCATCTGTCCTGGGCTACGGAGCTGAGTGGATTTTAGGACCTCAGCTATTCTACCTGATGTGAGAGTAGCCAGATTGAATTTTCCATGGCTCCAATATATGGTAATTCCAATGTCCCAAGCTTCTAAAAAGGTCAATTTTGAGTAAAATTCATTTCAAGTGTCTATGATTCCATGGTGATATTGTAGAGCAATACATCTACAATAACATCATGTCATACAAAGTAATGCTATAATAATACCACTAAAATATGAATGCAATCTTCATATTAACAGAATGTTAAAGCCAATACCAATATTGCTATTATCACTTAATGAGGGTTTCAACATGCTCAGCATGGTACTAGACGTGCCATACAGTTCTTTTATTTAATTCTCCCAACAACATTATAAAGATATTGCTATGTCTGTTTGTACATGGTACCAATGAAGACCAAGAGGTTAGTACCATTCAAGTTGGACTGTTTAAGATTCTGAAATCTTAGCATTGCTACCCTATATGCAGCAAGCTAAAGTGGAGAAAGCAGACAGATGTGGGGTGAGAAGCAGTCTCAGTCCTGTGAGTTGTCAGCAGCACACAGTGTAGCCCATGTCACTGACCCTGTCCTCAGCCCCAGAAGAGGTACCAAGGTAAAGAGCATCCAAGCCCTAGGATACAGAATGAGGGGCCCAGATGTCCCAAACTTTGATGGCAGAAAGTTCCCTCTGAGTCCTATAGAACCCCGCTGTTTTTTAGTCTGAAGGGGCAAATCGCTGTAGCTCAGGCTTTCAATCAGCTCTCTGGCTTCCATGATGGGTGGGGCATATCCAGTGACAGCAATCTTCTGATTATAACGAGCTAAAGTTTACTTTGTTGTGCTTTGATTTAGGGCTTTCAGCTCTGTTTGTCCTGTTGGGCCACAGAACACATCTGCTTCCTCTGCCCAACGACTCTGCAGAGTTCAAGATGCAGTAAATAGAATGTTTACTCACTTACCACTCATCCATCAACACCCTTCCCACCCTCCCTCCTCTCATATACTTCCTCACCCATCTGCCCATCCATCCACCCATCCATCCACTCATCCATCCACCCATCCATCTACCCATCCATCTATGCATCCATCCACCCATCCACCCCCCCAATCCATCCTCAATTCATTAAGTACTTCAGCTTTCCATCAAGCATTCACTCATCCATTTGGATATTTATTAATTCATTGGGTGACAACTCAAAAGTCATACTGATGAGGAACTCTGAGGTGGGACATGAAAATATGATTTTAGTAAACTTGGAGAGATCAATAAGCAGAAAATGTCTGTCAGGTAGGGACATTTTTGTCCAATGAGGAGTCCCGTTTCTGCATGTGATCAGGATGAAGAAGAGAGTTATAAGGGTGGGTGGGCTCAGGACAGCTTCTTGTGTTCTTCACTTCACAGGAATGGTTCTTAAACCTTCCTAATGCTGCAGCCCTTTAATATAGTTCCTCATGTTGTGGTGACTCCCAAGTGTAAAATTATTTTCATTGCTACTTTATAATTGTAATTTTGCTACTGTCATGAATTATAATGTAAATATCTGTGTTTTCCAATGGTCTTAGGCGAAAGGGTCATTCAGCCATGAAGGCATCACAAGGCACAAGTTGAGAACCACTGCTTTACAGACTGGGGACTCAGATACGATCTTTGCTTGGACCAATACTGAAGTTCTGTCCCAGACTTAATCTCAATTCCATTCACCCATTCCTTTGCTCAACACAAGCATTACCTGTGTCATAATCCTCAAATATGATAGTGACAACACTCAGTGCATCCCCTTGGAGAGCTGATTGTCTAGAGTGGGAAACAAATGCAAGCAAACAAGTCGAGCGGTTAGGATTGTTCTAGATTGTGAAGGGTTATTACACAAAAGAGCAGGCATCCACAGAGCAGAGAGGAAGACAGCATTTTAGACAGGACAACCAGGACTCTCTGGCAGTTTGCACTGGAGATGAAGGAGATGGACTAGGGTCAGAGGTGACAGGAGGCTTGGGCCCTTAGGTGTGGAAAGATGAACAGTAAACTGAGAGTGCCCTTGGAAGAGCTGCCCAGAAAAATCAACTCTTGACTCTCTCCACAGGGCATTTCCGGGTTTACCTCACTTGTCTGGGCACCAGCCTCATTCCTGGTGAAGAAAGGGGACAACAAATGTCTTGCCTGGATCACAGAGTGGGCCAGGGGATCAGGACATATCATGTCCAGGGTGCAATGTGGCTCCTGGCACTCACCTGTTCTCCGAAGTCCCAGGTCTCTGGAGGTTGTGTGTGTGTGTGTGTGTGTGGGAGACTTCCATCCTATCTGTCCTCTTCTGAAGTGAAGGCATTGTGGGGCTTCTCCCTTTGGGAACAGGGCATAGAGTGTTGGTTAGCTCAGCTAGTCTGGAAGCTATGCCTCCAGACACCTGATCTCTCACCCTGGCTCTGGCTTGCTATGGGACACTGGAGGACCTCTTTTCTTCTGGAGAGCTCAGCTTCCCTCATGGCATAGGGCTAAGCTAGGCAGCCCTGGTGGATCTTTCTAGGGAGGACACACTCGGTTTGACTTGGGGTTAACTAGATGAGAACTTCAACATGGTCTCTTAGTTCTGATATCATACCCAGCTACCCCATGAAACAATTGTCTTAATGTAGTAGAACATTTTATCTTCTAGAAAACTGACAGCCCGACACAGGGTCCAGGCAGGATTTAACCTCGAGGGATTGATAGTGCTTTTGATTGCTGGTATCCAAAGATGGTCCACTATGGACCATACCTCTTGTGTGCAGGACCCTGTGGGATTCCCGCTCATACTGAACCTGGGCTCACGCTGTGACTCTTTCAACAGTACGTAGCAAGGGGACTGGCGTTCTGGCTGGAAGGTATTCTACTGATGTATAAAAAAATCATGGCATACCTAGAGGCTTAAAATGGTGCCTATTTATTTGTGTGAGTTGAGTCCAAGTATAGGTGGGCTCTCTGCCCAGGATCTCATGGGGCTGAGTCCTAGGAAGCAATGTTTAAGTGCATGCCAGTTACTGGCCGGAGCCAGTACTTTGTGGCCACAAAGACCATATGCCAGGCATGGCTCTAAGTGCATTTCAGCTTATTCAGTTGACACAGGGCCCTAAGAAGTGGGAAGAAGCACAGCATCATGTCACAGGTGATGAGATAGAACACGGAGTTGTTAGGTCTCTTGTTCAGCGTCACCATAGCAGAACGCAGAGATGTTAGATCTCTTGCTCAGTGTCACATAGCCAGGGAGCGATGAATCCCATCTCTTTCCTGTATGCACAGTCACTTATGAGAGTCTAGAATTTCGGAGTTCTAGAAATGTAAGATTCAACAACCTCCCCCCCACCCCAGGTTCTGATATCCTCAGATTCCATCTGTTTGAAGCGTCTTGAATCCTCAAGTGCTAAAATCCTAGAATTCTCATATTCCAGCTTGAAAGGCAAATAAATGCCTGGCATCTGCAGGGGTGAGGGTCAGGGGAGTAGAGAGGGAGTGACCCCTCAGCCTTGCCAGTCTCTCTGCTCTAAGAGGCTGCTGCTGCCCCTCCTGGAACTCAGTTCAGGGCTCTGAAATCTGACACCTCCTTGGAACTGTGAGCCCTAGGTGGTTGAGAGCAGGAGGGAGAGCTCACCAATGATGGGCCTCCCGCAGCATCCTAGGGTAAGGGCCAGAATAAGCAGTGGGATAGGGACATGGAGTTCCCTGAGAATGATAACATTCTCCGCACCCTGCAGACCCCAGATAAACCTATGTTGCCCTCAGCACTGCTGAGGCGGGAGGAGGAAGAGGGAGGTGGTGAGACCACCACCCCAGGCAGGTGTTGTATTTCTGATGGAGCCTGGGACAGTACCTGGTGGTCCTGAGATGGATGTCTGCTCCAGGACCGCAGGGAGGCCATCCAAAGCCCGGAAGCAGAGCTGGCTGGCCACGTTGTGCAAGTGAAGATAAGGAGCCCTGCAGGTCAGGGTTGACATGTGGAAGCATTTAGGAGCCTGGGCGCTTAGGCAGTGCGGAAAGAAATGTCCTGGAGGGCTGGCAGTACAGAGGTTCCTGGACTCTGGCAGCCTCGTTCTACAGATGGTGAGACTGAGGGAAAAAAATTTGTCGCCATGATATATATAGTTAGCACGAAGTTCAGTAAAATCTCTAGTACCCATGGACTTCTGCTACACTGGCAGCATCTCTCATCAGACTTGGGGCGGGGCCTTTGCTGGTATCCTGTACTATGGTGCCAACCATTCCTTTTCTTCTACTGAAGTCTTGCTCCCTCAAGGCCCGGATCCACTGCTGCCTCCTCCAGGAAGTCCTCTCCAGTCTCTGGTGTTCTTATTCCCTCTTCTCTGAGGCTTAAGACCATTCCGTCTACAACTCTTTCTTTTTGATATCACTTTCTTCAGACTAACTGGCATCTTTTGTTCAGATTCTCCAGGCAAATTACACACATTTCCTTATAGAATACCCAATAATGGCTCTTTTGAGAGATAAGAAGCCCTGAGAAGTACAATTATGTGCTTGAAGTCATACACAAAGTTCTAGAGATGGGATTCACACTGTAGTTTAACTGGATCCCTTGCTTGCACTGAAACCCCTGCACTTCCACCTCCTTAGAGGTCTCACTCATCTTCAGGGACATGGCTTGTGTCCCTCCTGCCTTCATATGACCACTTGACCCTTTGCTGTCAGGCACAGGGCTGCTGCTGTCTGTGTGTGGCTGCTTCCAGCACTGGCCCCAAATTGCTTGGTGGATGATAGGTTAATGATAGACTCTGAGGCTGTACAGCATCCCAGTGGGGAGTGTCCAGGCATGGTCTGGTCTCTATTCTAGAGACTGCCTCCTGGGTGGCTGGCTGAGTTAGCCTTTGAAAGACAGATGAGAGAAGATGGGCCACAGAGAAGCCAGCTGGAGGAGAGCTGTATGTTGCTGAAATCAGAGCCACAAGCCTTAGTTGCTGTGGTGATGGGGGGTGGGGGTGGGGGAGTCCATGGGTGTTAAGGAGTGGCAGCATGATGGAAAGTTCTAGGGCTCCTCAGGGAGGAGTGTCACTGGATATGCTTCATGGCCCCTCTCAGGACTCTTGCCTTTGGTTTTGGTGACAGGAGATCACTACCTCCCTAAGAGGGTGATTCTGTGGCATTTCCTGGAAGGGTTTCTGGGGCAGAAGCATCTGGAGATAGAGTGGGGTCATGGGGTGAGCACTGGTCTTCCCTACCACTCATGCTTCTGTCCATCCCATAAATCATATCCATCTCTTCACCTGCAGAGCCGATCTTCTGGTCCAGGGCTTGTGCTGGACCAAGGCAGGAGGTGGAGGTACACGGTTCATCAGAGCCTCTTGATGACCTGGCAGAAACAGGCCTATAAACAGAATATAGCAGTCTGGCTGTGGCAATACCCGGAGGAGAGTAACTGAGAATGGCAAGTGAGGCAGGCCTTGGGGCTCAGCACAGCCACATTGGTGTGAGAACTGAAATCTTCAACCCAGTTCAGATTGAACGGCCCAGGCTTTGAGGGAACGTTTTTTCTCATCCTAGGAGTTGCTTGTGCAAGAAGTTCACTGGCCCTTCTAAAATAAGTAAGGCTAATTAGACACCTTGGCGCAGGCTCAGCCACCTTCCAGGTTGCAAGCGTCTTCCTGCTTAATACATTTCCCACTTCAGTTTCCTTACAAGCTTTGGGATTGGTAAGAGAGCATTTTCATCAGTCACCTATCAGAAGAGAAAAGGGAGACCCAGAGGAGAAGGGGATTCTTCCAAGGCCGTGAGGAAGCTTCGGAGGGTTAGGATCAGAGTGTCTTTTTCCTGGCCTCTTAGGTCACGTGCATATGGCTGGGAACTCTGTGCATGTGTGGTGTATGTACTTGCTCAGGTGGACATGTGCATGTGTGCATGTAGGTACATGTGCACATGAGTGCACATGGTTGTGGTGTGGAGGTGAGAGATTGACATTGAGTATTTCCCTTGGTTATTCTCCACCTTATTTTTCGACACAGAGTCTCTCACTGAGCCTGGAGCCTGCCTGGCCAATGAGCTCCAAGCTTGTCTCTGTGCTCCTGCTGTTAGGGTTACAGGCCAGTACCATCATGCCCAGCTTTTATGTGGGTGCTGGGGATTTGAACTCAGATCCTCATGTTTGCATGGCAAGCGTTTTACTGACTGAACCATCCCCCACAACAAGCCTCCAGCAATCTATCTCTAATGATTCCTCAAGCCTCAGCAGAGGCTGAGGGAAAGACCTTGCAGGCAAGGTCTTGAGGAGGGGAGAGCCACTGTCAGTGGGGAGTTTTATGTCTCTTCATACAGTAAGTGTCAAATGGAATTGGGGCTCACTGGAGGCTTATAGGGCTGTCTCTGCACAGAGGCTTATGGGGCACCAAGGAGGGAAGAAACTGGGAATCTAGAAGTGAAGAGAGCAGAGAAGGCCTATCCTCTAGAGGGCCACATGGAGCCTCAGTGAAGGATCCAAGAACCAGGCACACCAGGTTGGAGCGCCTGCTTTGCTGCTTCGCAGTGAGCAGGTTACCAACATCTGTGTGCCTCAGCTTTCCCAGGCTAACATGACACACAGTCACCCAGATAGAGCAGCTCATTCGGTTATCTGGAGGACCAGATGAGGTTATGCCTGAAATGTGCCTGGCAAGGGTCCCACACACTCAGGAGACATTAGATGCAGCGGTGACTGGTGACTTGCTTTCTCCTTGACAGAGGAAGTGAGACCTTTTATAGCTAGATCCTTCCTGCCTTGGGAATGCCCACAGTTCAGGGGTCACCTGGGAGGGAGGAGGGTAGCCACCCCTATCTCCACAAGCCATCACCGGAGGAGGAAGTGGCCAGACTGACTGCAGTCCCTGTGATGCTGAGTGAGCGACTACCTCGAAGCCCCATGCCAGTCTGTCCCCAGTGATAAATCACACACACATTTTTAATGATTATTTAAAGCTTTTGGCTGCAGGCCCAATCTGGAAGGGCTGTTTCAGTATTGGTCAGGCTGGCTGTGGCAGATTGAAGGGAAGCTTGTACATCACTTTGCAATGGTGGCTTCTTTTATTCCATTATTTTCTTAATAGACTCACTGACAAAATATTGCTCTTGGCCCCAGCCTGGCCAACAGCTTATGTTTGGAAGTAGCAGGCTGCCTGCTCTAGGGAACAGCAAGATTTCCCTCCAGGTGGTGGCAGGCACAAGGACTCAGCAGTTCCTGACACCCCAGGGTGTTACAGGGAGTGAGTCTCTGTTGGGTGGTCTCCAGGCCTGGGCCCCAATGCTTGCTCTATGCAGGAGGCTGTGGATCCTTGCAGGGGACCTGTCATTCATTTAGCAAAGGTTGACACTAAACTCGGGTACTCAACACCATTCCTATCACACCCTGCCAGAACCTGGGGAGCTTTGGAGGACCTTCTGAGGCACAGTTTGTCATAGTGTGCCTCATAGAACTCTAGGATTTCTTGGACGTAGAGCTGGCTTGTAACTAGGCTTAGGAGTGCAGAGGAGGAGCGATCCAGCCACTCATCTTATTCCCGACCTAAGCAACCATGATTTTATTTTGCTTTAAAGTTGCCTTTCATTGTAAGGGTTTATTTGAAGAAAGACTCACTCTACTGGTTAGGGGGATAAAAAGCTTTACTGCTAGCTAACTTCCTCATTGTACGAAAGGGGAAACTGAGGCACAGAGAGTGGACTGACTTGCCCTAGGTCATACAGACACTGGCAGAGTAAGGATGTCTCTCCTGACTCCCAAGTTTTGTAGGGGAGCTGGAGTCAGCGTGTGAATCAGAGACCAGGAAACCCTGGTCTGGAGCCAGGCTTGCAGGGTTGTCTCAGGTATGTGTGCACCTCCAAAAGAACACCCTGTCCCAGAGCCTCTCTCTCGGATGATGTTATAACCAATGCCATTGGCTGAGTGGCTCACATACAGAAATGTATTCTCGCAAAGATCAAGGAACCAGATGCCTGCATGGCTGGGCTCTGGAGAGGGTGCTCTCCCTGGTTTGCAGAGGGTCTTTTTTCCCCCATGGTCTCATCTTGGGGAGAGCAACAGGAAGGGAGTGAAGGAAAAAGTGAAAGGGGATAACGAGGGAAGAAGGAAGGGAAGGAAGGGTGGAGTGGAGAAGAGATTTTTCACCTCTTTTATGAAGGAATTAGTTCTATCTTGGGGGCCTTACCTTGTCACCTAAACTAATCCAGACACCTCCCGAAGGCTCTTTTCAAATATCCCCACATTGAGGACTAGAGTTCCAATATGCACATCTCATCTCGGGGAACAGAAATTTCTACCGTTACACAGGCGATTCAGTTTCTATGGCTCAATGGGAGTGGCCTCCGTGGGGTCCAGCAGCTCTGCCTGATATCTAGCCAGATACTTGAGTCCAAGGCGTAGGAGCTTGGGGCCTATTGGAGAAGAGTCTCCCGGAAGCACAGGCTGGAGGCATGCTTGGGTTGCTAAATATACGTGAGTTTTAGCAGACAGCAGTAAGGGGTCTATTGAATTGTCTTAGCAGGTAAGAGCACTTGCTACACAAGTCTTATGATCTCTATATATATGCTGTGATGGGCACACACACACACACACACACACACACACACACACACACACACACAATCAGCATTATCTATGAACTGGCAGTTCTCCGTCTGCTCTCCAGCCTGTTCACCCATGGCAACTGCTGACCAACTTTTTCTCCTTGAAGTAGCCTGTTCTGTCTATTTTATTTTTTAAAAGTGCTATGTGTATAGGTGTTTTGCCTGCCTGTAAGTCTGTGTAAAACGTGTACAGCCTGGTGCCTGAGGAGGCCAGAAGAGGACACCAGATCCCCTGGAACTGGAGTTACAGATGTTTGTGAGCTGCCATGTGGATGCTGGGAATTGAACCTGGGTCCTCTGCAAGAGCAGCATTGACTCTTAACTGCCAGTCTCACCAGTCCGCATATAGTTTAAAAGTGCTGTCTACGAAGGTGCAGACAGGGTTTAGGAAGCCTGCAAGGGATGGAACTTGGCCCTTGTGGTTGGTAGGACAGGAACCTGGCTAAGACATCAGGGAGAAATCACTGAAACCTGGGGCGACCTCACTGCAGGCCCCAGTCCCTCAGCACGATCAGTGCCCCACCCCAACACCCTACATTTCTATGTTCCTGTTGATGAGGTCTTCACACACCGGCCTTGGAGATCCAGGACCGAGCAGAGGTGGGTGGAGGGTGATGAGAAAAGGCAGTGACAGACCGCTTCTCACAAACCAGCGCATGGAAGGCATCGGAGCTGCACAAGCACAGGTAAACCACAGGGTCAGTGCTGGAAATGAAAGGCTCTTGTCCGGGTTTGTGTCCTGACTGTCACTGGGAAGGTGTAATAAATTCCCAGCCCCTATCCCTCACTCTCTGACAACTTCTCCCACTCAGTAACTTGCTTGCAAATTTGGTTTGCTTTGTGAAAGATGATCCTCCTGCTGCAGGAGTTCCCTTGCCCCAATGTGGCATTTCCCACTCAAATGGCCTATTCATCCCCGCTTTCATATTTAGGATCTGCTGACTTTGGCTTGATCCAGGTTTTAGCTTTCCAAAGAAACAGCTTAAGTGCTGGAGAATGGGCAAGTACGTGGCAGAGAGTTGGGGAGAAGGATAGACCCCGGGGAGAACTGTAAATGTCCAGTAGACTGCCTTAGTGAGCTACGGTGTCCAGGAAGGGACAGGATTGTGTGTGTGCCCATCCAGTTTTGTTTAGTTCTATTTATTAATTGTTGTACATTGATGATTTTCTGTAAATACACACTTCTGTAAAGCCAATTATCACAATAACCCTGCTCAGAAGGAATTAACTTCTGCTTTTTCAGAGGAGGCACTGTAGGTATACAGAGGTCAAATGACTTACCAAAGGTCACATAACAGTCTGTTTCAGAGCTAAGATTTGAACTGAGGTGGCTTTCTCTCAAATCTCTGTGAGTGGTTAAGTGCCTGGTCACTGGAGACCTTTAAGCAGAGGCTGAATGGCCACCTGTCATGGGGGCGGGTATAGCTCATTCGTGGGGGCGGGGTACAATCCAGGAACTCCAGTGGATGCCCAAACTATGGAGAGCACAGAAATCTGTAAATACTATATACTACACACACACACACACACACACACACACACACACACACACACACACA
>OU015754.1:50172143-50191178 GCA_907169655.1 Acomys percivali | reverse complement strand
ACACACTTGCTTGGGAGGAAGCTAGCTTCCATGAAGTGGGCAGTCCTATGGGTAGACTCATGTTGAGGCATCACAATCTTGACCCCTCTGGGAGGGCATTCAGGATTGCCAATGAAGAACAACTGGAAGCAACTGTATTGGCTTCCATTTAGCAACTTACCTGTAATGTTATCTTGACCCCGAATCGTAGCTAAATTGCTCACAGGGAAACCGAGAGGAAGAAAAATAATTTATAAAATCTGCTTTGGAGGTAATTTATCATGCAGCAATAGCAGAGTGCATATGCGTCTGTGATCGGAGGATAGTGACAGCTAGTTGATGGCTGAGGAGACAAGGGTATCTGGGCCACATGTGTCTCACCACTCAGCAGGCTAGCCTGAGAGTCCCCCCTTGGTGGCATCCCTTAGCTCCCAAAGGCAGTAAAAATAGGCAAACCTTGGTTTTCATCACATTTGCCTGCATCACATTTGCTGATGGTCAGTTGGCCAAGTAAAGCACACAGCCAAGTAGCATCGAAGGGTGAAGACAGAGAGACACCTCTTGATGGGAGGGACAGAATCTGTGGCCACTTTAGCAATTGCAAAGCACAAGACTCATGTACAGGCCCCCAGCACACTCCATGTTTTCCCCTCCTCTGCTTCTTCACTCTTGAAGCATTTCCCTTGTTAGACTGTCACCAAACACTTACTAGGCAACTGTTATGTGGCAGGTGCTGTAGCAGTCAAGGCCTCGATCGATGTGAACAGCAGGCTTTTTGAGAAGCCCCATTTCATGAATGGCCAAACAAGGTGACAGCCTACCATTGTAAAGCCAGTCACTGACAGAGAGGCAGGACACTAACTCAGCTCCAGCCAAGTGTGGAACTGGGTTACTTGCCCTAGCAAGATGCGCAGAACTTTCTACTTAGTCTTTAAGACACACATAAGCAAAATACGTAGAGGCTGGTCTCTGACTGTGTTCTCTGGAGGAATCTCGATCAGAGACTGCTGGTTGGGGCACTAGGAACCTGACCTGGGACGGGTTGGGTGGGGGGTGGGTGGGGGGGAGAGGAGTTGGAAATTCCAGATGTGGACAAAAGCCAAGGTGATTTTTATGTTTCACTTCTTCCTTCTAGCTTGGATCTGAAAAAAGAAAGAAGCTGTCTACTAGGAGGGAAAAAAAAACCTTATCTTCGTTACTAAAGAATAGGGGAAGGAGGGAAGAATAGAGGAACGCTGGAAGAGGAGGAGGAGGAGAGAGAAGAGGCAGAAGACAAAAATAGGAAGAAAGAAATAAAAGTCATGGAAGATTAAGACGTAGCATCCAGTGAGATGATTTAGCAGGTAAAAGTCCTTGCCATGCAAGCCTGACAACCTGGATTCCATCCCTGGACTCACCGAAAGAACTGGCCGGGGTGGTGTGCCCATGCAATCCCAGCACCCCTATGGCCAGACAGGAAATGGAGGCAGGAGCATATCCCGGAAGTTCTCAGGTCAGCTAGCCTGGGGTACAGAGCAAAGCAGAAACAGAGACAGACTCTGACTCAAAAACCAAGATGGGAGAAAGAACTGACTCCTGAAAACTGTCCTCTGACCTCCACATGCTTGCTAAGGCACATGCATCCAGCACAGACATACATCACATGCAACAGTAATGAAAACGAGAAAGAACACTATATATAATTCAATCAGAAGACAGGTGTTGTCAACATGAAGATGATTGTGTCATGATAGGGGAAGCGAACGCTAACAGCAGGGTCGGAACGCAGGTGCTGACGAGACGACAAACTCCTTTTCTCATAAGCAGCTCAATGTCAACCAAAAAAAAAAAAAAATTGGGGTTTCTTGATATCATGAGAATACTTGCCAGAAGCCCTATTTATTTAATTACACCTTGGAGTCGGGGAAAGAATTGTCACATTAGAGGTGCACACTTAGGAAAATTAACCGCTGGCGTACAAGTCGTTCCTATGCGAAGGTCACAATCAGGGCTTGAGCACACACGGGAACACCCATCAGCCCACAGCCCTTTAGTTAGTCCATCAGTAACTGCAGAATGTCATGGCCATGCGGTTGTGTTTGATGTGTGTGAGCTCAGCTCTCAGCTTCTCTCCCTTCTTTTCTGCTCCCCTCCCCTTCTCTTTTCTTCCCTTTCTCCCTTCCCTCCTTCCTTTCTCACTCTCCCCTCCCTCACTCTCTGCCAAGATTAGCCTAGAAATTATTTAAAAAAAATTTTTTTTAGATTTTAATTTAATTATGACATTTCTTCCTTTCCTTTCCTTCCTCAAACCTTCTTATTTACTCCTGACCTCTCTCTTTCAAATTCATGGCATCTTTTATCACTGATTGCTATTGCATGCATGTATGTGTGTGTGTGTGTGTGTGTGTGTGTGTGTGTGTGTGTGTATGTATGTGTGTGTGTGTATACGTATACATGTATATTCCTAAATATAATCTGTTAGTTTATATAATGTTATTTGTATGATGTATGAATGTTCTTAGGGCTCAGCCTTGAATTCCCCGAGTGCTGGGGTTATAGGCATCAGACACCATGCCTAGCTATGAACTTTATTCCATTCAAATCAACAGGCTAGGGCTGGTGAAGGAGTGTAGCTTAGTGGGAGGGCATGTGTACAGCATGTCTGAGGGCCTGGATGCAGTCCCCAGGACTCTCACCCCCCTACCCCAAGCAACAGGATAATCTCAAGCAACAGGAAAATATTAGTGTTTTGTGGGCATTTCTGATTTGGATAAACACACAGGTCTCTCCCTCCCTGTCTGAATATTTCTGGAAGTCGAATAAATAGCTTTAAAAATAAATTAGCGGGAAGCTTTGGCAGGCGTGTGTTTATTGCCTAACGTATAGGACTTGATAGATCAATTTGTCAGGCCACTCCAGAGCATTCTCTGATCTGTTTGAGGGGATTGGGTGGTTTTACCTGCCAGTCACTGCACTGACAGGAAGGTGACAGGCTGTCTCCTGCACAAACAGAAACCTCATTTTCACACCAGACTAACAATTTCTGAAGACACGGAAAGCAGTAACTAGGAGTCCGAATTTGACAGTCAGCTCTGTGATTCCTATCGTAGGTGGCACAATGGAGCTCACACTGCCCACACAGCGGGGCCTGGGCACGAGCTTCTCATATTGGAGGCTGACTTGTGACCATGACTTACTGATACCCTGGCTGATTCCATAAGCCTAAACTGGAGAACAGGTCTAGGATATGCTAGGCCTGAGAAGAATGAAAATAGAGGCTGTAGAGATGGTTGAGCAGTTAAGAAAGAGTGCTTCTTGCTCTCCCAGAAGACCAGAGCTTGGTTCCCAGCACCCATATCAGGTGGCTCTCAACTAGTCGTTAACTCCAGCTCCAGACAACAGAGTCCCCTTTCTGACCTCTTTGGGCACTGGTACACTTGCAGAGTATACATACACATAAATAAAAATAAACGTTACAAGAAAAAAAAAAAAAGAAATAGCCTGAGAGTAATTTATCAAAAAGGGATAAAACCAAATGTTTGGTAAAAAAAAAAAAATTATCATGTCTAACATATTAAAACAATTCTAAGTTGACGCATGAAATTCTTTTGTCTCTGTTGAATCTATCTCTGCAATAACCATTGCTGCCTACGTGTTTGAACTTGGTCTTTATGTGAACGAGTAGTAGAGATTTTTACAGGTATCTAGTCAACTTCCCCTGACTCCCCCACCTTTACTTCCATTAATTAAGAATACAGACGAAGCGACATAGTTTTATTACAGCTCTCAGCCTAGTTTGAACCATGGTTCAGACAAGCTAAGGTAAGTAGGCTTTCTTACTCGGGGTAATGTGGATAGCATTGCGGCCTTCTTGGACTGTGGTTTTTGTGTTTGAGAAGATGTTTAGCCTTACCAAGAGCCCTCTGGGTGCACATGTAGGAGCATCGATGTTCTGGAATGAGATTAGCCTCTCCGTTAGCTGTGAGTTGTGCAGATCATGGAATGTCACTTATAACGGGACTAACCCTATCAATGGGTATATTTACCAAGCCACACTCACACAGCAGTAGCAATCACTATTTATTGAATATGTACTCAGTACCCATCCCAATAGTTCTTTGGGTCCCCCCAGAGCAACCTCATGAGGTTTTTAATTATTATTATGCCCATTTTATAGAGGAGGGATCCCTAAGAGTGTAGGAAGAGCAAACGAGTTCACATATAAAACTCCCAGCCTTGTGCCTGGGACCTAGTGAGGATTCATCAGAGTGATTATTTGCAGACGAGGTAACAGCCACTCCAAGGGCTGGCTGGAGAGACAGGCTTACCTGAAAGGCATGAAGAAGCAACACACAGAGGGCTGTAGAAGCGTGGAAGCCGGGGAGCCGCTCCCTCCTGGGAAGTTATGCAGGAAGGCTTCCCAGAGGACACACAGCAAGGTGGCAGAACCCATTGCTCATTCCCTCAGCTCAGTGCTTTTTTTCCTTTTCTTAGGAGAAATGTTGTCCCACAGGACACACGGCCGCCCAGCTCGGTGTTACAGCTACCATCACTCCTTGCAGTGTGGTGAAGTTGGGGAGTCTGAATTTCCCCACTAAATGTGAACGAGGGTAAAGTTGCTTGCTACCGTGGCCCAGGCTGAGCCTGGCTGTGGTAGACGGGAGCAATGTTGGTTACGAGAATGCAGAGGAGACACAAAGCAGTAGGAAACTGGGGCCCTGGCGAAGCATAGCTGTCCTGGTTTTGTTTTTTTTTTTTGTGTTTTTTTTTTTTTTTTTTTTTTTGTGTGTGTGTGTGTGTGTTTTTGTGGACCACATGCCACAGCTAAAACATTCTACGAGAAGGGCCAAACTTCTTTCCTGTTTGAACCACTGCGTTGTGGGTTTTCCTATCTGAACCCATGAGTGTGTTACTTGGAAGACTAAATAATGCTTCATGTAAAGAGAGAAGAGGCAAGTAGGGCTGAAGGAACAGCAAGTCCAAAGACATAGAGAGCAGAAGGCAGGAGCGGTTCAGGAAGATCCCCATATGGTTATTCTGAGGACCAGACACGATGCCAATGAACAGAAAGGCCTTACGGTGCCCATTGCCACATACTAAGTCCACAATAGCTAAGAGCCACATGTATTCTCTCTGTGATACACATGGCTTCACAGATTCTGTTCTGTAGAATGGGGGTGAGGATTCCAGTGTCTAGAACTTTCCATTTTAGGGTAGTATGAAGGGTCTGAAGAAATCCTACTGGGGAGCAAGATTAAAGGAAACATAACCATGGGGAGATGGGTGAGCATCCCGGCTCCATGCTTAAAGTTGTTTGGGTTCATACAACCTCTGCTGTTTTCCTGTCACTCAGCTCTGCCTGATGCTTGTTGGCTCAGCACTAGCATTTTCTGGATGAGTCCGGGGTATACCGTGCTCCAAAAATGTTCAGGGTGGGCTTAGAAAGCTCATATCTATGATAGCTGCTCTTCAGCCTTCAAGACTGTACAAACGTTGAGTGCTGCGGAGGACTCCCTGGCCTGCTCTAGCTCCTCACTGATTTAGGTGTTGCTACCCCTGCCAGAGAGGGCGCTGTTCCAGGGCAGCAGTGTTTTGCTTCTCTGATGCTTGCCCAGGTAGACGGGAATCTCAGTTTACAGAGCTGTATCCTTGTGACCTCAGGAAGTGTCTCTCCTCCTCAGAGCCTTATTTCTGGCTGTTGCCTTTTGATCTTCCAGGAAGTCCTCTGGCTCTCACCCATGCATAGGGACTTTGGGGCTTGCCATGACCTGTGTGGTCCTTCCCCTCCCTCGCTTCTCTTCTCTTCTGCTCTCTTCCTTTTCTCCCTCCTGCATCTCCCCACTCCTTTAGTCCTCTGCCCACTCCCTGGCTCATCCTCCTCCCTGTGCTCCTCCCTCCTTCTTTCGCTCCACTCCTCCCTGTGTTCTACTCCTCCTCCCTCTAGCCTTTTCCTCTTCCCTGCGCCCCTTCCTCCACTACAAGTGCACCTCCCTCCTCTGCACACACCTCCCCTCGTGCCTCCCCCGCCCTCCTCCCTGCTCCCTCCTGCTTGCTGCTCCTCCGCCGGGCTGGGGCGCGGGCCGGGCGCACGCTGGGTGGTCCGGCGGCCGGGGGCGGGCGGTAGCCTGCAGGCGTAATTGGCATGCACGCCGTTGTAGCCGAGACCGCTTAATAAAGCATTACATATCTCACCGCTTCCATATTTCATTACCTCACGCGGAGCCTGTGAGAGGGCCCTAATGGGAGTCAGCTGTGTTTTTACTTTCTGTTGTCGGCGGGGACGGGCTTCTCAGTGGATTCTTTGAAATGAAATAATGCGATGCACGCCGCGATAAGGGCCGGCCATAATGAGGCCCAGGCCGCCAGGCGGCTGCGATTGCTCCAGGTGTCGCGTATTTGGGCTCTGAGGACCAGGAGGAGGAGGGGGGCGGCGCCGTCATAGGAAGACTAGGAGGGGAAGGCACTAGGCTGGGTGCCGCAGAGAGGAGGCGGAAGAGGGAGGAAGCAGAGGCGAGCCAAAAAAAAAAACGGCTGCTGGCCAGTCCTGGGACCCTGGTTCAAACCCTTCCTGGCCCAGGCTGGTCGATGTGGTGCCCCCAGGCAACAGCGCAGCTACACTGACGATGGGGGCGCACCGAAGGGGGAAAGGCTGGCTTCTTCCGGAGTTGAGATTTCTCCTACTTTCTGCAATGATCCCTTTCTGGACGCTAACTTCTCTGGGGATGGGTTTATGTGCAGAAGTGGTGGCGGGAACCCCTGTTCTGAGTCCCATAGCTGAAGTCCCTTGATTGAAGGTTGCGCTACAGACTTGAAAACTCCTCAAGTGTTTCCTTGGTGCAAGCTCTGGCTGTCTCTATCACTCTTATGTCTTCTGGGTGTCTCTTAAATAGGCCCACTTTCCACCCTTTCCGGGAGCAGATGTGTAACACGCCTCCAGTCTGGTGTGCATCTCACACTAAAGGAACCCCTCTATCTAAAGTGCTGGCCCAATGCCATTGCTCTTTTACCTGTGCCTTTCTGGGGCTGCCTTGAAGCATTCAGCTCTCAGACAGCCTCATGATGTCTCCTTAACTTGGGTGTCAGCACTTCCTCAGGTGTGTCACACTCAGCGTCATCACTAGCTCTGACAAGCTAAGAAACCCAGCTCTCACCAAGGCCATCAGAGGTTTCACTGGGTGACTGCGCGCTCTGTTCTCTTAATGCTGAAAGTCTCTCCCACATGGGCCATTCCCAGCCAGAGACCTGCAGGCTCTCCAGTCGATGCCATGGCTACGCTTTCTGGAAGGCTTCTTACCACAGGCTCCATTGCTCCAAAGCTGGAGGTCCTATCTTCCTTCCTGAGCCTCAGTTTCTCCATATGTACAACGAGAAAGTTAGGGGCTGTACTCTACGGTATACATGCTCATGAACTGGCCTGAGGGGTGGTAGTTCATTCTTAAAGGAGAAACAGGCAGTTGGAGTTTGTGAGCACACCATATCACACTAGCTACATTGGCCGGACCCCAACACTGGAGCTTTCCATGTGCATTGGGGTCAGGTGCCATGTGTGCACATGTGCATGTCTGTGTGTTCACGTGCATGTCTGTGTGTTCACGTACCTGTAACACCATGGCACCAGTGTTGGTGGAGCAAGCTAACCTTTTCACAGTTCTCTAACAGCATGGAGCTCTGTGAGTCAGGCTAGGCAGAGGTATACAGATTGGGCCAAAGTCTTAAGCATCCAGCTATAGGGAAGGGAATGGTGGGGAAGCAGAGCAAGGCAAGACTCTGCCCTAGCCCAGAGAACCAAGCTGGGCCCTCCCAGTACAGGCCTCTCCTTCTCTATTGCTGCCTCTATTTCTCTAATGACTTTTCATTGCCTAGTAGCTCCGTTCAGGCCTGCTTTGGGGGTCCTCCCATCTGGAGAGCTCACTCCATGGCCTGTCTACAAGCTTCTTCTTCACCTTCCACACCAGCCCAGATTTCCCATTTCCCCAGAGGCAGGCAGACCCAAGACCCCTCTCCATGCTCCATGCCCTGGGAATGCATCTATGTGCACATATCCGCAGTCCAGCTCTGAGCTTCTTCGCTTTAAAGTCTTGAGGCCTGAGGTCAGGGGCTGAGCCTCCACCTAAGCCAGTGTGGACCTAGCGCTGAAAAGATGCTGGGGCTGCTTGGCCATGTTGCATGGGCTTTGAGACTCACTGAAAGCATATTTAAGTCCTTGCTTAGAGAAAGTGTCCCACAGACAGCCGCTAAGCTCACTGCCATTCCTCCAATGCTCTTGCCTTGGACCAGGATGTTTGTGGCAACCCATGTTTTATTTTTTACAAGGGCTGAGAGTGATATGGCAAGCCCATTTTGCCAGTGTTAAAACTGAGGCTAATTGACGTCAAGCAACTGACTCCAGACTTGCAGAATTACCAGGGGCAGAGCCAGGCTTAAAAACATTGCAGTTCTGTGCCTCCAAGGCCAGACCTTTCTGCATGCTTCACAGCGGCTCATTGCCAGTGAGCCCTGGGCTCTCAGTGTCTGTCAAGCGGGCAGCTCTATTGATTAACATGCAAATGATTTTCTGAGAGAGGGCTTAAGTGTAGTTTGGTCTCAGTCAGCCACAACTGAGATTTGCAACCCAAGCTCTTGTCCTCACCAACCGCTTTGCTATCAGGTTTTCATCTTTAGAGTGATTGACGGGGTATTTTTTTTCTCCTCTCTGACCCAGAACACCAGGCCTCCAATACTACTGAAATGTTTGCACAATCTTGAAGCATTTATTTAAAAGTTGCTTTTCCCCAAAGGGCCTGGCCTCAGCCAGATGCTGAGCCAGATCCAAGAAAACAAACAAATCCTGTCTTTACAAGTTCTTCAGCTGGGCTGTGTGAGGTGGGTGGGGGCAGGGGTCCCTTGGGTCCTACCTTTCCCCTGGCTGGTTGACAGGCCCGCCCCCAGGGCGAAGAGCTGCCTGCCTTGTTTACAGGCCCTTTCCAATTCACAGGCCAAACAGGAAAGGGGGAAGGGTCTTGGAGAGGGGGCCAATGTCAGAACTCACAAATAACACAGATGGAAGTTCCTCGATGCAATAGCCAGTGAGGATGCTATGTGGATGTCACCAAGTGGTGTTTCTTGAACATTCTACAGTGAGTGAAACCATGGATTCCATTTTGCAGGTCTCACACCACCAAGTGCTGAGGCTCCTCCTGCGCCCCTCAGAGCATCCTGGTTGATACAGGATCCTGTGGAACTGTCTGCAGATCTCAGTGCTCTGCTTGCCTGGGTCTGCATCACACTTTTAGGACCTGGAAAAATCCCTTCTCCTCACTAGCCTTGACCGTTCTGATTCAACCAGGGGCCAAGCTCCAGCCCTAACACCATCTGTTCTGAGTGATGTTTGTTCCTGGCTTTTCTCTTGGGCAAACAGGTGGGAAGGGAAGGTGGCCCTATTTACAAAAGGCATTGCTTGTGCCTGCCAGTGTGTTTAGAGCTCTGTGCTTGGCTAGTGCTTCACCCTGCTCCCTAGCTCCCCAAAGACACTCACTGCTAAACCTTTCTGCAGCTAAGGAGCCTAGTGCCAGCCCTGGATCTCCTAGTCCATCGGGAGCCTCTCCTTTCTCTTCGTCCCCACAGGACAGCACTGTCACTAGACTGGGTGGGCCTGGTCTGAAACACATCTAGTGTGTGCTCTGTGGTATGGCCTGCTTCATTATCCCAGTGACAAGACCAAGGTGAGAGGGGACTCTGCAGAAGCGCATTCGGAGACTTGGGAATGGCGCTCTCTCACCTTGTCTTTCCAACCCATGTAGGGAGAAGCCAGCTAGCCTCCAATGAGTGTGCCAAGATCTGTGGCTGGGATGGATGGTGGCCTGAGCCAGTCCTCTGAAGGGCTGCTAAGGAAACAGAAATGGAACCTTTTTTATTTTAATATTTAAATGACCTATTTTTGTTTTTAATTATGTGGATGTCTGTGTGTTCATGAGGACATGTGACTGCAGAGGTCAGAAGAAGGTTTGGGATTCCCTGGGGCTAGAGTTAGTTGCAAAGGACTGTGAGCTGCCAGATGTGGGTGCTGGGAACTTAATTCTGGTCTTTGCAAGAGCAGTACTGTTTTTAACTAGCGAGTCCTCTCTCTAGCCCACTTGATGGGGGATTCCTAGTATTTTGCTTGATTGTTGCAAAGCCTCCTAATATGTGACATCACAAAGTGTCCCTGCTGAGCCATCAATGGCTCTGGCCATGGCACCTTTGTTCCTACAGAAGACACAGAGATCTTTAATAGCCTTCGTGCCCACCTCTTTGTCCTGGACCAAGGCCACTTGAACCCCAGGCTAAGTGGTCACCTCTATATTTTCTTCTGCCTCCAGTGCTTCTTGAGTCACCTTGGAAAGTGATTTTGGTTCATGAATCTTAGGATCTTCATCTATAAAATGACCTGGGGCAGAATGGCTTCATAAGCACTCTGCAGCCGTTGTTGCATTGGCTGGCCACACGGTTGCAGAGTGACTATTTAATTGAGAACTGGCTTCTCCTCCTGCTGCCAGGTAGACCCTCTGTGAGTAAATCAAGTGGAGCCTGGGTTAGGACAAAGCTGTCAAGCAGCTGTTGTGGGCACAAAGCAAAACAAAGGCATACTTGGCTATCCTTTCTCTAAACTGAGCTCCCAAGCCTTTACACATGCATCCTGGGATCCGTCTGGCAAAGTAGAAGAGCAGGCCAGGTACTGTATCTCCCCATCTTGGAGCTCTGGCAGGGCTAGGGTCATGGATTACTTTGCTTGTGTCCTCAGAGCTCAACACAGAGCATGGCACAGAGCGGCCACTCATTAATCATGTTTAAGTTAACAAATAAACACAGCCCTGGGAAAAGAATTTCTGTTTCCAGTCTCGGCTTCCTTGTCTACAAAACAAGGATAATAGTATTTGACTCATATTCATTGTGAGACTAAAACTAGCAGTCCAGGGCTGGTGCAATAGGTCAGTAGGAAAGGGTGCTTGCTGCCAAGCCTGAGGATCTGAGTTCAATGCTCAGCACCCACACGATAGAAGAAAACTGACTCCTGTAATTTGTCCTCTGACCTACACACACACACACACACACTCACACACAGACACACACTACGCACGACACACACATATACACTACACACACACTATATACACACACTACACACACACTACACACTACACACATACTACACACTACACACACACGCACACACACACACATGAATGAATGAATAAATGAATGAATGAAAGAAAAAAAAGAACAGGATTGTCCAAGAGACTCCCAAACCTTATTGGCAATTGCTATTGTCCTTGGTTGCTTCTAAGAGGTGGAAGGTAAGTCTCTATTATTGAAAACACCATGAATTTTAGACACAGAGTCCACCAACCAGACACAGAAGCACCAACCAAGGACCATGCATGGACTGGACCTAGGCCCTCTATGTAGAAGTAGCCGATGGGCAGCTCAGGCTTCATGTGAGTCCCCTAGTAAGGGGAGCAGGGCTGTCTCTGACATGGACTCTGTTGTCTGCTTTTTGATCACTTCCCCAAGATGGGACTACCATGCCAGGCCACAGGGAAAGAGGGCTGACGCAATCCTGATGTGACTTGATGAGCTGGGGTGGGTGGGTTGGCTACCCTTTTCTGAGAAGAAAGGAGGGTGGGACTAGGAGGAGAGGAGGGGGAGGGCTATGACCAGGATGTAAAGTAAATAAATAAATTAAAAATAATAAAAACTAGTATAAAAAGAAAGAAAAAGGAAAAAAATAGCAGTACATGCAAAGTACTTAGAACAGTACCTGACATGTGAGTATGCTCTTATGTGCTCATGGAAATAGATGCTAGGAGGAGGTACTTGCTTTGCTTAGTTATCACAGCTAGGAAATAGAAGCTAGGAACGGAATTCAGGGTTGTCTGGCTCCTGCATCTGAGATGCTGACCGCTGTTGTATATTGCCAGCAGAGTTGCTATATAGAAGCTATTAGTTGCCTCACAGAATTCTTTTTTCTCTATTGCAAAGCGATATAAACATTCTTTAGTTGAATATCTAGCCATCTTAAGACTGTTTTCCTGTCTCCTTTGCTGCTAAGTGTAGCAACTAGGCTTTGGCTAGTTCACTGAAGCTTCTAGAGTGTGCCCTTAAAGTGAGAGGCCTAGAGTATGCCTGTCTCTCTCCTTCCTGTTTGTGGGTTGGGAAAGTGACCTAGTAGATACAGCACCAGTCAGCAGACAACCCAGGTCTCAAGGGGACGGCAGCCCTGCAGGCCGAAGGAGCTTGGGTCCGTAATCCCAGAGGATCATATTATTTTTGAAGCGAGCAACTTTTGACTATTCCATCCACTGTGACTCTGAGTGTAAACATAACCCCAGCATGCTGTTTCTCAGTGGTGGACCATAAATAACTAAAAGATCCCTACTGGAGCAGCAACTGCTACAGTACTTAAACAGCACTGCTGTTTAAGAATGTGTCTTGGTTACAGTAAAAACCCAGCGATAGTAGAGACTTTGATTTTTTTCTCTAGTGCACTTCCACTGACTGGTCTTGTGCCAAACACCCAGTAGACATAGTAGTATTCTATGGGAGCACCATAGCTGAGCTGGGACCCACTCCCCAGAATCCCCTTCCATCCATGCTTGGCTCTAGGTTGATAAGGGCCAAAGCAGGAGCAAAGGTCTAGGACAGCTGCAGGCAACACACTAACTACCAAACCTGGCCACCTGCGTTTTTTATAAATAAAGTTTTATTTGAACACACACACACACACACACACACACACACACACACACACACACAAGAAAAAGAAAAAGAAAAAGAAAAGGGCTGTGGAGACATCTTGTCTGAGGTTTGAAGGGCAGCACAAGACAGTAGCCAGGAAGGGTAGTGTGGCCTTAGCTCAGGCTCTCTGACCTCTCTGTTAGTTGTCTTCACACTACTGTTTTCTGGAGAGATCTGAACAAACAGCTATTCACGTCAGGGCACTAAAGAAGTGATCCCATCCCAGTCAAGCTTGTTTCTTGGGCTTTCTTACAGGGGCATAAATGACTCCTCTAATATCTGCATCCCACCCCATCATTAGTGATAAGATCCTGAAAGCTGCATAGATGGAGCTCTCCTTACAGTTAACCTTCCACTCTCCTGTGTTCTAACGGTTTCTGAGACAATAGGCATCCAAGATAGGAGTACCTGTAGTTTATGTGTGCACATGTATGTGCATGTGTGTGTGCACTCGGGCATATGTATGTGCATATGCACCCACATGTAGGAAGGAGTGGCTGGAATAGCAGGTGAGCGTTTGATCACCTTACCTTCTTCTTAAATGAGGGATATTAACACATCTGATTTTATGAAGATCACTTGTGTGGGAGTAGCTACAGCTGCCGTGTGTGTGTGTGTGTGTGTGTGTGTGTGTGTGTGTGTGTGTGTGTGTGTGTGTGTCTGGAGTTTAGGTAGTTGTAAGCCACCCAATATGAGTTCTGGGAATTGAACTTGAGTTCTTTGGAAGAGCAGTAAGTGTTCTTAACTGATAAACCATCTCTCCGGCTCGGATGTTCTGATTTTGAGGTGAGAATGGAATTGTCCTGCCCGAGGACAGTGAAGCCCAGCACTCATGACTTCCTCTGTCTTTTACATTCTTTCCACTCTTTCTTCCATGGTGCTCCCTAAGCGGCGAGGGGCGATAACAGATGTCTGGTGATTTTCTCCCATTCAAGAGTGAGAATTAGGTTATTTTATCATAACAACAGTCACTTTGACTCATGTGCTGCTTAGTTTTTGTCCGCTTGTTATAAACTAGGGTCATTTGGTAAGAAAGAACCTGAACTGTGAAAATGTTCCTGCCGGATTGGCCTGTAAGCAAGCTCACGGAGTGTGGGAGCTCTTGGTTGATGGTTGATGTGAAGGGCCCACCCCACTGCGACTGATTCTGTCCTCGGGCAAGTGGTTAGGAAACCAACACGCACCACTTCTCCACAGTCTCTGCTTCAGTCGCCTCTAGGCTCCTGCCTTTCCTTTCTGCCTTGTGTTTCCCCCTGACGACTCACCAACCTGTAAGCCAAATAAACACTTTCTTCCCCAAATTGTTCTTTTTTTTCAAAAAACAGTATTTATTTATTATTATGTATACAGTGTTTTGGCTTCATATACACCTTCGCTCCAGATCAGGGTGCCAGATCTCATTATAGATGGCTGTGAGCCACCATGTGGTTGCTGGGAATTGAACTCAGGACCTTTGGAAGAGCAGCTAGTGCTCTTAACCACTGAGTCATCTCTCCAGCCCCCCTCCCAAATTGTTCTTGATCATGTTTTGTTTTGTTTTGTTTTGTTTTTAGAGACAGGGTTTCTCTGTGTAGCCCTGGCTGTCCTGGACTCACTCTGTAGACCAGGCTGGCCTTGAGCTCACAGAGATCTGCCTGCCTCTGCCTCCCAAGTGCTGGGATTACAGGCGTGCGCCACTGCATCTGGCTTAATCATGATGTTTTATCACAGCAATAGAAAACTCCTTCTGCATTTGCACAGTAACTATATTGTCCATTGTAAAAAGAAGCTTCCTGACCATGGCTGACAGAACAATCTTTGGATATAAAAATATGTGTTTAGAGAGCAATCTGATAGCTGAAGCTTCCCCACTTGGGTCTATACTTCAGCCACAGGCTTTTGTTGTGTGGTACTGTGGTGGTTTGAATAGGAATTACCCCCATAGACTTATGCGTTTGAATGTTTGTCCCATAGGGAGTGGCACTATTAGGAGGTGTGGTGTTGGAGAAGGCGTGGCCTTGTTGGAGGAAATGTGTCACTGTAGGGCAGGCTTTGAGGTTTCCTATATGCTCAACTAGGCCTACCGTGGCAATCGTTTTCTGCTACTTGCAGATCAAGATGTAGAACCCTCAGCTCCTTCTCCGGCACATGTCTGCATGTGTGCCCCCATGTTTCCTGCCATGCTAATGGACTACATCTTTGAAACTGTAAGCCAGCCCCAGTTAAATGTTTTCCTTTGTAAGAATTTCTGTGACCATGGTGTCTCTTCACAGCAACAGGAACCCTTACTATGACAGAAGTTGGTATCGGGAGTGGGGTAATGATATGATAAGGCCTGATCATGCTTCTGTTTGGAAGAATGTAGACTTTGGGACTTTGGATTAGAAAAAGCAGTTCAATGCTTTGAGTAAGGCTTAACACCTACTTGGCCATCCTAGTGGGGACATGAAAGACAGTCGCGGCGAGAGTGATTTTGAACTGTGGGGGCCGAGCTCAAGAGGTTTCAGAGGAGAAGAATTTTAGCATGCGGCCTAGAGACTGTTCTTGTGATATTTTAGTGAAAAATGTGGTTGCTTTCTGCCTTTGTCCAAAAAGTCTCCCTGAGGCTAAAGTGAAGAGTTTTGGATTAATTACATTGGCATAGGAAATTTCAAAACAGCCTAGTATTGACTCTGTTGTGTGGTTATTAGTGTTCACTCTTATGAAGCTCTATAATGAAAAGGAACAAGCTGAGCAAGGAAAAATAAAAAAAAATGTAGAGTTCAAAGAGAAAAGTGGCACCAAGAAATAGAGTGGAGCTAAATCCTGTGTTTAAGGAGATAAACTGATTAAAGAAAAGCCTGGTATTAAATGGAATAAAGGAAGCAGTGACCTCAGGACAAGATCCCACCCAGCTGAGCTTCCAACATGTGAAAAGGAATCAAAGAAAAGCTTGGAGCTGGATGTGGTGAGGCATGCCTTTAATCACCTCCAAAGGCCTAGGCAGGGGGATCTCTGAGTTCAAGACCAGCATGGTCTACAGAGCAAGTTGCAGGACAGCCAGGTTGAGGCAGTGAAGGAAACCATTGAGAACAGAAAGCTAGTAAAGATGTAATTAAACAAGGAGGCCATGTGCCATGCCCAGCAAGCAGCAGAGCCTGGCAGCTTCAGCCACATGATTCTGGCTTTAGAGTTAAGGACAGAAGGAAGGGGTTTTGGAATCTTCTACCAAGACTAAGGAAAGCTGCTGAGGCCAGGCATGTGTCAGGGGTATCTCTGCATCAAGGCCTAGAGAGGCCTCTGTATGAAGTTGTGAAGGTGAAGCCAGGATTGCCTTGGAGATCCCAAAATGCTGGAGATGCCAGTGTCGTGGGATATCTGCCAAGCAGAGATGTTAACAGGAAGTGGAACCAGCCTAAGAGAAAGGAGTGTGTTGCAGTTAACAAAGCTAAAAGGAGCTGGAAATCTGAGGAACACATTGACATCAGACATGGAGAAGCAGAGTTTGGAGTTTTCCCAGCTGGCTTTTGGTTGTGCTTTGGTCCAGTATTTCCTCCCTAGGCTCCCTTTCCCCCCTTTTGGAATGGTAATGTATGTCCTGTGCCATTGTATATTGTAAGTATGTGATCTGCTTTTTGATTTTGATTTTATAAGGGATTACAGTTAAAATATTGCATGAGTCTCAGAAGAGACTTTGAACTTTGGACTTTTAAACAGGGTTTAGATTGTTATAGACTATGGGGACTTTTGAAGTTGAATTGATGCATTTTTGTGTTATGTTATTGCTACAAGCCTATGGGGACCAGGGAGTGGAATATGGTGCTTTGAAAAGAAACAGCCCCCATAGACTCATGTGTTTGAATGCTTGGCCCGCAGTGGATGATGGCACTGTTAGGAGGTGTGGCCTTGTTGGAGTAGGTGTGGCCTTGTTGGAGGAAGTGTGTCACTTTGTGGGGCTGGCTTTGAGGTCTCATATGCTCAAACTAGGCCCAGTGTAGCATTTACTGCAGATTGAGATGTAGAACTTTCAGCTCCTTCAGCACCATGTCTACCTGCTACTGTGTTTTCTACCATGATAATAATGGACTAAGCCTCGGAAACTGTAAGGCCAGCTCCAGTGAAATATTTTCCTTTATAAGAGTTGCTATGGTCATGATGTCTCTTCACAGCAATAGAAATCCTAACTATCTCTTTGTGCCATATTGTTTGGGGATCTTAGATCCTCCCTGGCCAATCAATGGCTTGTAGGCAGATAGCCTACCCCTTCAACTGGGATGCTGTTGATGATTATTATTTATTTATCTATTTTTATTTTTTTGAGACAGGGTTTCTCTGAGTAACAGGCCTGGCTGTCCCAAAACTCGCTTTGCAGGCCAGGCTGGCCTCTGCCTCCTAAGTGATAGGATCCACGGTGAGGGCCACTATGTCTGGCTCATTAAAAGATCTTATGTCCTCTGGGTGTGCCTTCTCCTAGCTATGCAGGTTGTCTTCTGTGTCTAACTCCTTTACTGATGTTTTCACATTCACAAGTAGGCTGTTGTAGGCTAGTCTCAGTCACCTTGTTGGTATCTGTGACTTTCTCAACCCTAAGATTCCTAAGACTCTCATGGCTGTGTGCAGCCTCTGCACCCTATGTGGACTGATCTCTCACCCTTATTCCTTCAAATGTGTTTCCATACTTTTCAGATGCTTTTCTAAATGTGTAAGATAGCAAGGTGGCAATTATGGGATTAACATTGTACCGTGAAAGCTTTTTACAGAAGGTCTACTGCCGTCTACTCCAGCCACTCTGAGAAAGTCAATTGGTCTTGGGATCCAACAGCATTCTACCTAGAAGTTGGCAAGGTCCAATGCAGCATGAAAAAAAAATTCCCCTCACTCTCGTCAGTTTCTTCAAAAGAACTATGCTGAGTCATGTGGCATAGCAGAGAGGCACTCCTTCATTTAGCTTTCTGTAAGCCACAACCACTCTCCACGAGGTTTTTCCTTCTTGATCCTGGGACGGTGCTGTGGGGCCACTGCACTAGGCAGGCTGGCTCAGGTTGCTCACCCATCTGAGTGCCAAGTGGGAACAGGGCCATGTTCTCTCTAGTTGTGTCTTCCATGTGCTCCAGTGGGTTTCCAGCCTGGCACTACAGCTGCTGTGCATCAACAGGCCAAGTCTAACTGTGGAAAGGGCCTGGGCTAGGCATACAGTCTCCACCTCCAGGGGACAGAAACACACAGCATGCTCTGCGGGCATAACTGTCCAGCTCTAGGACAAATTTGATCTTTCTTCTTTGTTCTGCTGTATTTCCAGATCTACCCTCTGATGCCCATTGCCACAACACTCCTAGAAGCTGTTAGAACCCACTGGATCCACCCAAGTACTCTCCACAGTCATAGGAGAGCAATGAGTCTTCTGCTCCCTGTGAGGCCTCTGGTTACCCTGCCTGGTTCTAGCAGACAGTCGTGGCTAGCCCATTAGAGAAGCCGTGGTGGCAGTTCCCATCTGTGACAGCACCTTCCTCCACAGCAGTGTCGCAGTGAGGTGCACCTGTGCCTTCCCCGGTTTTAATCCTGTAAAGACTTCTAGAAACTCTCAAGTGCAGCATTTGGTTGCTACTATTTTCCCTAGGAATGTCAGCTTGACACAAATCTTGCGATATTTGTTTCTGAGTGACACGGACAGTCCCCCATTGGAATGTGTGTTTCTTGTTCCCTCTTGTTAGTTGCCTTAGCACTTTACAAAGCTGATTTACATGCCACTCAGTCACTCAGGTCCTCTGGAGCCTCTTCTACATCACCACAGGCCTCAGTAAAGCCATAGAAGCCCCACAAGTTCTGCTGTCCTTGCTGAATAAAGTTCCGTTTTAACCTGGAGGCACAATCCTATCTTACCTAGCCAGCTGGGAATTAAACAACATTTCATTCATGTCCAGTTCCCTCGTTATCATTTTTACCGTATTTTCTCCCTCTTTACTGTTTCCTTATGTTCTGGGTTTTTGGATCCCAGGAAGGGCTTCTCAGTATAGGTGTAGTCTGTACTTTTTTTTTTTTTTGTCCCCTCCTCCACACATAAGAAATGGCAAGCCTGTATTTCTACTGCAGCCTCTCCTCTATCCAGTTTGCCTACCAAACCAGCTGCCGACTTTGAGGGCTTCACTGACATGTCTTCTTCTGGTTATATCTCCCCCTTATGTTGACTAAGTATTTCTGTGCAGACCGCTCGCTGAGCTTCAGTGACCTCTGTTATCACCCACAGCAGAGGTGAGACAAATCCCACCACAGCTTTCTTTCAGTCCCATTCCATATGTTATATAGTCTCTGGTCTTTCATCGTGTGTGTGTGTGTGTGTGTGTGTGTGTGTGTGTGTGTGTGTGTGTG
>OU015754.1:50147228-50172133 GCA_907169655.1 Acomys percivali | reverse complement strand
GTGTGTGTGTGTGTGTGTGTGTGTGTGTGTGTGTGTGTGTGTGTGTGTTTGAGGAGTCCTCATACTCTCTTGTTGGACTACATTCGTCAAGAAGGAATGCTTCTCCATAAGACACAGAAGAAGATAGCCTTGAAGCAAACAGCTCCACCTCTGTGGCGTGGCGTGTCACCCATAGCAGGGACACTGCAACTGCTGCTACAGTAAGAAGGCACAGCAATCCATACTGCAACAGGGGTCAGGGGATGGACTCTTCAGGATTGATCCCATGGATGACTCAAATGTCCTAGTTTTGATTGCATGGCTCATCCTCCACAAGAGGAGGTAGGCAACTGCTGTTTTCAAACTCATCTAGGGTTCTGTTTGGGTACCAAAGGTTGTAGTAAGACTTCCTGGGAAAATGTTAATAGGTATATATTCACCTCATATAGGTCATCAATGATAGATAAAAGTAACAATTGGGTCCAGGACTGGCTTGGTGAACAATGCACTTATCAGACTTACCATAATGCCCATACCACTGAAAAGTCCCACAGCAGCGGATGACAGCCTCTTGACAGCTCTGTAGATGGAATCCCCTCCTTCATTAACCTTCTGCTCTTTGTAATATCCTAGTATCTCTTGAGACCATGTGAGGCTAAGGCAAGATTATTTGGGAGATGGTGGGCAAAAAGAGGCATCTGGACTCTGAGGTGAGGGGCCGATGACATTCCTTATACAGTCCTTCTGTGCAGGCATACTGTCAGGTCTGACTTTGTGGCTGGTTGATCACAGCTGCTCTGATTTTGAAATAGTGGTGGCCATGTCTTGCTTGGAGGACAGTGTTCCAACAACAGTGCCAGGCAATAGCCAAGGTCCTCTAGCTGGTGTCCTCTAGCTCCTTCCCCGTCTCCTTCTCTAGCACTTTCGAGCCCTGGACCAGGTGTGTGTGTGTCTGGTAGCATGTTGCATTGTTTTGAAAGTTGGGCATGTCGGAGAAGCATGAGGAGAGAATATACTGGGAGGGAGGTAAAAACTAGAGCTCAGCACAGATTTCTTGACTCATGAATTGGTTCCATGTTTTTCTGGAGTCAGGCAGGGAGGAGAAGCAGATCACAGTGGCCTGAATCATACACTTGACCCCAGAGCTGAGTGAGCACATAATTGAACAGGGCTTTTTAGGTGTGAGGGTGAAGAAGCCTTATTTGGCCATCTCATCAACCTGCCTTGCTATCTGAGATGACCTCAGACAAATCGCTTCTCTGAGCCTCAGGATCTTGAGGCTCAGCACCAGATCGATCTCAACAGGACAGCGGATTCTCTGAGACATTGCTTTATCCTGCCTCCTTCCCCCAACAAGGTGACACTAAAGGGTCATTCCTACTGAGTGTGAAGTGTTTCCCTGGGCACTCAGCCTTAATCCTTCCAGTTCATGATGGGCAAGTGATTATGTATGTCTTAGTTAAGGTTTCTATTGCTGTGAACAAACACCGTGACCAAAGCAACTTGGAGAGGAAAGGGTTTATGTGGCTTACATATCCTAGGTCACAGTCCATTGCGGGAAGCCAAGACAGGAACTCAGGGCAGGGACTTGGGGTCAGGAGCAGAAGAAGGGGCCACAGAGGGGTGCTGCTACTGGCTTGCTCTTCAGATTCTGCCTAGTCTACTTTCTTATACCATCCAAGGCCACCAGGGCAGGCGTGATATTACTCATAGTGGGCTGGACTCTCTCACACCAATCTTTAATTTAAAAAATGTCCTATTGCTTTGCCTCCAGGCCAATATGATGAAGGCATTTTCATAATTGAAGTTCATCTTTCCAGTTGACTCTAACTAATGTCAAGTTTACAGACAAACAAAAAACAAAATGAAAAGCAAAACCAAAAAAAAAAAAAAAAATCAAAAACAACCAACCAATCAAACAACAAAACAAAGCAAAACAAACAAACAAACAAAAAAACCCAACAAAACAAAACAAACTTACCAAGGACAAGGTAAGATGGAATTCTCTCTGTTTGGGGGAAGAAGGCACACTTTCCCCTAGTAAGGTATTCCCAAACTCCACACTCCTTAAGCTGCTTACATCCATCTGTCCATCCACTGACCCGTAACTCTCCTGACTACCTGTCTGGTCTTCCATCCCTCCATTCAGCCATGTATCTGTTTGGTAAACCTTCGTTTCTTTTTTTATTTTTGGATTTTTGAGACAGGGTTTCTCGGTGTAGCACTGGACATCCTGGAACTTGCTTTGAAGACCAGGCTGGTCTCGAACTCAGAGATTTACCTGCTTCTGCCTCCTGAGTTCTGGGATTAAAGTGTGTACCCACCTAGAATCTAAATATCCCTTTCTTGTCTTACTTTTTACTACTTCTTTTTTCCCCCTCTCATGTCAAATCTGTGCAAATGCCAGCTTCCTTGTCTTGTGTTTGGCTTCAGGCTCTTCTTCCTGTTCCTGAGGGGTGAGAACTGTCTCCTTCCTCCTCTGCCTCTAACTCATCTGTATTTTCTAAAAGGCCAAACTCAAAGGTCCCTTCCTCCACAAAAACCTCTGCCTTATCAGCTCCCCACACTGTGATTCTATTCCTAATGGCTTGTCCTTTTATAGGACATGTATTTCATAGCATGTGTCCTTTGTCACTGAGCCCTGCTCTCACACTCCAGCAGGCTGGTCTTTCTGGACAGTTGTTTGGGTCATACACGGCAAAAGAATATGCCCAAATTGGAGCTATCATCTGCTCAGAGGCAAAAGTCCTTTGCTTTTTGCTTACACAAAGGTCTATTACAGCTGTTCTCCAATGAAGGACTCAACTGACAGGCCCCACCCAGAAGGGATACTTTCTTTTGATTTCTCACATAAATGGTTTTTGAACTAGTTTTGGCTTTGCTCCTGTTTGGAGTTCTTAAAGGTCAGGTCTATGGTGGGTTTGTTCGCAGCCCAGCACAGAACCACTGGGCCCTAGAACCCTTGAACATTCTTGAGGCTGAGAGGAGCCAGCTGTGCCCATCAACTCTCTACTCTGGTGGTGGAGGGACAGGACTCTCCCAGCCTATAGGGACCATGCTTCTGGGTTGCTACAGTGGTGATGGCAGGTTTGTTTGGAAATTCCCCAGTAAGTGGTGTTTGGGAGCTTGTCTCCTGGGGGACCTTGAGAGCTTGGTGGAGGACCCAAAGATTGTGGCTCCTCCAAATATTGTTTTAAACTGATTGATGCCACGTCAGGCAAAGGAGGAGCAGGCATTTTTCATACATTAAAAACAATAAGTTCTGGGGCCAAGCTGAAATTATTTTACGTTTCTGCGATGAGAGGCAGTGGGACAAAGACAATGTTTGAGGACGTTTCAACCTCAAAATCATTAGTCACTGTCCTGGCGGGCTACACAAATAAATGATCAATGCACAGAGAAACACGGCCTCCGAGGTGTTTGCCCAAGACCACTTATGTGTCAAACAGACTTATTAGATGTGAAGGGAATGGTTATTTGGACAAAGTGAAAGGAACATGTGCAATAATATTGTAAAATGTTTATTAGTCTAGAGTGTGCTGAATGTTCCTAAAATATATCAGCTTCTCAGCTTGCATTTAATGTACTGCTATAAATGATATCACATCCTTTCGAGCCGATTTTCTGCTTAACGCTAAGCTGCTTTTGCTGGGGAAACTGTGTTTTCAGATCCCAAGTATGAAAACATAGTGGGGCTAAACTCTCTCTGTGCTCTCTGCTCTCTGTCCCCCACCCAACCTGTTCCCTCCCTGTAAAACATGTCCTATGTCCAGCAGGAGGTGTGGGACAGTTGGTTGGGCCCAGGTGACGGTTGAAAAAGAAGAAGGTGGCTAGTTAACCTTTGTGGCAGGAGTTCTAGCATGGGAGTCTGATTTTGAGATCTATGTATGAATTCTCTGCTGGGTGAGCTCAGAAAATCCCTTTCCCTCTCTGAATCTCAGCCCCTTTGATTGGAAAATGGGGATAACAGCTAGAGAGATCCTCAGAGTTTAACATTTATATATTTTAAGTCCTAGTTTGCTGAGACCACAATCTGGAAGAGTGAATGTGACTTCAAAACTGAGCAAATAAAGTGCTATAGAATAAATATTATCATTTAAAAGTGATTTTTGGCCAACTCTAGCTCATCCTCTGAGGTCCAACTTAAATGTCTTGCTCTGGGAGGTCTTCTCTGACACCCTACACAGTCTGCCTTTGACCCGATGACACATTCCTTTGTCACACCAGCCAGGCACACAGTTGGTACTCAGCAAATGATGATCATGGGCTGGGGAGGTGTCATTGCTGCTCTGCTCCCATTCCCTGAATGGCATGATCGCCTGGGATCAGACTGGTGGCCTGAGAGGGAAACTGAGGCAGGACAGCAGGGGGTAATGGAGACCTCAGGCTGCAAGGAAGTAGGCTTCCTTGAGCAGATATTTTAACTGGGGGGCTGGGGGGAGGGTATTTAAGCCTTTGAGGAGCTGGTGAGTGCACATCATTGGGGGTGGGGTGGGCAAGTGCTGGGAATGCCTTATTTGCATGAAGAGGAATTCCAGGTGCTTGCTGGGCAGGGGAGCAAGTGGTCCTCAATCCAAGATTTCTGGAGTTAGACTTGACCCCACTCTTGTTCTGGCCAGGCCTCTCCTGGTTTCAGGGTATCCTGGGCCCCACAGGGAGGAAGAAAGCTGGTGGGACCTCTAGAGGCTACTCAGCCCCTGCTGGTGTGTAAGGATGGGGCAAAATCTACTGGGTTTGCCCACTGACTCCTGTAGATTCCCAGGGATAAAGAGGGCTACACGTAGGGGCCTGGCTAACCCTTATAGCAGCATTGGCCCTTGGTAGGGGTGGCTGACTGGGTATGTGATAGGCTGTTCCTAGCATCGGCTGGGCTGAGGCACAGGGTTACCGAGTGTGCAGGTGGATGGAATGGGGCAGTGTCAGGCTTCCTGGCTGAGTTACTTTCCCTGTGAAGTTTGCTTCAAGGACCCTTGGGGTGACATTCTGAGAGCCTCACTGGTGGTCTGCTGTTACTTATGGATCTCTGTTGAGAGCACTGGCAGCTGTGCTGAGTGAGTGCCAAGGGTCCTTGAGGTTGTTAGCTTGAGCAGTCAGTGGTTGGCTGGGGTCAGGGCAGCAGCAGGAATGACCTTTAGTTTTGCCCTGAACAATCCTCATCTTGATCCCTTGGCCTGCTGCCCTTGGAACCTGTCCCTGTGCCTCTCACTTCCACCTTAGCCCCCAAAAGACAGAGGCTCAAGGCTCACTGGTACCTGCATTCCTTGGTCTAGGATGGGAGCCTCACGTTTAGCACCTGAATCAACTTCTTGGGCTGCTGTGGGTGGGCTAGGCTGGGTGGTGGGTAGGTCAGGGGTTGGGCAGAATGTTTGCTAGCCTTCAGCTCTCTCATTATAGCAGAATCTAGACTCAGCACTATACCTACCTTGACACTGACCCTCTGGCTGTAGTTCGCCCTTGGTCCCCCTCCAGCACTTGGCTCCCCTCACAGGGCACAGCCCAACAGCTTCACATCAGCAGAGGCTGCTTGGCTCCTGTGGCTCTGTGGCTCAGCCCAGGTATGAACTTTTTGTTTCAATTGAGTCTAACACAGGTTCTTCTGTTCGATGGCTCCTTTGTTCCATAGAGTTTTGGCCATAGAGTTTTCATGGGGGCAGACTCCGAGGATGACACTCTCAGCCTAACCACTCAAATCTACTCACGTGGCCCCACTTAATCGCACAGGAGATTGGGAGCAAATTTCAGCTGTGTCTAGGGTGAGTGGTAGCAAAGTTTAGAGAGCAGCTGCTGTGCCTCACTACAGCAGCAGAAGCCTCTTCCTTTGCCATCCACAGTCAGACAGCAGGATTAGCAGCACAAGATCTTTTTCAGATGAGAAACAAGATTCAGAGAGGCTGCCCATTTCACTCAAAGTCACACAGCAAGTTGGCGTTAGGTCTGTGCGTTAGCCAAAAGCCTGCACCTCCCAGCTGTGTGCGGCTATCCTCTCCACCCTGATCATCCTCTAGTAGTCCTTCTGGCTCTTTATAATCTCTATTCAGTGTCAGAGGCGTCCAGGGACCTGGGTAGGTGGGATCCTGGAGGGTCACTGTGACTTAGCTCACCTCTGTATTTTGCTTTGTACATACGGGGAAGTAGGGACTCAGCACAGGGCACTGAGAAGAAATGATTCCTTTAAATCCTGGGCAGAAAGAGGCTGTTTGAGAGGAAGGCAGAGGGAGCCTGCCAGCAAGGCCCGTGCAGGAGCATCTCAGAGAACCATGAGCATACACACGGAATTGAGCCGATCTTCTAAATGATGGTCAGCGCCTGATCTGCTGCTCATGAACCTCCCTCCAGGAGACCCCACTGACCCTGTCCTGTCCCTGCTGGCCAAATGACCTCCCTTCTCTCTGCAGTGAGCGCTCTCACCCCAGCACAGAGCCATGGTAGCTGTGGTCACTGCTGGGCATCCTGCCTGCCTACGCTGCACCACCACTGACCTGGGAGGCCATCAGAAGGCTTCCTGGAATCTGGCTCCTGCAGGGTTGGTCCCTGGGAGGCACACACAGGTAGTAGGAACAAAACCGGTCAAGAAGCCATCTCCCTGGAAGCATCAGAGGCTGCCTTTGTCGCTGCTCCTGATGCCAACAGTCCTTCAAGGAAATGGACGGTGAATTCCAGCAGGTATCTGAACTTCCCTTCACATACTAACAGCTTCATTGCTGCTGGCTCAGGGTAATTATATTCCACCCCCCGTTTCTTTGCACACCAGGAGGGACCCTGCCCCGCTCCCCACTTGAAGCTTCCTATTTCTTGTAGGGATGATGACCACCCAGCTGATGATGGTCTCCATTGTTTTTGTTCTTGCTGCCTTCGGTCATTACATGTGCAGTGACTCTTCAGGGTCAAACTTGCAGCCTGACAGCTTATCAGAAAGGTGTTTTTGCAGAAGGAAGTCACCTCCGGTTATGGGTTTGACGTCTGCTTCCCAGTGGCCAGCGTGGAGGGAATCTGGAGCCTGTAAGGTGCCTAGGCTCAGTGCCAGAGGACAATGCCAGAGCAGGGAGGACAGGTGTGGCTGCAGGAATGGAGAAAGCCAGTCTGTCGTCTTTGACTTGGAGATCTTACCCAACAAGGAATCCTGCAGCATCTTCAGACACTAGGCATCCTTCCAAGTCTAGACAGTGTGGTCGGTCAGAAAGCTCTTCTTTGTAAGTACATTGAAAAAGTATTTTCCAAGTGTTTGCTGGGTGCCAGGATGCTTTAATCTCTGTTCTCTGAAGTCCATGGATCTCATCTGCTCACCTGTCTGTAAGTTCTTTATAGTGACACAGCTCTTCCCCCACCATCAGTTTTTGTTTTTTGTTTTTGTTTTTTGTTTTTTTGTTTTTTTGTTTTTTTGAGACAGGACTTCTCTGTGTATCCTCGACTCACTCTATAGACCAGGCTGGCCTGGAACTCAGAGATCCACTTGCCTCGGCCTTCCACGTGCTGGGATTGAAGGTATGAACGTGGCCTGGCAGGACACGTTTTTTTGTTGTGACTCATTTTATTATTTTTCCATTGATTCTTTTTAACCCTTAAAAATGTTTAGCACTAATTATATATATTAGGGGTTTCATTATGGCATTTTCATATATGTACCTAATGTACTTCGATTATATTCACCCCTCTTACCCTCTCCTAACCCACAGATCTTTCTCTTATTCTCAGCTAGCTCCCTTTCTGCTTTCATGTCTTATTACTGCCTTTGTTGACAACCCAGTGAGTTTTATTGGAGTTGTTTACCAGAAGCCACACCACTGAAGAAAATCTCTCCCTCATCCATCAATCACAAATTGCCTATAAATCCTCAGAGAGTGCTCAGTGAGCCTCTCTCTCCCTGTCCCATGACAGGGTGCTGATGGTCCAGTCTTGTGCAGGTAATCATCACAGTTGCTGTGGGTTTGAAAGTGCAGCTGCCAAGTCGCACCTAGAAGTCAGTGTTCCCTACCATCCCACCCTTGCTCCATCTCTTCATTCTTCCCACCTTTTTATTCCCCTACACCATTTCCTGAGCCTTAGAAGGGACAAGATAGATGTCCCACTTACTCGACCACTGAGTCTTATTTGGAATTCCACGAGGAGGCTGATGAAGCCAGCACCTCCCCCACTCCGACGAGACTCCTCCTCTTGAGGCTAGAAGTGGAGTCTGAGCCTGTAAGCATGGGACCTGTGCTAAGTGGCTTTTCAGCTGCAGCTCCCTGGAGCTCTCCCCAGAGGAGGATGCAGTCAGTCAGTGTGAAGTGGAGGGTTCTGCTTTTGTCCTGTGCCAGAACTGACCCCTCCTACAGCTCCTTAATCAGGAGTTTCCAATGTGAACCTGTCTGTGCTGAAAAAACCTGACAAGCCAGAGTGTCCTTTACCATCTCTGAAGGCCTTTCTTCCCCAGGTGTGATGGTACACACCTGTGATTCCAGCAGAGGCTGAGGCAGGTGTGATGGTGCCCACTTGTAACCCAGCAGAGGCTGAGGCAGGAGAGCAGCAAATTTGAGGTAAGCCTGGGCTACAGTAGAAATCTGGAAAGCAGCAAATGAAAAAACGAAATAGAAGGTTCAGGAGTCCCACAAGGAGACCATCAAGGCTGGACTCAGGGGGGCCTGCCCAAACTGCCGTATCAACCAAAGACAATGCATGCCGTAAACCTAGACCCCCTGTTCAGATCTAGCCAGTGGACAACTCATTTTCCAGGGTTGTGGGTAGAGCAGGGACTGCCTCTGACATGAACTCTGGTGCCCCCTATTTGATCACTTCCCCTTGGTGGGGAGGCCCAGTGGCACAGAGAAGAAGGAGAAGCAGGCTGTCTGGATGAGACCTGATAGGCTGTGGTCATATGGTGGGGGAGGAGGTCCCCTTCTGTCAGAGGTCTAGAGGAGGGGAATAGGGCAGAAGAGAAATGGAGGGAGGGGGAGAATGGGAAGATACAAGTGACAGGATAACAACCGGAATGTAATCGGAATCAATTATAATAAATTAAAAAAAGAAAACAATATAAGAAAGGTATTTTTAAAAAAAGAAAAACAAAATGGAAAGGAAATGAAAAGTTCCTCCCACTCTGGGACATAATTTCCTCATATAAAATAAGGGGTCAGGCCAGCTCCCCTTGAGACACCCCTAATCTCTGTTATCTGGAGCACTAAGTGATTCACTCAGCAGTCCATCTCCGGTGACTCTCGGTGAGTGGATGGAGGATTTGGGGTTTTTCACACATATCTCACATGGGGTAGCATCCCACCAGACAGAGCCTAACCATCAGGAAGCTGAAGGGAAGAAGGGCCCTTTCCAACCTCCCATGGCATTTATGGGGTGGCCCAATCCATGGGAAGGGCAGGCCTTAGCACAGTGTGGTCACCCATTGCCTCTCAGCGGCAAGGGATGCTCTGTGGGCAAGTTGCTGGCTAGGCAGCCGGCTCCAGCCTGTCGGGTGGAGCCCTCACTTGATCAGGCTGCACTCTGTGACTGACTGTAAATTCTCAGTGAAACAGCCCCATTGGGCCTAATTTCAGCCACTTAACCCAGAGGTTGCATTCTTGAAGCGCTCTGCCAAATGCATTCGTCTCTGTGCTGGGAGAGCACAGCCGAGCGCCCGCAGGCAACAGCTGCACGGGCCGCTGGACTTTCTTACCTGCTGGTCCATGTTGGAGGTGCATGGTCTTCTCTCTGCCTCAGAAGCCCGGCTGGCTTCTGGAGTGGCTTGTAAGCATAGGGCTGACCTGGCCATCTCTGTGCCCTGTTGGAAGAGACCAAAAGCTCAGCAACTTGGGGATGCTGTAGAAATGGTGATTAAATTCAGTTAAGCCTCGTTGATCAAACAACAGCAGAAATGAATGGAACTGAGGAGATCAAGGTGGGTCCCAGCAGTGCCTGACCAGCCTGTCAGCAGAGCTCCCCAAGTGGTTGCCTGTAAGCAGCTGGGTCAGACTGCCACAAGACGTCATCACAGATTGAATAAGTCAGCAGTCAAGTAATACTGAAGTAATTGTTCAGCACAATCTAACCACCAATCCCCTTGATCCAGCAACTCTCAAGCAGCCTGTCTTTAGGGCTAAACAAAACCCGAACAGCACAGCAACTGAACAACCAGCCTGCAGGTCAAACAATGCCAGAACGATGGGTCGGCCGGGTCAAATAATAACAGCACACCCAGGCTCTCATAAACAGCCAATCAACAGTCTCAAACAATGTCCAAATATTTGGATTAATTCACCCAAACATCCAGTCAGTTCAATCAAACCCAGTCAGCTGAGCTAATGAATGCCAAAACACCTATCCAACTTAAACAGCCACTCTAACCGTGACAGAACAACTGGTCGACTTGGTGAAACCGCCCATCACCACAGCCAAATAAGCATTCAACCCAGTCATACTGTGCAAAAGCCACAGGTCACACTGGCCACCAGGCAGTAACAAAACACCCACTCCATCCTGTCAAACAACCACTCAGGCAGGAGAGTCTGTGTCTAAACATTCAGTCAACTTCACGATTTGCTGCTTGCCTCTACGTAGTGAAACCCAAACAGCCACTTAACTTGGGTAAAGGAGAAGGGCTTGCCTGCATCTCTGGAAACGCCTCTCCTGCCCAGCACTCTTCAATAAAGACTCAAAGGATGTGGCCCACACAACCAATGGAAGGCTCCTTCACCAAAATGCCCAATCAGCGCAGTCTCTACCACCCCCCCCCCGCAAGCAGAAAGAAATCAGCCCTGTCTGTCACTCATCTGGTGAATAACTTTAAGTGAGAGATGGGGTTTTTCTAGTGAGCATGACTGCGGGTGGCTGCGGTGACTTGGCAGAATAGCTTCTGTGCCTTCTCCCCATGCTGTGGCTGAGAGGGGGCCCTCTGAGAGTCCCTTGCTGCAGAGCATTTGTAGAGGGACATGTGCTCCACAGAGGGCGTCCTGCTCTGCATCTGGCAGGGAGTAGCAAGCTGTACTTAGTGTGCTGGCTGAGTTATCTCTCCGTGTCAGACACCAGCAGCCCCAGCACTAGCCTGCTGTCCAAGGTCACAGGTCATCATAGGGACCAGAACTCTCTCATCGAATCTAGAACCCTGACTGCCTCTAAGACCTTCTGTCCAGAGCTCAGTAACTACAGAGACACTACAAAACACTTACAATGGCCCACTATACAGTCCTGGACACCTCTACAACAACCTATTGTCCCCATTCTACAGATGAAGTGCTTGAGGCCACAAAGCTAGTAAGTGGCAGCCTTTGAAAACAACAACAACAACAACAACAAACAAAACAGCTCTAAGCTGAGGTGGCAGCTAGACCTTTGAATTATTTATGAAGGGAGGGTCAAGGAAGTGGCTTGACCTGGCCTGTACTACACTGAAGATGTAGATGAGATGGCACATAAGGAGTGTGTGTGTGTATGTGTCTGTGTGCGCATGCATGCACATGTATGAGGTTTCAAGGAGAGGCACTCCACTCCAGTGGAGACTCCATTGTAGAAAGGTCTGAGAGCACCTTCTCACCTTAGAGCCAACCCTGGTGCTGGGCTCCCTTACTCAGGAATGCTGGAGGGACCAGTGTCCCCAGAGGCCAGCAGTTCCTGGCCTACGAGGACCTATATACAAGCAGCCTTCAGGTAAGGCTTTTAGGACAAGGAACGAGACGTCAGTGTGGCCCTTATTGCAAAGCCTAGTTGGCCTCCCATTTCTAGGCGAAGGTCAGAGCCCACCACTGACCACAGTTGACCCCTGTTCGATCCAGGGAGAGGCGTGTCAACCCACCTCCCTGCATTAGTCACAGAGCGTTTTGTTGAAACCTAACACAAATCACAAGGGCAGGAAATGTCGTAAAGAGAAAAATAATCTTCTGACGGAAAAATAAATTATCAGCCGTGTTCTGAAGGAAAAGAAACATTCTTAAATAATTTCTCTCGCTGTTGGTATTGGCTGGCAGTATGGGCCAGCCAAGCAAATGGTAATTTCCAAATTAGATTATACATTATGTCATATTAGTTTTATATTAGAAAAACAAACGGGATCAAGGAAGAAGTGCCAAGGTTGGCGGCCGGGCTGGCCACGTGACAGCTGCATTTCCACTGCAGCTTGTTTAATGATGTGGGGGGTGGGGAAGCCATGGAGCAAGCACTCAGGCCACCATGGCTTAGCATATACTTGTGTTCATGGTGTGAGGAAAGGACAACACTGAGGCCAGGCCTCTGTGAATGTGAACAGGGGGGACCCTCAGATTGTGGTCTCCCCCATGTTCTTTTGGGGGGATATATCCTTTCCAGAGGGGCTGGCTTAAGAGTCCAGCCACCATGGCTGGTAAATGTCCAAGGAGGCAGCAGGTGATGGCCACATAACACTCCCGGGGAGGGGATGTTGGTGAAACCCTGTGGGTGTCTCTGCTGCTGTATTGAGCTTCCCTGGGGTCATAGGAACGATAGATGTCTGCGGCTCCCTCGAGTGCAAAGCTAGAGAAGTGAGGAGGTGGACGCAGGGTGGGAAGTCACCTGTCCCAAGGCTCTGGGCCAGACTGCTTACTGTGCTTACTTCTTTCTTTCTCAGGACAGCCCCACAAGAGAGGCAGGGTAGACACATCAGGGATCTGTGACTATGTTTGGGGGAACCGACCAGCACAGCTGGTAATGGAATTGCCAGGACCTCATAAGTACCATGTGTGGTATGAGGCTTATGCTGATACGAAGTGGGCTTTAGTGACAAGGTTCCGGAGAGGTGGTGGGAGCAGGCGACACTGAGTTGCTGGCTGAGAGGGTTCTTTCAGTTGTTGAAGCCTCAGCTCTCTGACCCTAAACCCTCGTTGTCCCTTAGCCTGGTTTCAGCCGGCTGCAATCCTTTGCATGTGGATTTGGGCAGGTGTCTCTTAGCCAACCGTGAACTTCTTCAAGACAGAGGGACCAGCCCGGCCTGGTTATCTCTGTAGAAGTCACCCCTGGCACAGAGCTTTAAACCACTATGGATAGTCACAAAAGGCAGGAGAAATGAAAAAAAAAAAATCCAGATGTTTACATCAGGTAAAGATACAGGGACCTTAGGAGTGTTGGTCAGGCCTCCAGGTCTAGGGAATCCCTTATTATTTATTTGTGATGCTGCCTCCTGGCCCCAGGCCAGGCATCAGGAATCAGCCACAGCACCCCACCTCACAGATCCCAGGCTGCTAGTGCTAATCAGTCCAAGGTGGCACCTCCAAACCTATCACCTGCCACTCAGAGTCCAGCTGACTCTCTAGGTGCAGCTGAGAAAACCAGCCCGGAAAAGAGAAGGAAGTGCTGGCACTCATATGCCAGTCACAGGCAGAGTTAGGTCCGGATCCCAGCCTCCTGGGCAGTCAGTAGGATGGGAAGAGATAACTTGGAACCATTCAGTTAGCAGGAATCTGACTTGCCACAGGATGTGCGTGGCTGGATGAAGGTAGAACATAGGCACCAGTCAGGCTGGATGGCCCCTCACTCACTGCAGACTCGTGCCTGTCCTTTCTCTGTTCCCTAGGAGAGCTGGCTTCCACTCCTTAGATATCCGTGCCTTCTCTGTGAACCTGGTAAGTGGGGGCGGGAGTGGTGTTCAAGCTCTCTGAGACGTAAAATCTTGCCTGGAGTGGCCATCTCAGGATCCTGTAGACTCAGACCTCAGTCCAGACTCTTTGTAGTGTCGCACAATCAGTGTTAGGACCTGGGAAGCCACAGCAGTAATTCCTGTGAACCACCAGGGGGAGAGGGAGGCATTCAACCTAATGACAACTTAATTTCTTTTTGACCCCCCCTGCTGGCCTGGAGGGTTACTGCAGCTTCTGGCTTGCTTCCTGCTTCCGGTAGAAGGCCCAGCTCCTGAGATTACCCACCCATGCAACTGCTCACCAGGTATTTACCAGGCCCTTCCTCTTAGTCAGGACTCTTGCTGAATTCCAGGAACCCTCTCTTTACCCTGGATGGTGTTCACGGACTGGTCAAGGGAGAAGACATAGGAGTGCAGAGATCCCCTAAATTGTAGCCTGCCTGGTTGCAGATGCTTGTTTTTAAACTCTATTTTATCTGGAGTATTGAAGCCTCTACCTCCCTTCCACCAACCCCTTAACCCTGGGTAAGAGAAAAAAATGTTAGTGGGGAGAGGGCGCACAGACCCCTTTACTTCTCCTGGTTGTTTAGGGTCAATCGGGTTCTTTTGGGACAATATCAGTCTCTGTCAACAGCAAACACATCAAGGAGTCTTCTCTGAGCCACTGCATTGAAACATTTCTCTCTGTCCGCCACACTGTCCGTCTATGGTCTCTCCAAACTGCCACTTGCCACACACCACCGCTGCACACCACACACTCTTTCTCTCTGGGCTCTCCTGTTTATCTTCCTCAGAGTCCCAGGCCACATCCCTCTCCATGTTGCATGAGGCAGGCCGTTACCAGCTGGCAAAGACCACACCCCACACAAGACACTTATCGGCTATGGACAAACTAAAGCCCAAACTAAAACTCTGAACTTGAGATTAAAACAAAAAACATATTTACATAACATGACTGAATTTACAAAGGAACCCAAACTTCCATTATACCTGACAATATCTGTGATGGTGAAGGCTGAGAGAGTGGGGTGTGTGCGTCATTCTGGGAAAAGTGATATCAATGAAGAGTTCCATAGGGCCTGTAGAGGTGTGTGTGTGTGTGTGTGTGTGTGTGTGTGTGTGTATGTGTGTGTATGTGTGGTGTATGTGTGTGGTGTGTGTGTATGTGTGGTGTGTGTGTGTGTGTGGTGTGTGTGTGTATGTGTGTGTGTGTGTGTGGTATGTGTGTGTGTGTGGTGTGTGTGGTGTGTGTGTATGTGTGGGGTGTGTATGTGTGGGCTGTGTGTGTGGTGTGTGTGTGTGTATGTGTGTGTGTATGTGTGGTATGTGTGTGTGTATGTGTGTGTATATGTGTGTGTATGTGTGTGTATGTGTGGTGTGTGTGTGTGTGGTATGTGTGTATGGTGTGTGTGTGTGTGTGTGTGTGTGTGTGTGTATGTGTTGGGGTGGATGGGTGGTTGATATGAGTGAGGGGGTTAGAGAGAAAGTAAGACCACTATTTTTCTGAGCTGTAGAGACAGGGTAAGCAACAAGGGAGCACATTCATATGCTCAGAAGTATGTATTGAGAAGCTACTAAACACCAAGTTATGACAGGTCTCTAATGATGGCCTCAAACCCAAGTCACCATTCCTGGGCCCCGGCCTGAGCATTTGTAACATTCACAGTGAGAATTTGTTTCTAAGCATGGCTTGTCTCTGTGTGAATTCTCCATCACTCTGTGGGACAGCTGCAAGGGAGGGAGTTGAGGGGATGTCATTGGGGATGTTGTAGTACAGGTAAGATGAGGTGGCAATGGTGACAGTAGAGGCATGGCCTGAGCCGGCATGGCCTCTGTACTATCCCTTCAGCTGCCTATTTCTCCTGAAGCCTCACTTTGCCCAGAACTACCCCCTTTCCTGGTATTCGTGCTTGCTCTCCTGTCTGCAGAGTTTGTTCCCAAGGGGCAAGATTTTGCAGCTGTGCAGTGTTGGGAGAGTCCTGGATTGGCTGGGGCCAATGGAAAACAACTGTGTACAACTGTGTAGGGACATGGTTATCATCATGGAGGGGACCAGGGCAGCACACATGGCACTGGAGCAGTACTGCATCCTCATCTACAGGTGAAGAGAAGGACACTGGGCTCGGCATAGAATTTTCAAACTCCAAAGCGCACCCCTAGTGACATACTTCCCCCAGCAAGGATGACCTCCTAATCCTTCTAATTATTTCAAATAGTGCTACTTCCTGGTGACTAAGAATTTGAATATATGAGCCTATGGGAGCCCTTCTAATTCAAACTACCACAGGGCAGAGAAAGCCTATGGGACAAAAGAATTTTCTAGAACCAAGGAAGTAGATGGTGGTGGTCTCAGATAGAAGGCAGTGTCCCACCACTGCAGGCCAACTCTGAGCAAACTGATCCCATGAGAAGCTGGGAGAAGCCATCAGTGATTGCACAATTATAACACAAGTAAGAAGTTTTTCTTATGTTACCTCACTAAACCGCCTTCATTACTGTGTAGGTTATCACACAGCTGGGTTTAGTCACGGTGGCAGAAGCAAAGATGGCTTAAGGAACTTGCCCCAGACAACTCATCCAGAGCAAGGCGACACCAGAGTCAAAGCTGAGCCTATCTGCTGAGCCCTATTCACTTTTTGCAGCGAGCCACTGTGGCTCTTCACATTGTTTTTCCTCCTCCTTGGATGCAACCTTCCCCCTGCTGTGGTTTGGTTTGGAGTGTCTCCTCCATCTATAGTCTTAGCGTGGTGACATTCTTATTTTTCAAGTCTGGTTCAGCTATCCTCTCTGAAAGGTTCTCTGATTCTTCTAGGTGGATTTGACTTTACTTCCCTCTTAGCCCTTCCTCCTACTGTCTCTTATCACCTCTTGCCATCACCCATCAGCCATCTCTCCATCTCTTCCTTGCCTTAAGGTAGTTTCCAGAGCCTTCCCTGTAGCTCCACAGCCCAGTGTGAGTGTGCAGGTGAGTGTGAGTGAGTGAGCAGGTGAGTGTGAGTGTGCAGGTGAGTGTGGATGCACAGGTGAGTGCACAGGTGAATGAGTGTGCAGGTAGGTGGGTCTCTCCATTGCACATGGTTGAGCTTTGTCCTGGGGCTCCTCAACCCAAAAGCTCCCAAGGCCATGGCAGAGCTGGCCTTCCCTGTTCCCAGGCAGTGCTCAGTACAGTGTCCACTTCCCGTCCCCTCTCCTTCAGTCATCTCTTACTCAGAAAGTTCTGTGCAATTGGCTTGCTTCTTAAAGAAGGGGCTTTTCGATGTCTTGGTGATTAGGGTTGATATTAAGAGCATTTGAGTGAGTGCCAGAAGGAGCAATTACTCTCATATGGGGAGACAGAAGTAGAAGCTACCATTGGGGGCTCTCCTCAGATCCACTGGACTCAGGAGGAGGGACAAGAGGCCAGGAGCTGGGCCTGTAGGTATCCTGGGAGATGGCTGTGAAGTCACAGAGGAGGTTGGGCACCTGGGACACAAAAGGATGGTGCAAAGGGCATATCAGGAATATCTCATGGATAAATACTTGGGGCGCCATTGTGCCCTGCCTGGGTCCCCAGTCTTGGTGTCACCAGGGAGATTTTAGATGTATGCATGAGCCCAAAAATTGGGTAAGGAATTAAATTTTAGGGAACTAAGAAAGAGAGATTTCTTGTGTCCACATGATCCTATGCCAATTTCTAAGATGGAGACCTGATATCCCTCCTTCATCTAGGAGTGAAGCAGATCTGAGAATGGTAGATGTCATCCACAAAGGAAGCTGCCTTTCTTCGTGGGTCATATGATCTCTGCTGCAGCTATCCAACTCTGCTGCTGTTGCACAAAACGGCCCATGTCTGAACAAGTGCAGTTGTATTCTAATAAAACTTTATGTGTGGATACTGACATTCAACATTCACATAATCCTTATGTCTTACTATATTTTCCCCGAACATAAAGAAGCATAGGCATAATCTCAGCCTCCTAGCAGTGGCTGTCCAGCTTACTATCCCTGACCCAGATGATGGACCAAAAGTCAGCAAAGCAGGAAGATCCACCCAGGGGAGAAGAGATTAGCCCGCTGAAGGAGTGCCCTGGCGCTCTGCACCCCATTCACCTGACTCTGGGGGTTCTCTCACTACTACCAACACCAGGGTGCCTGCCTTCATGGAGCAGGCGTCTCTGTGAGTGGATGGCTAGCAGCTGGACTCATCGAGGTGGGCGGGCCAGCCATGTTCAGTCTCCGGGAAATGAGTGTGGACACGGTGGGCCCAGCGGGGCTGCCCACCCTTCTCTGCCCGGATCAGGTTCCCTGACTCGTCTGAGCACTGTAAACACAGCGGCTGGACAGGCCACCTCTCCTGAGCTCCATTGCAGGCAGCCCTGCCCGGGAGGGAAACAGGATTGGGCCTGACAATTTGACATAAACCACGGGGCAGTGTCCGCAGCTGGGGGAAGTCTGGTGACCCGTTCCTGGAGGCCCCCATGCTCACGCCAGTGACGGCTGCTCCCAATTACCTTTCTCTGTGGTTCCAGGAGTCTATTGGGTCAGGAGCACCTCAGGGTCCCATAAGCTACCCCATTTTGATACGAGAAACTGAGGTCCAAAAAAGAACAAAACTCTCACTTACTACTAGGGCTCTGAACCCTTCCCAGGAAAATAGGTATACACTAGGACCTTGTCCCTAAGCCACCAGCTGCCTACGGGAGAGCATGCCTTTGGAGACAGCCAGGAACATTCAGCCAAGCCACGTTCAGGGCAAGTGTGCTCACTGCTTTTATACAACACAGGCCATCCTAGCAGATTGATATCCACTGGGCCAGGTTAATACGTATAGCCTCTTGTGCCTCTTGCAGCCTGAGTGCTGCTTGTAGGCAAACAGGTGTGTGCACCAATTGTGTGTCTGAGCCACATGTGCTTAGACGCATGTGTAGCTTCCCTCCAGCATACAAGTTAGCATTATGTCTGTTCAGGTCTGCTCTTGGTGTATGAGAGTGTGCGCTGACAGCACAAAGGTAAGGGGTTGCATGCATGCATATATATGTATGCCCACATGAGTGTGTGTGTGTGTGTACATGCTGTCATCTCAGTAGCATGCTATCTCGTGGACAAACTGTCCTCTTTGGGGGGTAGTTTTATATTTAACCTCATTGTTCTTGAGATAGTATGACAGTCTAAAGATATGAGAATGGGGACGGGGGGCCTCTGGGCCTGCAAATAAAAAGAGTGAATGACTTTAAGGATTCCTGCCATTTTTGAGCATGTTCCAAAGATACCCACTGAGCCACAGTGAGGCTGTCCTGTCTAGCTTTAGGTTTGCTCTACTGCCATGGAGCAGGGGCCTCACTGGCCCTGTTCACTTTCACCAAGTCTATCACACTCTGATGGCCTTGCTCTGCATCAGTGGGTCCTTTTGGAGATGGCTGGGCCTACTCCGGCCCCACCTCCTCACATAGACCACCTCATCTGCATATACACGTTTTTAGTTTGGCAGTGATCACACATGACACAGTACTTGCTGAGCACTGGACACTGCTCCAAGTGTCTCATATACACTGATCCAGTTTTCCTAACAACCCTGTCTTGTAAATGACACCCATGTCTGTTTTATAGACAGGGAAACTGAGGCACAGACAGACAAAGCAACTGGCTCCATCCTACACAGCCAGGAAAGTTAAAAAGGCAGAATTTGTATACATGTGTCTGGCCCCATAGTCAGCTTCTTAATCACTCCTGCTTGTTGACCTGGGATAGGGCAGATGGATCATGCAAGTAACTACCTGGACCTTGGACCCCAGTGGGAAGGCAACAGATGGCAATTTGTACTCCTGTAAACCTACTGTGTGCTGGACTCTTTCCTGAGAAAGCCTACTGGCCTCCCTGCCACTAGATTCTAGCCTACACACTCTCCCCTTCCTCCCTTTCCCTCCCTTTCCTTCCCTATTCCCTTCCCCTCCCCTCCTTTCCTACAGCCCAGACGGGGGCTTTGCTGCTTAACACCCTGGGCAGACACAGCCTCCTCTAGGGACCTGGGCTCTTCTTATAACAGTCTCCACAGCTGAAGCTGTGGTTAGAAACTGGGCACCAGGAGAAAAATATAGGAGATAGGGAAATAGAAGGATCCAGTGTGTCCTAGAAACCTATAAGAAGAACACTATGATGGGCTGATCTGGGCCCAGGGGTTCTGCTCGATCTAAGGTACCAACCAAGGACAACACGTGTAGTCATCATCAAACCTCTACCCAGATCCAGCCAAGGGACAGAACATTCTCCACAGTTAAGTGGAGACTGGGGACTGATTTTCACATGATCCCTGGTGCCCCATATTTGGCCATGTCCCCTTGATGGGGAGGCCCAATGGCACTTGGAGGAAGGATAGCAGACTACCAAGAAGAGACTTGATACCCTAGTATCATATTCAGGGGGAGGAGGTCCCCCTCAGTCACAGTCATAGGGAAGGGGAATGGGATGAAAGCGGGAGGGAGGGAGGGAGGAATGGGAGGATGCATGGGATGGGACAGCAAATGAGATGTAATATGAATTATTTTATTTTTCAATAAAAAACATGTTAAAAAAAAGAAAGAAACTGGGCACCAGGAGGCTGGGCCCTGCCCTATTTAAGGGCACAATGGAGACAGACTCCTCAACCCCATTTATTCCTGTCTCTTCTCCCCTCTTTGTCCAGTGGTTTAAACATCCTGGTTTCTCTATTATACTGTGTAGCTGCGTACCTCTCTGCTCACATCTGTCCCCATCACTTTCTAATAGTCTGTAGATTGTGACCTTAACTGCCATCTCTTCTGGGAAGCCTCCACAGGTCATGTGGCAGCTGGTGGTATGCTCTGCTTGGGGCCTGTGGCTCCGTGTCTGCTTCTCCACGCACCCCCTTAGTCTGGGGCCAGGTACACACAAGTAATTGATGAACACAAATGTTCATCAAGTGCTATCTGTCACAGGTCTCCAATTCTTTCCAACTAGAACTAGATTCTCTGCCAACCAGATATTGTTTAAATTATTAATTTTGTTCTTAGCACCTTAAATAGAAATGGGGCATGGTTAGATTCATCTTGGTTCTAGACTATTATCTTTATGATATTTTAAAAATATGAATCAAAAAGTTGATAAATACATTACAATCTTGCCATTCTAACTCAGTTTGGCTTGGGAAGAAAAGGGACCCCAAGGGGCAGGGCACACATAGGCTGGGTTGGCTAGTGGCCGCAGAGCAGATATTTTGTCTCTGGCCTGGGTCTGGCTTGCTACCCACAGGCCTGCTTGCCATCCACATGGGGAGGAGCTGGCGAACAAGGGCCTTCCTGTCTTCCCTGCTCTCCTTCACTTCTAAAAATAAGCTGGAATCTTCTCCTCATCTGCCCCCAATTTTCTCCTGCTTGACCCTGATGACCTCATGCCCTCAGATGAGACCGCATGTGTGCCCACTGCTGGACAGATGGGCTGACTCTGAGGTGCAGATGGTGGGAGCTTTGAGACCGCAGTGGCCCCTGTTCCTCCAGCTACACCCTCCAGGGAACAAAGCCCCCAGAAACCCCCAGACTGCAGTGGATGGGGGTCTTGTTTACAACAGGACCCTCTGCTCTGCTGTCCGAAGCTGTCCCAGCAGTGATAGTCACTGCTCACTTTTGGTACACTGAGCATAGTCACATCTGCTGTCTTCTTGAGTCTGCTCTCAAGATCTGGAGGTCAGTGTTGAACAGACAGGGAAAATGGGCAGGTTAATTTACTTCTCAAGGATTGTGCAGCTAGCAAAGAGCAGAGCCAAGATTCCAAACCAGATCTCTCTGCTTGAATATCCTGCCTTTTTACACACTGTCTTTCCTGTTTACTGATGTCAGAGCAGGACGTGGTCTTAGAAATTTGCATCCAAAGGGTTTCATGGTGTTCTTTTAGCTGCCGTCTACTGAAACCCCATCCAAGCTCAACCCTGGGGAGGAAGGGACATAAGGTTTAGGTGCAGAATGGAGCTGTTTGGACTGTTCCAAAGGTTTGCTTCTGCATACCAGTTCACCCCAGTTGGCATGGTGCGCTTTGCCTTTGGTTAAGTACTTAGCCGGGCAGGCCATCTCCTTGTGTCTGCTCTATGCTTGAATGGATGGACTTGCCTTTATGAGTGTTATAAAGGTGGGCATATAAGTGGCAGTTCTGGGACATAGTGACAAAGTATTGTAATTACAGGCCTATCAAGTGCATATGGCTCATGGGAGTCCAGGTGGAAATTTGGTTGGTTCTGTGTCTTGCCACAGGTAGCCCAGCGACTTCCCTCTTGCTGAAGTGGCCTGTTTGTTTCTCCTTGACTAGTGTGAAAAGACATGTCTGCATAGTAGAGCCCCTCTTTTTTCTCCCTGCTACCTCTTGATTCCCTTTGCACCCTAATACCATCAAACTGTTCTAGGGTCCTCCCCAACAAGGGAGTTGGTTTCCCCCCACCCCTCGACTTTAGCCATGCTATCATGTCTTCTGGCTTGGACTGCCTCCTTTTTCACACCCCACCTTCTCCTGTTGCCTCTTAACCCTGCAAATAACACTCAGAGATGCCATTTCCCTAGGTGAGATGGCAGCTGGGCAGGAGGGTCTCCACAGTGGGTACATGTTGGCCAAGGAAGAAGCATCACCTAATGTTAGCTAACAGATCTTGGTCTCCACTTCTGTGAATGGGCTCAAGTATTTGAATATAAAGGTCACGCTAGAGGGAGGGACGGTGGTGCCAAGTGCTAAGGGGAAAGGGCATCCCAGTTTTAGAATTCAGAGAATCTTCTTGGGAGTCTCAAGCCCAGGCCTGGCCTCAGATGATGCTGTTGTTTAGTTAGTAATGCATATTGTGTTTGTAACGCGCGTGGTGCTGCTTGAAGCCCTTCCCATATATTATTAAGGTGTTTTACATATACGGAAGTAGAAGCCTGAAGAGATGAGTTGACTTCCTTAAACCGACACAGCTAAGAACAACCCAAAGATGAATTCTTATCCAGGCTCTTGTCTCCAGTACTTAGGCCCTAGTCTCCTTGCTATTACAAGATGGAGAAGAAAGATGATGCGGACTATAGAGGATAGACATCACTACCCATCACAGCTCAGAGAGGCAAATGCCTGCCTCTAAGCTCAAACTGGATCTGTGTGAGCTCCATGTCCAGGACAGCCAGTACTGGGGTTCCACAGGGTATCTGGTCTACCTAGACAGTCAGTGGGGTACCACTTGGGCATCAGTGGCTGAGCCAGAGCTCCTTTCTCAGATAAGCAGGTAGAGGAGATGTTATTCTCACTCACTGAAGAAGGAACTATGATGCGAGGGAGGTGTTATGGTCTGTATCTGAGATGCCCCCAAATGCTCGTGTGCTGAAGGCTTGGTCCTAGTTGCTGGATCTGATCATTGGGAGATAACTAGATTTGATGGCTCTGACCTCATCAATTGATTAGCCCATGGATGAATTAATTTGATTACACATTAGTGGATGATAGAAATGAGGATGTGAGGCATAGTAGAAGGAAGCAGGTCTCTGAGTGGATGTTCTGGAAAGATATACCTTTGGCTCTAGCCCCTTCCTGCTTTGCTCCCTTCCTACCCGTTGTGAGGGAAGCAGACTCCTTCCTGCAGTTCACTCTTCCACCAGGACAGTCGGCCTCATCTCAGGCCCAAAGTTGTGGATCCCAGCTATGCCTTTCAAACTATGAGCCCAAGGCAACCTTTCCTGTCTCCAAACTTTGTCACATATTTGTTGCAGTGATGAAAACTCTGGTTAATGCAGAAGGCAAAGGATGGGGCAGTTTCCGGGATGCAACTTGAATATGAGATGCCACACTCTGGGGCCAGAGCTTGTTCCTAACCCTCAACGCCTCAGGGGCCAGTCCCTATGCCTCTATAAAACACCGAGTGCCAGGATGCCTGACACGTGGTCTCAGCATGGCTGTGCCCTTAGTGCACAAGGGTGGGGGCATGGGAATAGTGGACACGTACATGCATGGGAGTGACCTGCATGCCTGCATCACCATCATCATGCTGCCATGTGCATGGGCTGTGGATGCAGGCAGCTTGCCTAGCGCTGCCCTTCTTCCCATGGAGTCCAGAGTCCGGGACCCATCATCAGGCCAATTTCTTTCCCCTCCCCTGCCCCATCTTTGTAACCTCTACAAGGTCCTCAGTATACCATCCTTGAGACTCTCCTGACCCAGGACTAGACCCTATTCTTTTAGGGAGCTGAAGGGTGGTCACTCATTGAGTTCAGTGGGGTGGAGGGTGGGGAGTGGGCACAGAAATGACCCTCCTTACATCAACTTGCAGTGGCTTTTTGTTCCTTTCAAAGCACATTTCCAGTCTGTGATCAAAATCTGTTTTTGCTGATAGAGAAAAAGACAAAGGCCCATGATCAGGGTACAGAAGCTAAGACACACAAATATGGTTGGTCCCATCTGGCTTCCAGTCCTTCTTGCTCCTTTCCCCTTTCTTTCTTATATCAGAGGAAGAGGGGACAGGAGGTCTTAAGGGGGAGGGATGAGCAGATTCAGCTCGGTGTCCTCAGCATGGTGCAGCACTCGCCACACTTACTGAATGTCTCTGGAGCTCATAGCTCCCTAAGCCACTCCGAGGCAGGTCCTGATTCACACCCCAGCTTCCTGAGAATCTGAATCATGCTACAGAGTGTCATCTGAATGGTTAACCATGGTCTCTGAATGCCTCTTCCCTGCAGGCTCTAAGTTTCATTCTTACCCCTTCAATTCAGGGATCTAGAGCGGTTGAGTCCTACCTGGATCACACAGCAAGCCCATGGGAAACTTGGAATTGAAATCTTCTGCCCTAGTGAGTGGTCCTAAGAGACTCTCTCCTCTGGGACACATAGATCACCAGAAGAGGGAGCAGCTCTGAGTCACCCACATTCCTCTCCATGTTTTTAGCCCCAGGACCTGCACAGCCAGCCCAGGCAGCCGAGCCACAGCAAGGCCCTCTGGCTATCTTGGTAGGACACTGGGTTGGGTGGGGATTGGAGGTTTGCTATTTTCAGGCTTCGTCTGCTCCAGAGCTGCCAGGCCTCTGCCCGTTGGCTAGACTCACCCAGGCTGTTCTGCTTCTGGCCAGCTGGGGTGGTCCTCAGTGCCATTCCCAGCGACAGAGGTCAGGCCTCCCCCAGTGCCTGCAGTGTGTCACTGGTACCTCCCAAGGGCTGTCCCTACTAGCTTGTACACTTGATGGGCGGGCTGTAAACAAGCCATCAGCAGAGGTGGTCTTGGCCTTCCGTTCCCTCCTCCCTCCCAGGCTTGATAGCTCTCAGCCACATTGGAAGAATTAGGGGGCGGCTGGTAGAGGGAGGTGGCTGGCTCCCATGGTGGGGATGGGGGACCATGCATAAGTCCTACCATATTGGTTCTGTGTGTGTGTGTGTGTGTGTGTGTGTGTGTGTGT
>OU015754.1:50131499-50141878 GCA_907169655.1 Acomys percivali | reverse complement strand
GTGTGTGTGTGTGTGTGTGTGTGTGTGTGTGTGTGTGTGTGTGTGTGACTCCCGTAGGCTCAGGCTATCTGTCTATCCACTAAAGAGAAGGAATTGTGTCTCTCCCACCAGGTTTCTCACTGCCGAGGGTTCGCAAGACTGATGAGAGCCGCACAGCGGAGAAGATTCCAGTGCGTGGTCTGCCGCAGCTACTTGCGTCTTCAGGCCCCTTTCTTCTCATCTGTGAAATGGGTAGGGAATATGTGGTCAAAGCTTAGGACCACATGTTGCCGAAGGCTGCATAGTTTGGGGACATATTTTTTAATGTTCCCAAAAGAGGAGAGGAAAGAAGAAAGCTGGGCTCTCGCTACCTTATTGATGGAATGGATCCAGCTTCTTGATAGACTTTTGGTTAACATTTTGTGTGTGTGTGTGTGTTGGGGTGTGTGTGTGTGTGTTGGGGTGTGTGTGTGTGGGGGGGGAAAGCTGGTTTTCAGTTAGCAGGAGGCAGGCCTTGCCCTGCTCAGCTGGGGCCTATTTACACCATCTCATGGAATTTACGTCTGAAAAATGGGACAATAATGCTTTACGCCCTGGGGGTGTTAGTGTCTGAGAAGTGCTAAGTTCAGCTGCTGGCTCCGAGCTGGGACTCATTAAATAGTAGCTGCTATTATTACTATTGATTATATTAACAGCCGCCACAAAGCAGGAACAGGGCCTGGCAGGAAGGCCTCTGCCTGTTGTCTCCATTGTTTCTTGCTGAGGAGATTCTGTGGGAGTCGGGCGTTCCAGAATTAATATCCTTGTCTCTGCTAGTCCACATGCTGCGTTTGTCACCACGTAGCAGCCCTTCTGCCAGGCTCGGCAGCCTGCCTTTACCAGCTCAGCTGCACCATTCAGGCCGGCTGGTGGAGGCTGACATCTGCCAGGAAAGCAGACCACCTTCCCGGATTTTCCGCTTGCAGATGCATGGAGGGCGAGCTGGCTGAGAGTGCATAAGGCAGGCGCTGGTGCAGGCTCTGGCTCCTGTCCATGTGCTGGGCCAGTTACTGCCAAGTAGCAGATCCGCAATGGGTCTGCAGCAGGAAGCATCCTTTCATTGGAGTACACAGGAGTGCACCTCCCCGTGTGTGTGTGTGTGTGTGTGTGTGTGTGTGTGTGTGCATGCACATGTGTGTGTGTGTGTGTGTGCGTGCTCGCGTGTGCATGTGCGTGTGTTGGGGGCAACAAGAGTAGCAGAGAAGGGCCAAGCAAGGCACTAAGGTCTTCCTGGCTACAGGAAAGGGATGAGACTTGTCCAGACACTGGGACTCAGTTTACTCTGTAAAATGTGAAAAAGTATGGGTTCAAAGCTCTTTATCTGATTTGTTTAAAAGTCAGTTATTTGGACTTCTGGAGAATAATATCATAGAGTACATTTGACAATGCTCTGTAGCTGAGTAGGAAGTGCAGCCTCTGAGCAAATGCAAGTTTCTGCAATGGGGTAAGTGAATGCACACATTACACAGAAGTGCTGAAAGACAGGCTTTTGTGTCATCAAAAAGGTCTTGCTCCAAATTTCTGCAAAATTACTTGACTTTGGGTTTTCTTTGGTTTTGGAGTTGAAAGTACAAGGCTGTGGACCTGTACAGTCTAATGTTTCCATAGTGAGCTCCTCCTGTAGTATGTAACTTTCATTCTTTTCCACAACAGCAAAACTACAATTGCTATCCAGTCACCTGCTTGGAGACAATAGGGTTATTTTCACCATTGGCTGTTAGGAAGAATGCTGCTGTGAACAATGTGTAAATGTATGTGTGTGTGTGTGTGTGTGTGTGTGTGTGTGTGTGTGTGTCCTATTCTATTGGGTACATTCCTAGGAGTGGAATTGCTGTGTCAGGTGGTAAGTCTGTGGTTGGATTTTTAAGGAAATGCTAAGCATAGCCCCTGTCCCCCCCAACCCCCCACAAACTGGCTGCACCATTCTACATTTTTACCAGCAGTGCATGGAGAGTTGATTTTTTTCTCTGTTACTCTGCTTATCTGACCACAGCCTTCCTCCTGAGTGTGAAGTGGTATCCTCTCAGGGTTCTGATTTGCATTTCCATGATGATTACTCTTTAAGTGTGCATTGGCCATTTCTATTTTATTTGTAAAAAAAAAAAGTCTTTTCAGATCCTTTATTAATTTTAAAAAACGGACTCAAGTGCTTGTTATTAGTCGTGGTGTTCTTTGTTTGAGACATGAGCCTCTCATCATAGACGACTTATTCCACTTGTTCCAAGCACTGACCTTTCACTGTTTCTAAGATTTATTTTGATTGTGTGTTTGTGCCTTGAGTGTAGTGACTTCAGAGGCCAGAGAGGGTGTTGGATCCCCGAGAGCTGGAGTGATAGACAAATGTGAGCTGCTCCCTAGGCCCGGGAGTCCAACTTTGGTCTTTTGCAAGAACAGTATGCTCTCTTACTCACTGAGCCATCTCTTCAGTTCCCAACCTTTTACTTTTTGGATAGCTCCCTTAGAATCACAAAAGCTCAGCATTTCAATAAAATTCAATTTATTGCCTTTTCTGTTGCTTGTGTTGTGGGGCCCATATCTGAAGTCCCATTGTCAAAATCAGGGTGTTAGGGGGTTCATCCATATTATTTTTCTTCCAAAAGTTTTAAAGTCTGAGTCCCTACTTTAGATCTTATATCCAGTCCTGTTTACAGCGTGACTTAAGAGTTGCACTGATTTATTTTGCATATGGCTGGTGATGTACATACAGTTTGAGGACCTCTGCATTGGCCTGCAAACCCTGGAAAGACATAGTTCATACATGCTGTACTCTTGGCACCAAGCACTGAAGGAAGGGGATGGCTCGATGGATGAGTGGCATGGTGAGAAATCTTTTTCTCCCAGGACTACAACGAGGGTAAATACGCTGCACATCAGAGATCAGCAGCAGACCAGAAAGCAGACAGGAACGGATGCAGACCAACCTCCTTTGCACATATCCCTGACTCTGAGCAGTCTAGTTACTAAACAGGGGCCTTGTTGACACGAAAGAAAGTTGGTTTTTAAAATTTTTATTTTTATTTTTATTTTGTACAGAGAGGTAACTTGACTCCACGAAGGGTCTCTGTCTCCTTCAGGCCACAGCTCTGCCCTCAAGCCCCCACCCCCACCCCAATTTCTCCAGTTTCCTCACTGTAGATTTTTCTCACGCATCTCTCACAGCTGGGGTTTCCAGATCTTCACACTCTGCCTGCCTTGCTGAATCCATCCAGATGTCCCTGTCCACTCAGGGGTAGGGCTAGAGCCTGGCAGCCCACCAGTGGTCATCTCAGCGGCCAGTTTGAACCCTTGACTTGATGAAGAAATATAAACATTAGCTAATTTTTTTTAAGTGGCCCTAAAACGTTGCTTGCCCAGATTGGGTTTATGCCACTTATTAACAATATAAGATAATCAATACATTATTTTATTATAATATATTGATATGATTAATGATGTGTAAGACATATTATTGACAACTGCTGAACATTTCCTACATGCCAGAGTTATGTACAATTGCTTGTACACATCTCATTTATTCTTCTGTGAGGCAGCTGCGATGGTTTCCACTATAGAGAAGTGTGAGGCTCAGAGTTTAGGCAGCTAACTTGAAGCTAGAGCCTGGATTTGAACCTGTGCCATCTGCCATATAGGCTCCGGCTTTGATTCTGTGCTCTCCTGCCCAGCCTCCCTTGCAGTACTCTTGTTTAGAGGGTATCAAGCATCACACTTTCAACATCCGGGCCTTTGACTCACCCCTCTCACAGGGTTGCCGTTCCTTCAGCAGCTCTGGGCTCCCCTCAGTGTTTGCACAGCTTGAGAAAACTCTAACCAGGCCAGGGAGGAACAGAGCTGGAATCCTCTGTTTCTCACTTCAACCTCTGCTGGGTCACGCACTAGTCCCCCAAGACTGGCTGGGTAGAAACTCCATTTGAATGTATGTGTCCAGGCATCTGCCCTGGAGGCCAGAGATGTTTCCTCTCCACAGCACCTTCTTGCCCATGCTGTGCAGGCAGGCTTTCCTGGGCACAGGGTGAAGGGCAGACAGAGCCACCTGAAGCCTCTCTGCACAAATGCCACACACTCCTCTGTGGCATTCCTGTGCCAGTAGCCCAGTACCCATGGCCATAGGAGTTGACTTTATTCTGCAGAACCCTTGGAGGGAGGAGGCACACCTGCAAGGCCAGCTAGGCTCTAGGTTACAGAGTAGCTGGTGTCTTTCCCATTGCAGTTTGACCCCTGAAATGCAATTGATTATAAAAAAAAATCTAGATACAGCCTCTTGCTATCTTATTTATTCGTGTTTATTCATTTGTTCATTCATTCAGGGAGTCTCACTTATCACTGTATTCAGTCATTTGTCTTCATTTGCTCACCACTTCCTCATCCATCCATTTCCCCAGATGTCTGCATAGGACCACTTCCTTACCTCCTTGAATGTTTTTCTCAAATGGCACAGTGTTCCTGAGGTTCTCCATTCCATCCATCCCCACAGGAGGAGACGCCCTGGCCCACTTAACGCTCTCCATGCCTCTTCCTAGTGCACTCCCTAATTTATTGCTCTATTTTACTCATCATCAGGCTTTGCTGGGGCAGGGGGCAGGGGTGGGTGGGTTGGGGGGAGGGCAGGGGGCGGAGGGCGGAGGGCGGAGGGCTGACAGCTTTGTCTCTTGGTTTTATTACTAGGCCTGTGATGCCTAGGATGGAAGAACAGAGTCTGGCATAGAAGTACATGGAATTAATGAGTCCATTCACTTATACACCAAATCTGGCTTTGAGAGTCGGCTGGAGACAGTTGCTTTGGAAAGGACTCAGGGTCCAAGCCAGGGGGCGGCTTGAGCGAACAGACCCGTTGACAGGTGATGGCTAGAACATTCCTGTGGTAGTAGGACAGCTAGTACAGTGCAAATGGGAAGATGCAGACTGTTCGCGGGGCTATTGCTGAGGCCTGCTGGCTGGACCTGCTGCATACTAACTGTGATGCTGAGGGGAGGAAGTCGGGGAAGACTGAGGTTAGACGCTGGAGAGTAGGGATGGAAAGTGATGTCATCTGCCAAGGGGTACCCTGGAAGCTTCAAAAGGAGAGGGAAGATGATGGTTTCAAGACCTTCTTTTCAAACCTCATTTTCAGTTGCAGCTGGACCAAAGTTTTTTTTTTTTTTTTTTAATTGCTGTTTTTCTTTTGATTCTTGTTGTCTTCCCAGTGCCAGCAGAGGAGGCATCTGGCTACCTCATCCATCTCTGCCATCTTACCTCTGGGTGTCTGTGAAATGTGGCTTCTCAGGCAGGCACACCAGGGTGTCACACAATGGGAGACCCACCCATATGTCTTGACCAGTCATGGCTGGTGTAGGCTGTGGCGAACCTGGGATGTGAGTGGAATGGTAGAGTCTGACATTTGGACCCGGGGAAATTCTAAATGACTGTCTGCCTGTAGAACATTATAGATAAGCCTGCTTTGGAATTTTGAAGGAACATCAGCCACAACTCCATGGCTATGGCGCTTATGTGAAACCACAGTCTATAGGAGAGAGAGAGAGAGAGAGAGAGAGAGAGAGAGAGAGAGAGAGAGAGAGAGAGAGAGACAGAGACAGAGAGAGAGACAGAGAGAGAGACAGAGAGAGAGACAGAGAGAGAGACAGAGAGAGAGACAGAGAGACAGAGAGACAGAGACAGAGAGACAGAGACAGAGAGACAGAGAGACTGCTGGGAGGGTGGATCTGGGAAGGAGCTTGGAAGGGCTGCTTCCTGTAGGAAGATGTCGACCCTGAGGGAGGAGGTGGAGGCTGGTGGAAAGGGCTCAAGGAAGGCCTCCAGAGCATAAGGAAGGATCCTTCCTGGTCACACAGCTCTGCCTGCCTGTCCAGCGGAGGGCTGAATGACCAATGGAGAGAGGCTCCAGGGATATTTCTTGTTCTGCATGTGTAGCTGAACATATCTTGGAGATATGTTCAGGGCTGCTAAGGGACTTCAGAGATTAGGCCAATGACGTTTCCTCTTTCCATACTCTCAGGTACCCTCTTCCTGCAGGGAACCAAACCCATAGCCTTAAGAGGTGGCTCAGTGCTTAAGAGTGACACTGCTCTTGCAGAGGACTAGAGTTCAGTTCTTATGGGTACTCACATCAATGGCTCACAACCACCTATAACTCGAGCTCTGGGTTGATATGACTCCTGTACAGGCACCTGCACTCATATGCACATACTTAGGCACTAACACATAATTAAAATAAAACAAATCCTTTAGGAAAAAAAATAGGGTATAGTTAAAAGCATGCCAGCTAATGGATGAATAGACAAAATAAAACTGGAAGTCAGAGTTCATTCACCGTACTCAGTGGGCGGATGTCTGCATCCAGAAGACGAGCAGCAAAGGCTGCCAGTGGTTCCAGGAAGAGGCACAGCTAGATACCATGTGTCTCTGATGGATGAACATGGTTGTTCGCCATCTTTCCAGTGCCTAATCTACACTAACACATATCCCTATGGGAGCTGGCACCATAGCATGCAGTCAGCACAATACAGACTGTGGGAACCCTGGAGGCCCGAGAGCTGAAAACACAAGGATGATGGGGGAAAGCTGGCGAGTTAAAAAAACCTAAAAGGCACATTGGAAACAGAAATGACAGACCGGATGTTGTGGCACATGCTTTTAATCCCAACACCTGGGAGGCAGAGGCAGGCAGATTGCTGTGAGTTTGAATTCCAGGACACTCTGTCTTAAAAAAACAAAACAAAACAAAAACCAAAAAAACCCAAACAAACAAGCAAAGCAAGCAAGCAAGCAAACAAAATAGAAATGACGCAATTAAATTATGGTGTCTAGGGATTGTACTTGGGTGCTAAGTGTACAAGGAAAAGCAGGAAAATGCCAATTCAAAGATGACTTGTAGTTATTTTGGGAAGGGGCGTGTTGTGGCTGGGGTGATGCCCCAGGAGGGTCCTGGCATGGCATCCATAGAGATTTTTCTTGACCTGAAAATGACTACAAAGCAGTTTCTGTTCTTTCACAAAAGAATAAGTGTTGGTTATGGTAGGGCTTTTTTAAAGGGGGGGGGCACCTCCTTTCAGTGGTCTTTCTACTATGTTAGGTGGCCCTGATGAGGAGGTAGTTTCTTTCTTCTAGCCTTCCGGACATAGGAATGTCAAGATAGAATGACAATAAAAGTAGAGAAAAATTATTACTTGTTAAAAAAAATAACATCAGCAACATGTTGCAGCAGTGAGCTGAGCTGAGAACCACTGACTAGGAGAGGGGAGGGCTGGTGGTCCCAGAGGGAAAAGGTGGAAGTGGAGGACCTTGGTATGCATTAGTGGCCATGGCCACCGCATCCTTCCTCTGCCTGTGGTCCCCTGTGGCCTGGCTGTGGAAATCTGGGAAATACTACATGGCCCTGGGCTTCTCAGCCACCAGGGAGAGGGCTAATTAGTTTCCTGTGTGATAAGGCACAGGGATATGTTTAGATAAAAGTAAAATCAAGTCTAGCTCCTTTGTGGGGCTCTGTGCAAAAGCACGGGAGCCTGCTTAGGTCTCTGCAGCTCAGTGTTGTGAACGGGGGAAGTGGCCCTCATTTCGGGTTGAGTCAGGCACTAGGCCACTACCAGAGTGTGGCCTGGGGCCCTGGCAAAAATATGCCTGACCCTTTACCTTGGAGTCTCAGATGATGGTTTCCAAAATAGGACAGCAGGGAGCGGTGGAGGACCTTGGCTGTAGGTCTTGGAAGGCCCGGACTATCTTGAATTTTGTGGTAGGACTTTAGGATGCTCTTTGGTACTCTGCTGTGTCACCTCAAAATGAAGGGACAGATAAGGTGAGCTGAGGTACTTCCCTGCCTTCACAGAAAGAGTTTTGCATCTTTTGGCTCCTATTTCCTTGTCCCTATTGCAGAGCACCAGGGGCCTTGCTTTCTACCCCCAACGCCTACAGCCTGCACTGACCCCTCTGCTCTCTCTCAGGCAAAGACAGAGCTGCCCTATTGTTTAATGTATTCATCTAGAAACCTGGGGAAAGAAAGCAGGTCACTAGCCTTCAGCCTTGCACCATAGCCTGTGGTGCTCACACATATAAAGATTAGATGAGCCTTGCATTGGCATGCCCAGCATATGCAAAGCGGGGCTGGAAGACAGTGGAGAGTGCATATAGCTTGGGGGGCCCTTCTTGTCCAAACAGGAGGAGGTGTCTTGGACAGTGAACAACCTGTACAATTGGACATTTTACTGCCTTGGGTTGCTGGAGGAACCAAATATCAGTTTTTTCCTTCTATAAAAGAAGCTGAAGGGAAGCCTTTGGAGGATTCCTTTCCATGTATACGTAGTGCTGAGCACAGAGCTCGGAGGGAAAAGGGAACCAAAGAGTTAGTGGATCAGTCTCCACCAGCTCCCAACTGCAGTGGACACCAGCCACAGTCTGCAGCCGCTTTGCAGACTGTTCATGTGTCACCCTGCTCCCGCCCCCACCCCCACCCCCACCCCATGGAAGCATGACTCCATCCTGATGAAGACACACAAGCCAGGCCCAAGGAACTCTGCACTGTTCCTCTCTCTCTGCAGCCAGCTCCCTGAACTGTTAATTTCTTCCCCCACTTAGGCCCACCTCATCTGCTACTCTCAGGTCTCTTTTAGGCAGAACTTTCTGGGCCTTACCCCTCCTCATCTCTCAGGTCCAGGAGAGTCTTCATTTGTGTTTTGTAGCTGTTTTGTTACCAGCTCTCTCCACCTCTTGTTTTTCTCTGAGGGGCTGTGGCAGAGCATAGGCAGAGGACAGTGTTTGCCCTGTTCACTGGCCTCAGCTTTGAGCCTGGTCCCGGCCTGCCATGCACCGTGTGGGTGTAGGTGGACTAACTGCTGGAGATTGTACCAGGAAGTGATGTCAGATAACCCTGTGGATGGCTCTTAACCTTCACTCCCCCCAGGCACATCTGCGACACGGCTCCATGTTCTCAGCAAAGGTGAAAATGTCAAAATGACAGGGCCACAGTGGGTGTCGGGCCGGCTTTGTTACCCACACTTCAGGAAGCTAAAACTCAGAGAGAGGAAAAAAAAAAAAAAAAAAAAAAAAAGAAGTAGCCTTACCTAAAACCCTATGGCGAGGGGATGGCAGACCTCAAGATTCAAGGAGGGATTTTTCCTTGGTCTATGGCCCAGGGGAGACATTGTTCAAGAGGCAAGTGCTTGGTAGGTGCCATCAAAGGCATGGGCACCTCCAATGTGTAGCCCTTTACAGTTCCAAAGGGCACAGCCCACTTCCAATCTGTAAGTAGCCACATGTGGCGAGTCATACCTGGTGTTCCAGCAGAGAAGCTGAGCCCAGTGTCGATTCCCAGCATCCCAGGGGAATACTCCCTAAGAGGCTCTGTAGGAGAGGGCCACCATCAGCATGCTGGCTGAAGTATTCTGGAATCTTCCAGTACAGGACATGGACATATGAACAAGGCATCTGGGTCCCTTTGAGGTTCATGAGAGGCGGCGGCTGTGGTATGAATAGGAGCCATGTTTAGAAATGCGTGTAGCACAACATGGGTGAGCGTGTGAAACCCTAGGCTCACAAGGGTGAAAATGCATAGCAAGCAATGTGAGAATGCAGCTGTGTATGCGTGTCGGGGAGAGTCTGGCTGGGTGTGTACCTAGAAGCTTGGAGCTTGGTAAAGTAAAGGCCAGAGTGCTGGAAGAAGAGATCTTTCTGGTAACCCCAGGGCCAACCTAGAGTCTTTGCCCCTTTGCAGTAAGTCAGAGAGATTGAGACCCGGCAGTGAGGGGACAGCTTTGAACTCTGGAAGCACTTCTTTCTCAGAGTCAGCCCAGAAGGGTAGGACCACCAGTTCTCCACCTGCCTGTTGCCTCTCACTTGGGCTGCACACATGATGAGGGTACCTCAGGGCCTGGGGCCAAGGACATCCAGCGGAGTCTTGCCAAATGAGAACCTTCAGACCTAGCGGTAGCTTAGGTTCTACTTGGACCCATTTGATGCTTGAAGGGCAACTAAATTAAACCAAAACCTGGGCAAGAAACAAGGCCCAGAGACCACGCTTTGAGACAGCTGCTCCGTGACCTTGAGCAAACAGTTTGCCTCCTCCGGGAAATAGGTAGATTAACTTTAAATCAACCCTACTCTAGGAGGGAGAATTGAGGCACTGCCACCTGTCCATAGAGTGTCTTCTAGCACTTTGGCTCCAAACAGAATGCAACCTGTGAGCTTCCAGGAGCACCTGCTAGAGCAAGCCCTTGACTTTTTGCAGCTATGCATCCCACGGGGCGTTGCTGCCTAAGTGAGGGGGGTCTGGCGGGTGGAGCTTCTGTCACCAGCCTGGGGCTGACCTCTGAAGCAGGGAGGATTTCCATGGCGCAGCTGAGAGAGAGAGAGAGAGAGAGAGAGAGAGAGAGAGAGAG
>OU015754.1:50120639-50131099 GCA_907169655.1 Acomys percivali | reverse complement strand
TAGTGGTGGCAGTGGTAGTAGTGGTCGTGGTGTGTGTGTGTGTGTGTGTGTGTGTGTGTGTGTGTGTGTGTGTAGCCTCCATCCAGCTTCTGACATGCCACATACAATCCTACACTGTTGTTTGAGACGAGGACACCCAGAGCCATCTCATGCAGCCTTCTTATCACACAGGATCCCAGATGCACACATGACAGTTTCCCGGTGCCCAGGGGCAGCTGCATCCCTCCCATGCCTCCTTCCTTAGAAGCACCTTTGTTCTGTGAGTCTGTGAAATTATTCACTTATCACAGTAATTATAATTACTATGGTCTGCTTCGCTAGCATTTGGAAAGGAGCTAGACTCTATTATTTTGATGAAAACAGAAAAGCAAAATGTCTGCATCAAGACTGAATGTGGAAGGCTTTCTGACCTCAGAGACAAAGCAGGAAGCATGTGTCCACAGGCTTTGAAAACAGTAGGCCAATCTTGCCTCCTCACACCCCTGCTAGGTAGTTTCAGGGTGGATCCAGGTCTGTGCAGCCAGGACCCTTGGCTTTGCCCTCTGAACTTTATCATGCAGGCAAATGCGTGTGTGATGGCGTGTGTTTACTGTGCCAGTGTGAATTTGTTTGTGTGTGGAATTGTGCGGGTATGGCATGCTATGTGCTTGTAGGTGATGCAGCATGGGTGGGTATGTTTGGTCTTGGTATCTATGGGGCTTGGGGGTGGGGTGTAGGAGTGTGTGTTGGGTAAGGGACTTTAGAACTGTTGGAGCAGTGTCTGTGTGTGTTACTAGACACTGAGAGTTGCTGCCAGTTTGTGGAGAGCTGTGACGTGTATGAGGCCTGGGTATCAAAGCTGACTGACTGGGCCTGATTAAGACATGAAGCAAATATGAGAAGCATATGATCTTCCAAATGGCTCCAAACTGAGGTTTGTGATAATAAAAAGGCAGCAGTTGGAAAACAGACCATCAAACAAGATTATTTCAGATCCACGTTTTCCTGTAATAAACCAACCCCAATCAACCGTACAACTGATGTGAAAATTCTGGCTTTTTGCAGGAAAGATAACCCTCCCAGGCACCCCAGAGCATGAGGCCTGTTCTGGAGACGGTTAGAGTCATTCAGGGCTGTGGATGACACACGCCTTGCGTCTCCCATCTTGTCTTCATGGTATGGATGTTACCCCTTCTGTTGGCATGTAGGGCAGACACCAGCGACACTGAAAACACAGGAGTAGGTAATGAATATCAGCCCCTAGCACTCTGTCCTTCCAAGACCCCCAGTTTCAACTGAGACAGATGTTTGTATTTGAGGGGAACAATTAATAGGCCATGAGAAAAAGGAATTTAAAAGAAACAATTTCTCAGAAGGATAGAGAAGCCAGAGCATGAAGTAAGCCTGTCGTTGAAGAGAAATAACAAGAACACCTAACACAGAGTTTATACCAAAAACTTTCTCTGCAGCGATGTCTAAAGAACACATTTGGGAAAAATATGTTAACTCATAAAGAAAGAAAGTGATGCCAAAAGGGGTGTGAGTAGGTAAAGAAAAGCAAATGAAGGAACATATGTAAACAATGATAATCAAATAATGATCACATGATTTTAAGAGAGCTGACTCAATTGGTGGGGAAAGAGGCATAAACCAAGGTGGAACTCAAATACTAGAGTGTAATAGATTAAATGGAAAAAGAGTAATTTAAGTTGAAGCATGATAAAGCCTTTGAAGGGAAAATATGATTGAATTTTAGATTTTTGTAAGTATACATGCAAAAAATAAGAATAACTAGTAAAAAAGAAGAAAAAACAGGAAAATTGAGCTAAAGAGAAGTCTTGATTAATTCTAAATAGGTCAGAAAAAGCAAAAGACAGATAGAAAATCAAATATACTCAGAACCCCAATAAATGTAAATGATATAAAACCTGCAACTAAAAGACAAAGTTTGTCCTTTTGGTAAAAATCAACACGTGACCATATGTTCCTACTCTGGCTCTATGACTTTTATCCAGTAGGCTGTAAAATATCTGGCTCAGAAATACAGATTTTGAAAAAAATACTCTGAAGATAAGATTGAAGATGACCCCCAAATTGATAAACCCAGCCATGGTTAGTAAAAATGCTTTCAAACAAGTTGTATTTATTCTATTGACACAATATTGGTACAATATATTGAAAGATATTCACTGCATCCTAATATTAACATGTTGAAAGAATAAAACCTTGAATGATTTCAGAAAGGCTTTGTAGTGTTTTTATTCAGGCTCATACAGCTCCAAATATGATGTAAGAAATACAGCAGCACAAAACTAGTTTTTTATGCAAAGAGAAGAAACAATATGTTTAGATGCTTACCAGCACACAAAAACTCCCTTTCAGAGAAAAGCTTCTGCGTAGCAGATGAAAATTGGGACCAAATATTTTATCACAAATTACAATTTTCCTGACACTATTGCCTCTTTAATTTAGTGAAGCAAAGACAAAGGTCCCAGGAATTGCAAGAATTGATAACACAAGAATTTTTAGGATTCAAGAAAGATAAAAAGAAATTACCCAGAGGTAAAGACAGATTAGAATAAATACAAGAGGAGATAGTGGAGAAGAGAGAATAAGTACAAAGGAAAAGGAAACCCAGTAAGTGACCTAAAGAATAAAAACAAGACAAGCTCAAAAAATGAAACAGTAAGAAACTTTAGAGCAACATATGAAAAAATAATTAATATAGAAAATAAACAATGAAGATTCATCTGTGCATTTATGGAGACCCCCAAAATAGCTAACTAAATAACGGTACACAGTAAATATTAAACGGATAAATTCATGAAGACTTTAGGAGATAAAATAGTTTTGGTTCTGCACATTTATTTAAAGATTAAGAAAATAATCTTTTGGTAGTTCAGATAATTTTAGTTCATAAATAATAATTAGAAAAGTATAGACTTAGATTTATTCAAATAAACTTTCAGCACCATTGTACATTTTATAAATTCCTCACAGAAAGATCTAGAACTGGGTGTTTTTATACCCAGCCTAACTGTCCACAGTTCTTAGATTATGAAGTGTATATGTAAGCACTGATGAACATGTGTGATTTCTGATCTATAAATCAATGGCTAATTAGTAAAATGGAGACAAAAGCACCACAAATCTAAAAGCAGCATCATTACATTCAAGAACAAAAGAAGCAAATAATGTTGTAAATTATAGAATGGATACAAGTAATATAAACGGCGAGGAGTGGAACATTTGTTATTTGTCTCAACTGAAAATAAAACATATTTTAAGGCTGAAATTTAAAGTAATTGAAGTGTATGCCCATGTTGATTCGTTTTGGTTGTCAACTCGGTGGGACCTGAGCCAAGTCAGAGAGACATGCCTCTTGGGGGTTTGAGATAGTATTTACTGGAAGGATCATCTGAAAAAGTAGACTCTCTGCCAGACTGGGCAGCACTTTCCTGTGGAGACTTAGACATAGAGAGGTATGTGGAAAAAGCAGGGCTGCTTTTGTCTGATGAGCTTTAGTCCCTGCGAGTGAATAAATGTACTGCATTGCTATTGAAATCATCATTGACTGATATCAGGACACAGCTTCTTCAGACTTCCAATATGGACTGAATAACAGCACTTCCCAGCGTTATTCCAGGCCTCCAGTGCCAGGCTGGGACTACAGAGGCCTCAGCCTTGCCAACTCAGCACATACTTGTTTTCCAACCTCCCCAGGGCACAGATAACCATTTTTGGACTAGCCAGCATAACATAGAAGGAATCTCTTGTCTATTGTATGGACACAACACCTGCCAATTAAAAACAAAACAAAACAAAACCCTGTGGTCTATAGCTTAGGCAGGAAATAGGAGGTACAATATCCAGAAGGCAAAGGGATTCTGGGATAGAGTCAGGCGTGCAAAATTCAGCCAGCAGGATGAGAAGTAGACAGGATGCATGGTACCCAAGCTTAGGTAACCAGCCACGTGGCAGAATGTAAATGGTATAATGGGTTATTTTAAGTTATGAGCTAGTCAGAGAAGAGCCTAGCTATAGGACCTATGTATTTGTATACTATTTAATGAGTCTCATGAGTTGTTATTCTAGGAGCTAAGGGACTGGAGAAAAACTGCCTGAAACATAACGGTGTGCTACTACATATGGCATTCCATATGTGGAGCATAGAGTCAAACTAACCTGAGAAAAGTCCCAGGTAGAAGCACACAACAGCTTTAAGCTCTGTCTCTTTAAGAAAAGAGGCTGAAAAAAAAAAAGTGGTGCTCTAAGACAAAGGCTTTATACAAACATTAGCAGTGACTCTGCCAAGCACTGGGTGGTTCTCCAGGGTTAAAGCCCAAGTGAGGATTCAGCTGCCCTGAGCAGACTTTACACCTGGCCTTGCTCTATCAGAGCTGGGCAGAATGCAAGGCCATTGGGCAGAGGGAACTGCCCAGGAGACAGAGGAGCAGCAAGAAGTGAGGGTCAGGAATCCAATGAGCATGGCCCCAGAACCAGGCAAAACACAAGGCTGGCAGGGACCATAGACCCCCAAATCAGAGGCTTGGCTTGACCTAGTAAGGAACAGACCAACTCAGGTTAGCACTTGGGCTGGGGCAAACTTCAGGAATGCAATCCAGTCTTAGGCCAGAGTAAGGCAGAAGGCCAAAGCACCTCTCCCTGTAAGCAAAAGAATTGGGGCGTGGCCAAGCACTGCACAGCTTGAGAAGCAGGAACAAACAGACAAACAAACAAGCAAGCAAGCAAACAAAAAACCACGGCCAAACTTCTAATTAGGTAAACATTGCTTTAAAATTACATCTTTATGCTAATAAACAAACTGAACACAGTCAAAAATACGGTATGTAAATAGTAAAATAATTCTCAACAGAAAGACAAAGACTAAAAACAATAAATAAATAAGTAAATAAATAAATAAATGTTTTTCCACGTTAAAAAATGGAAAACCATGTAGAGGAGGACAATTGGATCCCATACAGGCTTGTTTTGACTGTCAACATACAAATAACAATAATATATTCAGTAATAAGCATAATTCTATACACTCTTTTAAAGAAAGATCAAACTGAAACAGACTTGGAGAAAGAGGAGACTGAGAAATGGATTGCTGGATTGGAGGCCATAGAAAGAGATTAGGAAAAAAAAAATAGTCTCAGACGAGGAAAGTCCACAGGGGCTTGAGAAATTGGAATGACAACCCATAGAGGCACACTATATTGAATTTAAAAATCCAGATTTTACTTATTGATACATACTCAGAATTCCAATGGACTTTTGCCTTGAATCCTGGGAGGATGATTCTCATTTACACATTTGTTAGAGATGTTGACTGTCTTAAAGGTGCCTTTGCAAATTGGGGCTTGATGGTGCCCCATTTCCATTGTAATGGAAAAACAGGTTTTTTTGACATTATGGCATGAAACCTATTACAGACATATCTTGCAGTCCTACAGAAGAAGCAATTATAAAAAAAATCTAACAATAATTTTAATAATATGCTAATAGGCCAGAAAGGCGAAAATACCACATCAAGAATAGATTAAATGGCGCTTTGTTGACTCTGAATTTTTAAAAAGTTAATAAACAAGTAGCACAACTATTAAAAAACACTGGATTTTAGAAAGGACTGCTGAGTTAGATAAGCATATAAAGATTCTAATTCCAAAATGGAAGAAAGGAGCTATATTGTGTTGGGCAGGAGGTTCTGCATATGTTCATACAGGAGAAGAAAAACTAAGGATTCCACTCAATTTGATAAAGATCAGATTTGACAGACGGAGACCCTCCTGAAGATCTTGGCCATACACAAGAAGTAACAAATGAAGACCCAAGCAGGTAATATATATACTAGTCTGTCTATTGGAACAACTCTAAGACTGGCTGAGCTGTTAATGTTTATGCATAGCTGATAAATCTTGTTGGATGCAAAATCCTCAGTACTTATCACCCCATTCTTCTAAATGGCACAGAAAAAAAAAAAAAACGGTATTACAGTTTGGTGAAGACAGATCTTTCATCTGCTCATACAAAGGGCAAAAGAAAATCACCTTTTATTGATTTGTGTATCTTGTATATTCCATGCATATGTAATTGCAGAACTGTATGTTACTTGTGAGAACATGTATTTACAGAAAGAATGACCAAACACCAATGGAGTGGAGATGGCCTTGACAAGACTCATCTTCAAAGATGCTGAGAAGGATGCTGAAACACATTCTTTCCAGCATCCTGCATAATCCAGAAATAAACTGCTTCAGTTGCTCTTTCATCAACACTTGCTTTCAAGACTTCAAAGCAGCTAGCTCAATCATCCACAACCATAGACTGTTCCAAACAGCACTTTATTTAAGCCTACATTTTCTCAAAAGTTAGAGCCTGGACAACAAATGTTACTGCTAGTCTGCTTAACCATTTTTACCAATTTCCCTTGTCCCCGTCCAAAGGGATACTATGCCCCAAATCATCAGGAAGTAATCTCCAGAAGAACAGTGGCCCATTCCTGTAGGTTGGGGTGGGTAGGTTTTGCTCATTTAATGGCTATGGATGTTTGTTGTCATTTAGGGAAGTTGGTTACAAGTTATTAAATAGTCTTGATCAAGAAAAAAAGTAAGATTTAAGAAATTAGACTCAGGGATTTCTCTCTTTCTTTCTCTTTTCTCTTTCTTTCTTAGAGAAAGGGAAAGGGGTTGAGAAGAAAAAGGGGGAGTATAGCAATAATAAAAGAAAAATGTAGATGATTGAATTTTCTTTTTAACTATAGAACTATTGTTATTCTTATTATTTTTGATACATTGGTATATAATTGAATATATTGATACAGAAATAAGGTTATTTTTGATATATTGGTATAAAATTTTATATATTGATAGAGAAATAAGGTTATTTTTGACACATTGATATAAGTTATTGTATATTGATATAAATTTTAAGTTTTTTGATATACATATGTATAGATGTTTCTATTCTTGTATGAGGTATTGAACTTTTTAAATCACTTAAAAATATAAGGTTTTCTTTCAGTCCTTTAAAAAACGTCTATGACAACTGTTTAGGATAGTTAAGTAATGCAAGCTAATAGTCAACTGAACACATAGTCTTGTCAGATATTAGTCTAGTTTATCACAGAAATATACATTCTAGGTCAGACAGATAGTGAATATCTAGAAACAACATTTGCCTATTCAGATTTACTATAGATAGATAGATGGTCTTCAAAAACCTCAGCAATATACAGAAAATGGTATTTAAATATGTTTTTATTATTTTAAGGATTCTTTAATAATGAGACATGTCAGCTCCTGGCAGTACTCCATCGACTTGATAGAAGATGCTAGTAATTGAAGAATCTCCATTAGGATATGGTTTCAAGTGTGGCAAGACAGCCACTGGGCAAAGAAAGCCCTAACCACTACAGACAAAATGATGTCTGAAATGAGCAGAACTTGAATATAAGTGAAGCCAACTACTAAGTTCTGCCAAGACAGGGTAAGCAACACCTTCATGGTTCCTGCTTCACAAATATATCTGTCACTTGTATTGGTCCAGAAGGCTAAAGATTGATGCTCCAATATTATAGAGAATTTTGGGTGATTTTTCTAGGAAACGAACTGTCTCTGTCATCTCTGTAGTTTTGGAAGCTGCTTGCTTGCACTTCCTTCTTATTCAGGTATCATTTATTCCTTTTCAAGTCTCTGATGGTGTTGAAGACTAAATAGTTATAGTCTTAAAATTAAATTAAGGTGTTTTAGGTCTAAGAAGATGTTCTGAGATTAGTAATGCAAATAATGCAAGTAATAAAAAAAAAAAAAACCAGAATGGTTTAGGTTTAGAATGGTGAACTTGGGCTGGAGAGATGGCTCAGTGGTTAAGAGCACTGTCTGCTCTTCCAAAGGTCCAGGGTTCAAGTCCCAGCATCCACATGGCAGCTCACAACTGTCTGTAACTCCAAGATCTGACACCCTCACACCAATGCACATAAATTAAATAAAAATATAAAAAAAAAAAAGAACGATGAACTTACCAAGAGAGGATATATAATAGGATATTTCCTCCTAAGTTGCCAAATGCATATGGACTGTACATTGTGAATGTAAATTTTACCTAATGCCTTTCATAACTGTTTCATAAGTGTTATTATACTATTATACTATACTATGCTATACAATTATATTAATATTATATATTAGTTTATTATTTAAAAAGATCCTTTTATTGGACTAAAAATGGGAATTGTAGAAGGAATCTCTCGTGTGTTGTATGAATGCAACACCTGTCAATTAAAATAGAGGTTGAACATCCAGAAGGATGTTCTGGGATAGAGTCAGGTGCTCAAGGTTCAGCTGGCAAGACATGAGGAAGAGGGAAACATGGTTCCTGAGCTTAGGTAAACAGCCACATGGCGAAATATGAATTGGAATAATGGGTTATTTTAAGTTATGGGTTAGTCCGAGAAGAGCCTAGCTATATCGCCTGTGAATTTGTATAATATTTAATGAGTTTCATGAGTTATTCTGGAAGCTAAGGTGTGGGAGGAAAAACCACCCATAACATAACGGCGTCCTATGACAAGCCTAATAAATCCTCTTTGTGATATCTGCTCGTTCTGTCAGTTCTGTTCCTCTGGAGAACTCTGACTAATCCTGTGCTGGTTGTTTTTTTTTTTTTTTTTTGTCAACTTGACACAAACTTAGACATATCTGAGAAGAAGGACCCTTAATTGAGAAAATGCCCCCATAAAATCAGCCGCAGTGAAGTCTGTGAAATATTGTCTTGCTCAGTGATTGACGTGAGAGGTCCCGCTCGCTGTGGCTGGATGGTGCCACCCCCAGACAGGTGGTCCTGAGTTATGTAAGAAAGCAGGCTGAGGAAGACATTGGTAGCAAGCCAGTAAGTGGTGTTCCTGCATGGCCTCTGCATCAGTTTCTACTTCCAGTTCCTTCCCTGACCTCCCTCAGAGATGGACTAAAATCGATGAGGTGAAATAAAGCCTTTCCTCCACAGGGCTTTTGGTCATGGTGTTGTATTACAGCTATAGAAACCCTAACTATGACAAACATAATGCCTATTTTTTCCTGTCCTCCTCATCTCAGATGCTGCTTTTTCACAGCTAAGAGTTATAAGCAAAAAAAGGTAATATGACAGAAACTGAGGTTAGAGGAGGGAGAGGCAGACATACATGGCTTTATTGTTGTTTGTTAGAGGGGAGCGATTCTGCTGCCTAGATAAGGAAGTCACATGAAGTTAATGATGAATATCACACCCAAACAAAACCACAGTTTCTCCATCAAACAACTTCACAAAACCAACAAGGCAAAACAAAGGGCTAGAGAACAGAAAACAACTGTAAAACGAAAGGAGCGGTAGCAACCGAGGTCAAGTGCATCATCACTCATAGCAATAAATGTGAAAAGACTAAAGCCGTACATTAAGGGAAATGGGTGCAGAATCCCATGCAGCCCAGCAGAGACAAGACTAGAGAAAAATCCACTCACACAGGTTGAAATATGAGTTCTGGCAGGCATCCATCAGTCCCAGCACAGGCACAAAGGGAGCAGAGGCCATCAGCCGACAAGGAGGACTTCTGTTCAGAAGCATCAGGTGAGCCAGAGACAGGCACACGTGATGAAGGCTGTAACTGCAATGGACACATTTATGAGTTATCACATCACCCTCCAATTTAGCAGCTTTGGACAAGGTATCTTTGTTCTGGATTAGGATTCTTGCAGGGTGGCAGCCTAGCTTTGGGGTTGCTGCTCGCTCAAGGGCTTTAAGGAAGCTGCTGGCTACAGGAAACTAAGATTTTACTGAGACTGGCAGTGTCTTTTTTTTTGCTCACTCATCTGAAGCGAGGGAAAGTGGGTGGCAGTGGGAGGGAGATTGTGGTGAAAGCTGTGGTGTCTCATGTCACCTAATCTTGGAAGTGACATATCCATCATTGCTGCTGTATTCCAGAGCTCACACAGGTAGATGTGGAAAGAGTCACCCAGGATTGTGACTACCAGGCAGCAGTGGTCATTGCCCACAACTAATCATAGAAATTTATGCACAAAACAACATAGTATTGCCCTTCACAATACCGAGACCATTGGAGATAGAGGGGAAACTAGCTACAAATAAACTAATACTCCGGGAACAGACACTGAGTTACCAGTATTAGGTGTATTGTCAATAGAATTAGTGCACTAGGGGACAAAGGGGTAAGAAAGAATTAAGGATAGAAAAGCCTAACTGTAACTTTGAAATCTATATTCAGAAAAGGATAATCCTCCTTTTAAAAACAACTACTTATAAAAAGAATATTCATGGAAATTAATACTAGGGCCAGCAAGATGGCTCAGTGGGTAAAACCATTTGCCATGCAAGCCTCAGAACCTGAGTTTAACCACCACAGCTCACAGTGGAAGAAGAAAACCAATTCCTGAATTGTTCACACACACACACACACACACACACACACACACACACACACACACACA
>OU015754.1:50060904-50107706 GCA_907169655.1 Acomys percivali | reverse complement strand
CTGCACCAACCAAGGACAATACATGCAGTAAACATCGAATCCCTACTCAGATCTAGCCAATGGACAGGACATTCTCCACAGTTGAGTGGAGAGTGGGGACTGACTCTGCCAGGAACTCTGGTGCCCCATATTTGACCACTTTCCTTTGGTGAGGAGGCCTGGTGGCACTCAGAGAAAGGATAAGCAGGCTACCAAGATGAGACTTGATACCCTATGACCATATAGTGGGGGAGGAAGTCCCTTGTGGTCACAGACCTAGGGGAGGGGGAATAGGGTGAAAGCGGGATGGAGGGAGGATCGGGAGGATACAACGGATGGGATAACAATCGAGATGTAATCTGAATAAATTAACTAACTAAATTAAAAAAAAAAAGAAGAAGAAAACATTCTCTCTAGAATATAAAATCTACAAGGAGACGGATGGTGCCTGGGAAACTGTGTTCTTGTTTCCATACCCAGCACTTAGCAGTGGTGTGAGGGGAAATATGCTATGACTCTTGGTGGAGGGGTGGATGGACAGAGCAGGCAATGTTGGATAGCCAAAGGGAAACCCACGCACCCTTCTCCTTACTGACTGCCTTCTTCCCCAACTTCCCCCCGGCCCACCTCGCCTCTCAGGCAGCTCTCTTCTCAGAGGCTTCCATTCGTGCTTCTGGCAACAGCCTCATTTTTTTCTTAGCCTTGGGAAAGCCATCTTCTAGTGGACTTGATTCACAGGAGTGAGAGTTGGATGCTTCCCATTTTACGAGTGGGGAAATAAAGGTTATACGCTGTGTCCAAGGTCTCAGGGTAAGGAGGGAAGGAGGGAGGACCCTGGACACCTGCAGCTGGGCCCTTGCCCTGCATCTTGGCACCTGCCCACACCATGTAAGCAATGCATGTGAGTGCCTCTTCCACGCACACTCCTGTCAGAAATTTGGTCTCATCTGACAGTACTCGCCAAGTTCGCCTTATTTTTAAGAGTCACCTGGAGCACTTGATAAGAAGACAGGTTCCTAGCACCTAGACAAGAATCTCCATTTCACAAGCTGGCAAAGGAAAAAAAAATTAATTTTCTTCAACCAAATCTCACTGGGTATCTTACAGTTAAGGACAGGCCCTGTGCTCAGTAGCTGATGGCCAACGCAGAACAAACTCAGCCGAATTTGTTTTTTTTTTTTTTTTTTGTCTCATATTGCTTTGTTTGGGCATTTTTTGGTCTTGCTGACCTTTTGCTTATGTTATGGTTTCCAATTCTGTCCCCCATTTATTTTCTCTTTTCTTTTTTTGAATTTTGAGACACGGTTTCTCTGTGTAGCCGTGACTGTCCTGGAACTCACTTTGTAGAGCAGGCTGGCCTCTGCCTCCCGGAGTGTTGGTATTAAAGGTAAGGAAGAGGAGAGAATCTGGGAGAGGGGAAGCTGTGATCAGAATATATTATATGAAAAACTTATTTTCAACTATATAAATATATTAAAAGCAATAATGATGAAGAAGAATTCCCGTCTCCGGCTATAGAGTAGGTTGGAATCTGGACTTTTAACTTTGCTATAGGCGAGCCTGAGGATCAGGAAAGCTTGGCGTCTTCTGGTCTACAAGACAAAACCTAGGCAGCTTAGCCAGGCCCACAAGACCTTTGAGAGAGCAGTTCCAGCTCATTGGTCTGGCCTTGCTGGCACAGTCTCATGTAGATTGGAGTCCTCATAGCTGTGGCTGGCTTAGAGTTGTATAACCCCAGAGATGCAGGGAACCTGGGGGTCTTGTCAACCTAGGTCTTTATTTGACAACCATCCCCAGGGAGAAGAATGGGCTTATTCAAAGCCACAGGGTGCTGTGGCAGAGCCAGAGTGGGCAGAGCTAAGTGGGGGGTATTCTTAGTTTGGAGAACTTTCAGACTTCCCTTTCAAAGGGAATTCTAGAAAAATCTATCCGTGAAAGTGCAGAGCTGACAGTGGGATTCTTTCAGTGGCTTTTCCAAGTGGCCCTGAGTCCCACTGTTGGCTGTGGAGTGATGGCGATCACACCTCTTGTTGCTCATATAGTATAGGAGGGATTGGATGGAGGCGGCCGGGAAGCATGTTTGTTGCTCTCATCATCACCATCATACTCATCACGGGCATCTAGCGATGTACACACGAGATGCCTTATTGAGCACCAGCCTGTGACTGATGTTCAGTCCTCACTGTAACCCCATGATAGGAGCTCTTCCCACTCTCATGTTGAGGGAGGAGCCTCCCTGCATCCTAAGTCAGGGCCAGTGCAGAGAACCCTGGAGCAGGTGGTCTTTTTTTGCAAGTGGAATGGACAGGGCTTCCTGTGAAGGATGAGCAGTTGATATTCAAGGATGGGAGGAGGGGTGGGTGTTTCTGGTAGTGAGAGCAGCCTGTCAGTCTGGAAAGAGGAGTGAATGCTTGGTTGGGGGGAACAGGAAAAAGGGGCAGCAACCCCACATAAGCAGGCACATAAGCAACCCCGCCAGGGAGAGCTTGGAGTAGCTTTGAACTTGGCAACAGGAGCCAGGGATCCTGGTGAGGCTGGATTCTTACTCCAAAGACCCAGAAACAGTGAGTTTCTAGGGCAAGCTCAGGGACAGCCTTTTGCCAGCACACTTTCCCAGATTAGCCAGCAGGAATTCCCTATGGTTGAGAGGTTCGGGAAGGCAGGTTCCTGGTGTAGTAGCACACGAGGCTGCATGAATGCATGACTTGGCGTGCACACGTGCTGTGAATATGGAGGATGTGAAGTGTGTGTGTGTGGCACATGTGTTTCCAAGGACGTGCTATATGCCCAACTGCGTCTCCTCAGGGAAGTGTTCAAGTGTGGGTGGTGTGCTCGAGGCTGTGGTGTGAGGCTGTCCTGTGCACATGCGCTGCCCTCAGCTGGTGTTAAACACTCTTTGGATTGCTCACTAGGTAAACATTCAATAATGTAATTTGGAAATTCTGTCCCCAGGGTCCCGCTGTGTGGCCAGGCAGCTGGCGGGTGGTGGTGGGATTAAGATATTAGTGTATTAATGCCATATCAAAGCCCAGCACCCTCGTCCATGGGAGTGTCTGCTGACAGCCCTGAGCGCCCAGAGCTTGGGGGCCTTGCAGCCCCCACTGCATCTCTGTGAATCACAAGAAGGCTTGTGTGTAGAGCTTGCTCAGAGAGCTGCAGGGCCTCCAGACATGAGCTCATACATATAGGTCCCTTCAGGAAAAGGTGGGTGGCCTGCCCTACCACCAGGCCTTGTCCCTACCACAGAGGCCAGCCTCTGGGGAGTAGAAGCAGGTTTGGGAGGAGGCTCTGAACTGGTCTTTTGACCTGGTCAAAGTAGGCTGTTATGTTGGTTGAAGAACAAATGACTGACTTTCCTGCCAAAGACTTTCTTAAATGCTTTAATCATGTGGTCCATAGTTTGTTTGCTTTGCTATTCCTTGTGTATGGTATACAGCTAGTGCTCAATTATTGTGCTTTGGTTGGGCAGACTGATACCAAAGGCAGACAGACCAGCCTGAATGTCAGGAAGCCAAAAAATAAAGAACTGAATTTTGCTCCAATTCTGCATGGTGACCCTTGTGGAAGGCCCTTTTTCTGCCTGGGAGACAAAAACTCACAAGCTGTTTGCAGCTCATTTGAAATCTTCCAGCCTTCAATGTGGACCATGTGGGCCTGCAAATGGTGCCTGGGTCTGGAAGGCTTAGAATTTTGGTATGAATCTTGGAGGGGGTTTCCCACCAGCAGGAGTGACCAGCGAAGTCCAGGGCCAGGTGCATAGCTGGGAAGTGGGAGAACACATGGTTCAGGAATATTGATGGGCTGTCTGAGGCCAAGAGAAGAAAAGGAGTGTCCCTCAGAAAAGTGGTGCTGATGTTTGAGCGAGAACTAGGCCAAGCAGAGAGAGCTTGTAACTTTGTGAATGAAGTGAGGGCCTTTCTTGTGAGGGTGGAGGGGGTATGCCTTCTGTCTGCTCAAAGCCACTCAGAGTGGAGATGCTGGCAACAGGACACTCAGCATCGTCCAGTGCTGTCAGGAGTCACTGCTAGCCAGGGCTGATGTGGTTCATGGTGAGAGTAGGAACATCCTTTGATGGCAGTCTGCCGTGGTTGAAAACTGCCCCCAACTTGGTTCCCAGTTAGTGGTATTATTGGGGAGACTTTGTGTAGTGCAGTCTTCCTGTAGGGAGGTCATCGCTGAAGGCAGATTGTACAGTTTCACTATACTTCCAGTTCATTCTCTCTGTTTCATGCTAGCCTTTGAGGATGTGACCTCAAAATTTCGTTCTTCTGTTGCCTTGCCTGCCACTTGCTGCCATGCCTTCCTGCGATGATGGATGCCTATCCCTGTGGAATTGTAAGCCCAAATAAACTCTTCCTTCTATGAGTTGCTTCTAGCCATGGTGTTTTTTCACAGCAACAGAAAAGTCACTAATACAGGGCCTTGATACGAGAGGGTGGGCAGTGGCTATGAAGAATGTGGCCATGTTGGTTTTTGGGGAGATGTGGAAGACTTTAGATATTTGGGTTAGAAAAGCAGTTGAATGCTGTAAGTAGAGCTGGACGGGCTGTTCTAGTGGGAACCTGGGAGAAAGTAGTAACGTGGACAGCAGAGGTCCATAGGACAGTCTCAAAAGGCTTCAGGGCAAATGATATCTGCAGCTAGCCTAGAAGCTGCAAGAGTCCCAGCAGCTGTCCCAATCTCCCACTGAGTAGAGACTCTTAGAGAACATTTACGCTGGGCTAATATCTACTTATAAGTGAGTATATACCATGTGTGTCTTTCTGGGTCTGGATTATCTCACTCATGATTATCTTGTCTTGTTCCATCCATTTGCCTGCAAAATTCAAGATTTCCTTGTTTTTAATAGCTGAGTAATATTCCATTGTGTAAATGTACCACAGTATCTTTATCCATTTTTCGATTGAGGAAATCTATGTTGTTTCCAGATTCTGGCTATTACAAATAAGGCCTCTATGAACATAGTTGAGTAACTGTCATTGGTGGAGCATCTTTCAGGTGTATGCCCAGGAGTGGTATTGCTGGGTCTTGAGGTAGCACTATTCCCAATTTTCTGAGAAAGTGCCAGATTGATTTCCAAAGTGGTTGCAGAAGTTTTCACTCCCACCAGAAATGGAGGCGTAAAGGAGAATGAACATAGTAAAATTGGCCATCCTACCAAAAACAATTGACAGATTCAATGCAATCCCTATCAAAATACCTACACAATAAAGACCTTGAAAGATCAACTTTATATGGAAAAGCAAAAAGCCCAGAATAGCTAAAACAATCCTGTACAATAAAAGATCTTCCTGAGGAATCTCCATCCCTGATCTCAAGCTGTGCTATAGAGCAACAGTAATTAAAACAGCATGGCACCAGCAAGAAACAGGCTGGTTGATCAATGGAATCGAATCAAAGACCCAGAAATAAATCCACACACCTATGAACACTTAATTTTTGATAAAAAAACCAAATCCATACAATGGGGAAAAAAGGTAGCATCTTCAACAAGCAGTGCTGGTCTAACTGGATGTCCACATGTAGAAAAAATGCAAGTAGATATGTATTTATCACCCTGTACAAAACTAAAGTCCAAGTGGATTAAAGAACCCAACATAAAACCAGACACACTAAATCTGCTCTTTTCTTACTGTCAAGTGTCAATTTGCTCTCTCTCTCTCTGCTGCAGGCTAGTCTTGGAAGATGTGGGCTCTCAGCTGCCCACTCCTGCCACCGTCCCTGCTGCTCTGCCTTCTGGCCATGATAGATACTTATGCCCTTGGGATCATAGGCCCAAATAAACTCTTCATTCTATAAGTTGCCCCTGACCATGAAGTTTTGTCATAGCATCAGAAAAGTAACCAATGCACGGTCTCGCTATACACCTGGGATGGAGCCAAGTGCTCTGCACATTTCTTCTCAGTGCCCACAAACACCTCTCGGAGGTACTGAAGGATCCTGGTGTTGGGGGTCATATCAGACATGGACAGTCACAGCTGAATTAGTTCTTGGCTCTTTTCCTGAAGTGGCTTGTGTGCTCATGAGCTGAGGGCTTATGCTGACGTGTATGGAACATCATGACAGTTTGCTCCTGGGTCAGAAGCTTTTTTTTTTTTCTTGCTGTGACAGAAACAAGGGAACTCTCCATGTCCACTTTCCATTTGTGCGATGTCAATAACACATGAGGGCCAGAAGGGAAATGACTCCTCCTCTGCCCATGGGGACCCTTCACTCTTGGAACCCTGCCTTCTAAGAGTTAGGGCTTCTGGCAAGTTACCCAGCCTGAGACTTGTCCGTAGCCAAAGATCAAGTCAGTAGAAGAGTGAACTGAAGGAATTCCTTGTCAACGCCTTTCCCCTCCACCAAGCCTAGCCCAGATTAACTCACTGCAGCAATACTTAGCTCATCCTTCAACAGCACACTGCAGCCAACACAGTTCAACCCCAGTGAGCAAGAGGGTCTGAAGTCAGCCAATCTGATCCATCTGCTCAGCCCTGAGCATGAGCTGAGAGAAGAGGAATCAGGAGCATGTCAGCCTGCTGGAAGAGCACCAGACGGGAGGACTGGCGGCTTTGGGGACATTGGCTTCCTTGCTGTCACTCTGGGTTGGGAGCATCTCTGTGGTCCTGGTCTTTTGTGCTGCTGTTGTGCGTTTTCAGAAAAACTCCATTCCAGAGAGAAGAGGAGATTGGCGCGCTGCTAGGGAAATCTGGAGCATCAGCAGAGGCTCCCGATGGGACTCCAGAGTCTCTTAGGAGAGTGCTGGGAGGCTCAGCTGCAGCTGCTTTTGATGCAGGCTGTCCAGGGCACGGGTAACCTCAGAGGTTTCTCATAATGTGACAGGGTCTGGAAGCAAAGGGGCTTTTAAAACGAAGGAAACAAGTGACTAAGGGTGAGCTGGGTCCCATTTTGTTACCTACTTACCTGGGGAAGGGCACTCTCTTGGCCCCAGTCTCCGGGCCTGGCAAATTGAGCTTTTCTGTGTTATCGGGAATGACTAAGGAGGTAACCTGAGCTCGGCTTACACAGTGCTAGCGCAAGCAATGGTAACCTGCTCATTCCCAGTGCTGAGTGGGGATTGGGTCAGAGCCCAGCCCCATAGCTTGTACTATCCACTAGATCTTAGACAAACAAATACCCCACTTCACCTTGAGCATAAACTTCTTACAGAGATGGCATCCAGAACTGATGTCATTGCTCTGATAAGACAGTAGAGGACACTTATCTGAGGCCCTAGCACATATCCAGCACCCAATAAATGCATTTCCAGTGACTGACTGCCTACCACCCTGGGTGTCCCCTGAAGGGAGAAGCATGCCTCTCCCCACTCTGGCCTTCGCAGAGGTGCCCAGAACATTGTTGGTGTCCTTGTTCCTGATGGCCTAGAATCTCCAGTCATCCTGGCCGTGAACCTCAGGGCCAAGTAGAGGCACAAGGACAAGCAAAGGCTGAAGGCAGTGTCTTGATCTACCTGGGGTGAAGGCCAGATAGGCTCTAAACTGCAGCCTCTGCAGGGCCCAGGGAGCCCCTCACCCTTCCTGCTGCCATGGGAACCCGCAAGCCCAGCTTGTGATAAATATGCATGAGCAGGCCATGGTCATGGCCCCTCCTCAAGTCCATTTGGGGCACCTCAGTGAGCTAATTGAGGGTGGCCATTGTCCCTCTGCTCCCAGCGCCTGGGCCCTTATTTCCACGTTCAAGTGCCTGGCCTCCGTTTAAAGTGGTCAAGTGGCGGGTGCTATTTTACTCAACAAAAGCCCCGTGAGAAGAAGATGGACAGAGAACTCTGCGGGCCAGCCCATTGCCTCTGCCTGTTCCTATCCCAGGCCAGGGGGAGGGGACCACATAGACCACCTGATCACAATTGAGGCCCAGGCAGCCGGCAAGCACAATGGATGCTCAAGAGGTCTGTGCAGCGGTTGGGATGAATAGCAGAGACGCTTTCCCTTCGCCCCCCACCCCCATTACAACCTGGTATAATTTTCCCCTGAATAGGGGGTGGCACAGGGTGGGCTCTCCAGGATGAGGAGGGGAAAGGGATAAAGCCAGAGGCTCTTTGAAACCTACACATAAGGCCTCGCTTCCACCCCCCCACCCCTATGCACTCTGCATGATGACGGAATGAGAGGCCTTCATGAAGGGTAGGAGACCCTGAAGACCACAAGGTAGAGACAGAGTATCAGTAGGACATGAGGAATCTTGTTGTCACCCATTCCTCCCTCCAATGAAGGCACTGCACTGGGGCACTTGGCTAACAAAGAGGGAGAGAGTAATGAGACCCTCCTTGTTGGCTTCCTTCAAATGTAGGGACTGATAGTTGCTCTGTGGAGGTCAGCTCTCTACTATAGAGATTAAAGACAGGAAAACATGGTGACCCATCTCACTTTGTGTCCCCATCAGAGCATACACTCCCACTTTACCAGCCTCACCAGCCCACAGGACAGGGAGCATCCTGTGTGATGCTGAGAGACAGTTCAGAGAGCGGGACCCACTCAGCCAAGAGTGAGCATTAAGGTAGCAGGGACACAGTGAGAGGCTGTGGGCTTTGGGGGCTTTAGCTGTTGTTAGATTCTGCCCCAGGCTCTCAAGGCCACTCACCCACCTGCCTCTTATAGTGGAGTGCGAGGAGAATTAGCAGAGAGAGCCAAATGGGCTTTGAGGAGGCAATGGCTTAGAGCCGATGGGTGTCATGGCCATGGTGTTTCCACCTTTGGGTGTAGGAAAAGCAGGAAAGTGTGTCTGATGATAGTGGAGGGCTGGTGTTAGAGGCCAACTGAAGGGATGATTAGGCATCTTGCTATCTGATGCCCCAAGCCATATGTGTCCCGTCTTTCATCCAGCCACTGAGCCAAGTCTTTTGCAAGGCACTTGTCACAGACACATTACTTGGTGCCCTGCTCTTGAGGGGTTCACAGCCCAGGGGTGGGCACGTGGGTGTGCAATAGAAAAAGGATATGAACAGGGTTATGGAGAGGGCTCAATTTACAAAGAGCTCGCTCTGCGAGCATGAGAACCTGAGTTCATATTCTCACAGAACAAGCTGGCTGAAGTGTTGTGTGCTTGCAGTCCTCGTGACCGTGAAGTGGGAGGTGGAGACAGGCAGAGCTCGCTGGCCAGCCAGTCTAGCAGGGTCAGCAAAGTTGCAGGACAGTGAGAGATTCTGTTCTAAGGAAAGGTGGAAAGCACTGATGAATGACACCCAAGGTTGCCTTCTGACCTCCACATATGAGCTGTGCATGCACACACCCGCACCCTACCCACACCCATACATACACGAATATATGCACCATTCTCTCTCTCTGTTGTCTCTCTATCTCTGTCTCTGCCTGTCTCTCTGTCTGTCTGTCTGTCTGTTTGTCTGTCTGTCTGTCTGTCTCTCTCACACACACAGACACACACACACACACACAGAACAAGCACTATGTAGGTAGTTTGGTTGCCTCCAAGGACAGGAAGCTTATTTCCTCTTCGGCTCACCTTACTTCCCACTCATTGGCAAAAGCAGATGCTGGGTCCAGACATCATGTACCTTTGTCAAGAGCATGTGACACCATCTCTCTGAGCCAAGTCCCAGACCTTTTTCTGACCAATTTAGCCAATCTAGGGGCAGCCTCTCACTGATTGTCGGTCACAAGGTTCTTCCCTCCATTCTTTTTCCTTTGAGTCAGCTGACAGTACTTTTGATTCCTTTCAGCTTAGATGTATGACTGGTCCATTTGGAGATTTGTTTATTGGTAGCACTGAGATACTGTTTCATACCACTGGGTGCCTGCATGACTGGAGCCAAATCACTAGCTTCAGTACTCAGGTTTTCACTTTCTCCAAAAAGATAGGACTAGAATTTCAGGTTTACCTGTCAGAAATATGGGACAGGGCAATGACAAACCTTGACAAAAAAACTCAGAGATGGAGAACAAAGAGTTTCCCTGTAAAAATCTCTAGAGAAAGAGTGGGAATTTGGTGTTGTGGAGAAGGAAATGTCAGGTGAGATGTGGAGCAAGGCCTCCACAGAGTCACCACAGGCTGGCAAGACCTCTGGCATGTTGACACCTCAGAGATGGCTCAAGGAGGACCATAGGAAGCAGATGCCAGAGCTGCCTAACAATGGCCTCAGCACTTAGTGCCACCAACCCTGGAGGAAACACTACAGCTAACGAGGCCCCTGATAGCAGAAGTGTGTGTGTGTGTGGGCACTGATCTTCTGGGATTTGGGGTGGGGGCCGGGAGACTGAACAAGAGATCCCATGTTCTTTGCTCAGAACCTAGAATTCACTCATTCAGTAAGCACATTTGAGTTTGCACTGGAACCAGTCAACCTGGAACTGCTTGGCAAATGACTGCCAGGAGAAAAGGCTGCCCAGTGTGGCAGGGTGGGAGAATAGCCTCAAGGGAGCCATGGCCACCACTGCCTTGGCAAAACCCAGTTCTTCCATTACAGCCATTGCTAGGTGGGAGGAACTCTGGAGGGATGTCCAACAAAAGCTAGGCCACTGGGATTTGTGGCAGGGTGGAGGGGCAGTTCTGGGCTTGCCTGGAACCCTGTCACCCACAGACTGGAGCCTGAACTGAAGGAGTAGGTACGTGTGCTCAACAGGGCCCTTTCCCAACCATCAGCCAGTCAGCTACCCATAGTTTATTGAGCAATTGCTATGCACTGGGTACTGTGGCAACTGGGGCTGTTGCAGTGAAAGCTGATCCTTGCTCCAGAGTTGAGAAGGCAGGTCCTAACCAATGGAGAAGACTCATGCAACATGACACTCCTCTTTGGCCAGGCTCTGTTCCTAATGCCTACCTTCTTCTCTATCTCAGAGACTTATACTAACCTAACAAAGGAGGAGTGAATGGGAAAGGAGTGGGAACTTTCAGAAGTATTTGTGGCTGGAATATAGGCTGTGAGGGAAGGTAAAAAGAGCTGAAGTTGGAGCTTCCTTCAGTTCAGGATGTAGAAAAAAAATCTTGCTAACCCTAATTGTGATTCCAGAGCAGAAGGTGTGTATCAGGGACATGTCCCATATATGGGTGTGCTTTCAAGATGGCTCAGCCTTCAGAGTGGGCTGCTGTTGAAACTCATCTGAACATATGACTCTTGAGATGTTTAAGAGGAAGACGTGGTGACATAATGAAGACCTGGTGACAGATGGGATGGGGAAGGTATTGAGAAAAGAGGGAGGAAATGACATCACTGTGGGATTCAGTCCCTTGGGCTCTGAGCATCATCTTCAGAATTCTGCTGAGTGTTTGGACACTGTTCCTCAGTTTCTGAGATAGAGCCTCTGATGTCACTTACACTGAACAGGCACTGTCTTGTCTGGCCCTCAAGGCTTTAGAGGGGGACATCTGGAAGTTGCCTGGCATCTTCACACCTTGGCTAAGATTGAGATGAAGCTTGGACGGTGAAGTTGGGACACTTTGGTGTTTATGTCCTTTTAGCCACTGAGAATGCAGGTGGGGCAGTGGACTGGGGAGGTGACAGATGTCTCCATGATTGGAGAGACAGCAGACCCCAGGCAGCTGAACTCTCATGGCACATAATGGAGGGTGGATCTCAGTCAGAGGCCACAACGTTAGCTTAAGTACCACGCTTGTTGCTAGAGGGACCCATGTGTGCTCTTGGAAAGCACCTAGCTTCCAAAAGAAAAATGTACCAATAGGTCTTTTGGTGCCTTTTATCCTCCAGAATAAAAAGAAGATGCTAGGGGAGGGATGAAGGGCTGGGAAAGGCAGGTGCAGTGCTGGTTCTGGCTATGCACAGGAACTCCATTGCTACCTGTGAAATACACGTGTACCCCGACCCCATTGGGGAGCTCTGGACTATCGGGGTTAAGATTAGGCTGTCTTTCTCCATGGGACACGTGATTCTTCAAAGGCCCCGTTCCTCTCACCCTCCACTTCCCCAGCCCACACTTACCTTCTGCTGCTCACTCAGCATGGACTGGGGCCTTCATTCCTGAGGTCTCTGGGCTTCTTGCCACTCTCTATGGCCCTGCCATGGGGATCTTAATGTAGCTTTCACTCACAAATCTGTCTGTCCATCCATCCAAGTCCCTACCATTCTCCTGCACCAGTATTTGCTCAGATACTCTGGATGGCAGAGGGGTAGGATAAGCAGGTGCCTATTTTCGCCCAACACACAGTCCAAGAAGAAGCAGACATTAACCAGACAACTCTGATAAGGGTGAGAGTAGAAAGGGTTCCTGCTAGACTGCATTCAGAGCCAGCTTCTCGGGACACCTGCTGTCCTAGCTGAGGATGAGAGACATCCTTTTTTTAAAAAAATTAATTTATTTAGATTACAACTCAATTGGTATCCCATCGTTTGTATCCTCCCATTCATCCCTCCCTCCCACTTTCACCCTATTCCCCTCCCCTAGGTCTATGACAGAGGGGGATCTCCTCCCCTACTTTATGGTCATAGGCTATCAAGTCTCATCTTGGTAGCCTGCTTATTCTTTCTTTGAGTGCCACCAGGGCTCCCCACCAAGGGGAGGACATCAAATATGGGGCACCAGAATTCATGTCAGAGTTAGTCCTTCCACTCCACCCAACTGTGGAGAATGTCTTGTCCATTGGCTAGATCCAAGTAAGGGTTCAATGTTTACTACTTGTAACGTCCTTGGTTAGTACAATAGTTTGAACAGACCCCCCCCAAGCCCTGATCCACCTGCTACCATGTTATTCTTGTAGGTTTCTAAGATCCTCTGGATCCTTCTATTTCCCCATTTCCTATATTTCTCTTACCAAGAGTCTCAGTGTGATGTCCTTACATATATTCCAAACTCTTGGTAACTGAAGACTTTCATGAGACATGCCTTATGGACTAGTGCCCATTTATAAGTGAGTATATATCATGTGATTCTTTCTGCTTCTGGGTTAACTCACTCAGTATGATCATTTCTAGTTCCATCTATTTGTCCACAAGTTTCGGGATTTCCTTGTTTTTTAGCTGAGTAGTATTCCATAGTGTAAATGTACCATAGTTTCTTTATCCATTCTTCAACTGTGGGACATTTAGGCTATTATGAATAAGGCTTCTATGAACATGGTTCAGCATATGTCCCTGTTGTGTGGTAGAGCATTTTCTGGGTATATTCCAAGGGGTGGAATAGCTGGGTCTTGAGGAAGCCCTATTCCCAGTTTTCTGAGATAGTGCCAGATAGATTTCCAAAGTGGTGGTACAAGTTTGCATTCCCCCCAAGCAATGAAGGAGTGTTCCTCTTTCTCCACATCCTCGCCAGCATGTGGTGCCACTTGAATTTTTGATCTTAGCCATTCTGATGGGAGAATGAGAGACAATTTGTGCATGAAGCAGGAGGTCGAGATTTCGGGAGGAAGGGACAGCCTCTGAAGAAGCTCAGAGGTGGCACCTCCAGACAAACATGGCTGAGGTGCTGTCACCATTTCTGGTCCTCCCCTTATGCCAGAGTTCCACTCTTCCTGGGCCCCGGTGGCCAGATGTCTCTACACCACTAATCCTGCCCAGAGATGTGAGAGGGAGTAGCTCGCGTGCTGACCTGCCAATGGAAAGCTTTCTGCGGTGATATTTCCATATAACATAGCACCTGAAAACACCTGACAGCTTGAAACCTGAGTGAGCAGAGCTCCTGTGGTGATCACGTGGTGTGAGTAAGAAGCTAAGGTTTGTGAGATGTCAGTTCCTGTAGTCATATATAACCTATATGGGCTACAGCAACAGAGTGGGGAATATTAATCCTACAGATGTCCTCCAAGGCCTCCAAGGGGTTGTAGCAAGAGGAGAATAGGAAAGAGCTCTCAGTGGGAACACTTCAGGGCTGGTGAAGAGGATGAATAGAGGCTGATAGGGATCTAGAAGTCTGTGCAGAACAAGCCACAGTGACCACACCCGAGATAGGACAGCCCGGACTATGGTATGGTGTGGTAAAAAGACACCAAGAGTGGGTTGAGAACTCAAGAAGGAAGAGCTGGCAGGACAGGGCTTCAGGCAGCAAGGACTGAATGTGGGAGGGAGGAGGGACCCCAATGCAACCTGCTTGGAACCCCCTGTGGGGGTCTCATATCCTGAGAAGGGTTAAGACCTCATGCCTCTGGCATGAACACTGATGTCCCCAGTTTGATCACTTCCCCTTGGTGGGGAGGCCCAGTAGCACACAGAAGAAGGGGAAGCAGGCTATCTGGATGAGACCTGATACGCTGTGGTCATATGGTGGGGGAGGAGGTCCCCTTCTGTCAGAGGTCTAGGGGAGGGGAATAAGGAGGAAGAGGGAGGGAGGGAATGGGAAAATACAAGCGAGGGGATAACAATCGGGATGTAATCTGAATAAAATTTAATAATGATGATGATGATGATGATGATGATGATGATGATGATGATAATAATAATAATAATAATAATAATAATAATAATAGAGACCAGGGTGTGTGGCAGCTCCTGGATACATGGCTCTCATTCTAGAGAGAGATGGGCTAAGGTTAGAGCCAGGGCCAGAAGCAGAGAGGCTTGCAACAGTCTCTACAGCAAAGGAACAGAAGGTGTGGGTGTCAGGCCCCGGTGATCCTTTCCAGCTCCCTGGGGCAGGGAATCCATCCAGAGGTGTTCAGTGTCCTGGAGGAAGGGTCTCCTTGCTGTTCTGAGGGCTCACACAGTCCTCGGAGGTGCTGGGGCCCCATGCATGTCCTCTCAACACCCTGGGGCATACAGTTCCCCATTAAGTTTATCAGTGTATCAGGGGCAGAGACAGATCAGCTCCTAGGACTCCCCTGCCAGGGACTGAGCAGGAGAAAGTAGTTGCCAAGGTTCTGCCCTGATCAGGGAGCTCAGATTCCAGGCTTCGCAGACAGGATATCAGAACTGCAGCTCTCTTATTCGAAGGACTGTGACTAGCTCCACAAGCCTCTTCCATCTCCCAGCCCTATGTCCAACACACTGGTGTCACCGTGACCCACATTGGCTCTGTCCTGAGTGCATATGCCCCATATGTCTGACTCTCAGTCATTGACAGATTCCCAAGCATGGCAGAGGCCACTCTTGCCACTTCATCTCCCAAGGTGCTAGAAGCCAGACCTCAAGCATCGGCCATGCCCGGCCTGAGAGTTCAGAAGGCACCGAGGGCCAGAGGAGGTCCTTGCAGATAACAGAGTTGCTGCAGCACAGGCTGGTGCATGTCTGGCATCTGTACCAAAGCTGTTACTTGGGAAAAGGTGGCCTCAGCTTCTGAGGTAGATGCCAGTGGGATGGGCCAGGACTCTGACAGGTCCCTAGCCTGTCCCCACTGTCCACTCATTCTCCATCTGGTTGCTCAGGCTGTATTAATGATTTAAGGAACAATTATCGTAAGGCCAGGTTTCTTTTTACAAACCTCAGTATTCCATCTTACAATGAGTTCCAGATGGCAGAAGCTCTCAGTGAGGGAACTGGCTCCTCGGAGATGGCTTTTCTCCTCCAGGGTGACAGCAGGCCACGGACACGCCAGCCATTTCTTCAGCACTCCTGCCTTTACAAGCCACTCGACCCTGTTCCAGTTTGTTTAAAGCCTTTTTCCTTTTCTGTGCAGATGTTCCTTAGGGTGAGCAATCTTTACAGTTTTGAAAAGATTATATCAGTTTTCCATGATATTGGGTTTCTGTGTTTCTTGGGCTTCCCCCATTTTTAATAGTAGCAGAAAGGCCAGTTCCTTCATCAGAAATCACTAATGGAACACAGAGAGGGAGACTGGGAGGACAAAGCCCTGGGCTCCGGGCATCACAGAAGGAAAACAGACACCCAATGCTCTTCTTTCAGGGGCAACTCTTCTGGTCAGGGAGCTGTGAAAAGTGCTGGGGCCATGCATTTTTTGATGATTATCAAAGGTGTTAAAATAGAGAAGGCGGCACATGTTTGGCTCGAGGGAGGGAGAGACTGCCACACAGTTCTGCAGGCTCCAGCTGTCTTGAATCAAAACTATCACTTTGATACTGGAAAATTATTATGAAAATGTTAGTTTTGGGCCTCGCAGCACAAAGCAAAGACTGCCTGGAAGGCTAGGGGTGCTTCATTCACCATTTGTGTCAGCTCCAAAAATAACCTCTCTCAACTGTTGGAATTCACCTTTATCCAGGCTTAGAGGTGGCTCCATCCTGCCTCACAGCGCACTATGAGGGGATGCAAGGGGTGGGAGGCCACCTCATCCATCCTCAAGCTCAGGAAAGGCTGGGGAGGAAAGCCTTCTCTGAAGAGAGAGATTAGCTCTGGGTTTTTTGGTGGAGAAAGTTGATTTATTCAGAAAAACACACGGCAAAGGAGACATTTTCTACAGGCCTGTCCTGGAGCAGGAGGCTCATCTTGTACTTGAGGCTTGGAATGGCCCCGTCACACCTGGGCCATGGTTCAAACCACAGTCACCTAATGCAGTGGTCACTGGCTAGGAGGGAAAGAGAAAGAGTGGAAAGGGCTCTGGAAGTGTGAGCATCTCAGGACAAGGCAGGAACGGCCTTAGATCAGTCTTCTGGATTGTCACAGGAGTATCACTGCAGTCTTAGGAGGGGGCAGTTGAGGAGGAATTTGCTCTGCTAGACACTAGAGGATTTTAAAACAGGCACTACTTAAGCTCTAAATTAATTTTTCATGCTCCTAGTCCCTTCCTGGGCTCTCTTCCCAGAAAGGAAGAGGAGAGACCTAGATATTTACTGGCCTCTGGGTAAAGGAGACAAGGGAGCCACAGCCTCACTCAGCAGCTCACATCCCCTGAAGAAGCAAGAGGAAGCCTGGCTTGTATGAACTCCAAGACGAGACAAGTTCCTGAGGACCAGGAGGCTCGCTGGTGACTGGCAGCTCTGAGCTCTGGATAACAGGGCAGTAGCAGAGCACTGAGCTTTGGGGAGGTAGGAGTTCACTTAGAAGCAAGGTGGAGGTGGGGGGGGCAGCTTGGGGAAGCAGAACTGAGCACGAGAGGGGCCAGGACGCACCGTGGAGATCTCATCAGAGGACAGAGGACCTTTCTGGACAATGGACGTCCTGGCCAGTACCTCTCCAGGAGGTAGGGAGGGCTGGGGATGCGCCCTAGTGATGATCAGATATGGGTGGAGCACCAACCTTGACTCTCAGCTGACAAGATCTAGAGAAAAGTAAGCAGGCATGCTTTGAGGGTGAGATCTCCAGAGTGGACTGGGATGAGCAAGGGACAGCCATCACCACTGGCATTTGCATAGCTGTCAGCCTGTCCCCTGATATGCCACCGTGCTTTATTCCACTTTACCCCCAGCCCTATGACTGGGTGAGTTTGGTAGCCTGAGTCCCACACCTCCGACTTTTGGCATGATGGCTTGACTCTGAAGTCTCCCTTTATCACTTCATCTTCATCTTTACAAGCTGACCATCCCTGCAGGGCTGGGTTTGTTCATTCTTGGGGATGATCTGGTCTGACCATGGGTCAAGATGGGAGCTGAGTCTCGCTAACATGTGCATATGAAGTTGAGTCAGCTCCCTGGCCTGATTTTCCTCAGCTGGGCCAGGGAACCAAACATACCTGTTCCCTGCTGTTGTCCTCAAGACCGGAAGGACCAAAGTGGTGGACAGTGGGTGGACGCTGGTTACATTATAGTGACTGGGGACATCTCGGAGCCGGAGAAGGGCCTGCTCATCTCCTGGATCCCGGAAGTTTCATTGGCCACGTGCTGGTGGGTTTTTTGGTGGGCAGAAGTGAGGCGGATTCATCCATGCTGTCACTGGAGTGGTCTTCGTGAGCCACCATGTGGTTGCTGGGAATTGAACACAGGGCCGTTGGAAGAGCAGCCAGTGCTCTTACCCTCTCAGTCATCTCTCCAGCCCCTTGAGTGAGCTGTGAAAGCTCAACTGCAGAGCTATGGTGAAGCCCTCTGTTGAATATCCCTTCAGGCCTCCCTGCTGTTTCCTCACGAGCTCCATCCTGGCCTCCATCCATCTCTGTACCCTTCCCTCTCCTCTCTGCCCACAATGAAAGGAAAACTCTCTGCCCCAGTGCTTTGACAATTGCTATTCTTTTGCATGGAACTGGAGCTGTCATGTCTTGCCAGAGCTCCTACACAGGATCTAGGCCCTCGCATCCACATCTTCAGAGAAGGATCCTTCATCACAGCCCCTTTGTATGTTTTCCTGGCATTTTTACATACCTGACATGACCTTTGAAAGTAGTATCCCAAGCTGCAGATTGCATATTTATTTGCACACAGGGAATGATGGTGTTTTTGCTTATCTGTCATTCTCTATAGGCTGTAAATTAGTGGCTCTCAACCTGTGGGTCTGGACCCCTTTGGGGGAAATCACATGTCAGATGTTTACATTATGGTTCATAACAGTAGCAAAATTATAAAGTAGCAACAAAATAATTTTATGGTTGGGGGACACCATAACATGAGGAACTGTATTAAAGAGTTGAAGTATTAAGATGCTTGGGAAGCACTCCTGTAAACTCAAAGAAGTCGAGGACCAAGGTTGGTGTTTACCATCTGTCCTAATACCTAGCCCAGTGCCTGGCTTATGCTAAAACCCAATAAATAGCTGCCTTGCTGAACGAATAAGCAATCCAGTGAATTTGGAGGTTGCTATCCAAGTGTTCATGTGGCTTGTAGGAAGTTGAGGCTAATTGCTCAACTTCCCTGAGTCTGGAAGTACAGTTTAAGCCTTAATTAATCCCGAGGGACATGCTGGGAACTGGAGGAGGTAGAGATAATCAGCAGTTGGGACTGGCCCACAAGACTGACCCTGAGGCCCTTGATACCCCCTCTCTGGAAGGCCAATGGGCGTGAGTTGGTGGGCAGCCTGAAGCCCTCCCACATGCTTGCTGCCTACAGGTGCAACCCACATGAGCAGGTGAAAATGCAGAGGTGCTGACAGCTCCCAGCCCCATGCGCCCTGGGGCATCTGGTTTGGATTTAGTTAGGGTTTTTACTAGTTGTTTTAGAGACACTTAAGCTTGCACATTACACCTTGAGCCCACCACATGACTCTTCCAGGGCCTCACTGAGCCACCCAAGGGCAGGGAAAGGGCATCCCACAGATCTTCTATAGAGAGAACAGGAGGGCCTTGCTTGGCCTGCACCAGGGCCATACAATGAGCAGTGAGTGACCTTGGCCTCCGTGCTACAGACCATGCCACAGAGGAATGTGGAAAGACCAGACACACACCGGGTCCAACCCCTGAGCCTCCAGGGCCTCTGTCATTGCATTCCACCATATCATCCCAACATCCTCTTTTCTTCAATCACTCACCCTGCTCACCACACCTAGAACTGATGGCTCTGTATTCTGCCTTCTTTACCTTTGATGGTTGTTTATCTCTGCCAGGAATGGCCTTCCAGTGAAAGACAATGTCCTGGAACCTGCTTACTGCAGGCTGCTATTTTGCAGAGGGCAGCACCAACATGGGAGGGAGAGCTGGGTTTTCAGTGCGTGTCATAGAAGCAAATTCACCTGGTGAGAGGTGCCCTGCAGGTCTCTGCTTCTTCTAGGGTCCAGGGGACCAGGAAGCAGAAAGGTGGAGGATGCTTAAGGAGGCTGCCACCAGCCCTGGGCCTCTCTTATGTTGTCTGGGTTCCTCTGTCTTTGGTCTTTCTCAAGCTTCCCCAGAGCACCTGCCCACTGGCTACTGCTACCATTCCTTTAGGCTGCTCTTGTGACACACATGTGGCCTCACCAAACACTGGCATTGTAGGGGACATTCTTTCCTGTTCTGACATCTTCCAGCATGCCCAGTGGCTGTGAGCTGCGGAGAGCAGCAGAGATTCTGGATGAAGTCCTCTCAGAGTCCTTGGAGTCTAGAGTCTCCGGCTTGGTAGCACTGAGAAGCTTGCATTTCCAGATGTCCATTTGGTTGTTGTCTTTCACACCAGCTGAACCTAAATTCTTCTCTGCTATTCGTCGACAGCTAGAAGAGGCTTAGTAATGGAACATTACTGATAGGTAGTGTGCCTGGGATAGCCCCATTCTAGTCTCTTTCCTCTAGGCCAGTGGTTCCAAAGCTTAGGCTTGTGACCCCCATAGAGTCAAATATCAGATATCCTGCATATCAGATATTTACATTATGATTTGTAACCATAACAAAATTATAGTTATGAAAGTAGTAACAAAATAATTTGTGGTTGAGGGTCCCCACAACATGAGGAACTGCATTAAGGGGTCTCAAGGAAGGTTGAGAACCATTGTTCTAGGTAGAGGTGGTTGGATGGAAGAGTCCTTCTGGATGGTAAACTTGGCTACATGTCATCATTCATAGTCTCTCCTGAGTAGCCAGCATCCTGCTGTATTGCCCTGGGCCTCTGAAGGGGAGGAGCTCAAGCAAGCAGCAGCCTGGAACCATCATAGACCTTGGGACAGACTCTGATATCTCCCGAGTCCCTTTAGGCTTCTTATGAAAGGAAGTGGGAAGCTTCCTGGCCTCTAGCCTTGGTGTGGAATCCTTAGGAGTCTGAACAAAGGGATTTTCAAGGCTTTCCCCAGAGACACAAAAGGCGATTTCTGTGCTCCAAGAGTGAACCTGAACAGGAGATGGGATGTCTTCCTCATGTATGTGTCTAGTTTGCTATGAGGCTGAGCATCTGGGAATGGGTGAGGGGAGGATAAAACACACCTCTGAGCAACAATGCCTGAGGAGAGTGATATAGGGTCAGCACTTAGAGGACAAGAGGGGACATACCCAGTATTCGTGGTGGAAGCTCTCAAAAGGAAGAACGAGCCTGCAACTGAGAGTACCAAGCCAAGTGCATGCTGGGAGTAGATGGAAGCCTGCAGGGCCCCTGCCTGGGTCACTCTTGAAGGGAAGTTGATCAAATGCTTTTAAAGACCCCTTTCAGGAATGTATGGTCAACGTTAGGATGTCTTAAGATAATTGAAGGCAACACCCTTTCTTGTGATATATGGGGAAACTGAAGACCCAAAGAGGAAGTGATACATTGTAAGAGCCAGTTGCAGAGCTGAGGCAAGATGGCTGGTGTGCTTGCAGGCCACTGTTAGTCTTTAATTACTCAAAGTGCGTGGAGTTCAGGTTTTGACGGTCTTGGCTTTTGGAATTAAGTGGTGTAAGTAAGAAGGTTTTGGAACAGGAGGGGCTGAGCCCAGGGGCTACCTGGACTCTGTGGGGATCAGGCACATGAATCAGGAGGCTCAGCTTGTTGGGTATGAGAGGGTTGGAAACAAGGCCCATCTGGAAGCTTCTCTGATCCCCACTCTTCTGACTGTGTTTGGCAAAAAGACTTGACTTGTGATCTTTCACTGACCAGTTGCAGTTTAGTAAAATACAATAGATGTTGTCAATGTCGTTTATTTGTAAACATTTTCTACCCACTTTAAAAAATATATTAATTTTATATGAGGGTAGAGAGGTGCACATGCTCTGGCCTGAGTATGGAGGTCAGAGAAGAACTTGGAGAGACCTGTTCTCTTCTTTCACCTTGTGGTTCTTGGGGATCAAATTTGGGTCAAGTTTGTCAACAGGTACCTTTATACCCTGAGTCATCTTACTCACCTTCTAATCACTCTCTTCCAACCTCTATGACTTGGTAAACGGGCCCTGAGTTCACTGTCCTGGCACTGACCTGGGTCTCCTGAGTAGGCTCAGGCACAAGGTGAGTAGGCGTGGCTCATGGTTGAGTCCACTCCCACCACTGCCTGGTGGTCCGCACACATTGCCAGTGAAGTCCAGTCTGCTTGTCAGGGTGGCAGACTGACTTCCCTCTCCTCTGTGCTTCCATGTTCCTTCCCCTGGGAAGATGGCTCCCAGTGATGACTGTACTCTATTCTCTGCCACGGCTGGCCCTGCAGAGGTGAACTAGGTGGCAAAATGGACATTTTCAGTTGCTGTTGAAGATATGCCTCCATGACCTTGCACCCCATCCTGGGCAGGTGACATCACATTGACACCTCCCTGTTTGTTCTGGTGAAGAGCTGTGGGACATAAGAGGTCTCTGGCACTTGACTCTTGGGCGGCTTAGTGTAAGAGTCAGATCCAGGCTCTGCTTCTCTGTGAGGCCTGGCTTAGAACAGCTACCTGGCGGAGAGACTGACATGGCCATGTGCTAGTGGCTGGGGACACAGACAGTTTATCTTTTGCAGGAAAATGTCCGAAAGTCTGTACTTGGGGCCCAGACATCACAAGGATCTCATTAAAGGCCTATTAGTCAAACTAATTCCTGACATGACATTGGCTTGCATTAGGCAAACATCTCTGACTTTCAAACACTCTCCTGGGAGCCGAGACTCGATTGTGTGACATTTATTGATACATAATCGGGAGAACAGCTGACAAGACATTGGGCTATCAGATGCCAGTGGGGTCAAGAGCTGGGAAATCACCAGGGCAGACTTTCTATGGCTGGCAGGCACTGGGCTTGTGACACCCAACAGGGTGCTGTTTTTCTGTGAGGCCCATCTCTCCAGTTAACATGCTAATAAAGAAAATGATTAAAGATCTAACCGGGCCTTGGCTGAAAGCTGCCACTCTACGAGGCAGCACAGCTTTGTGTCCTAAGCAAGAACATAGCATGCAGAATGGGTGCCCAGGAGTTGGGGGAGTGGGGAGGGTAAGAAGGGCCATGGGAGACCAGAAGCCCATGCAGTAGGTGGGGACACATGAACAGTGACACTCTGACCCCATGTGGGGTGGGGTGGGGTGGCAGGAGCTGTGAGAACTTAAGGGTTGTGAGAGCTTGGGGGCTGCAGTGTCGATAATGCTTCTCATCCAGGGTAGTGACTCAAGGCCTGTGTGTCAATCATATCTGTAACCCTGTGAACTCGGACACTGTTGGAGGCTCATGATGAGCTGCAGGGAGCTGTGTGTGCTCTCATTTGTACCCCCCTGCCCTTCAGTACGGACACTTACTCAGGAGACTGTTGGGAAGAATCAGGCTCACTTTTAATGAGATGAATCAGGACTCGGTCAATAAAAGGGTTAAGATTCAGCGTGCAAACAAGACGCAGTCTAAGTGAGGACTTAGTTTCTGGGCTCAGTTTGTCATCTGAGACTACAGCTGAGACTATAGGAGATCTGGGTTCAGCCTGTGATCGGGATTAAGTCTCAGTCCATCGCTAGGATCAGGGTATTGTCTGTCTTTGCTTCTGGAAGCGAGAACCGATCCTTTCTGGTCTCTTTTCTCATAGCCCATTACACGGTGAGTTGTCTGGCAGTGTGTGTAAACTGAGCCCTGCCGAGCTTAAATCGGGAGTGATCACTGTCGCTACAGGATGTTCCCACAAATAATGAAACAGAGCTTTCCGGTGTGTTTGTATGCAGAGAGCTATCCCCCCAGCTTGCTCAGAGAGTGAGCATCCCATTCTTAGAGTTATGCAAGCACAAAGCTCATCATCCCCACCAAGAGGACAGAGCACGGGATTCCCATCCTGGTAGTGGATTACACACAAAGCATGCTTGCAGAGAGAAGCTGCCACATCGCAGCCAGGGGCAAGTCCTAAACTTCCGATTGTCCCCATGTCTTCAACTTGCTGAGGTTGGCCCCATCCATCAATAGTGCTGCCTGTCCTTGGCACTTCGACAGGCTTTGGCCACCAGGGTCTGTAGCTTGGTGAAAGCCCTTATTAAAATTAATCTCATTTTTACGACGGTCCCATCTATCTTCTGTCTAGTGGGAACTCAGGGTCACTGTATTTTTGTTTACTGTCAGGCTACTTCCTTTGACCATAAATTGCTTTCCTTCGCTGCTGAGCTGGAGCCCAAGAGAACAGCCCAATTTTGCTTTTTGTTTTCTTTTAAAAGCCAGCCCTGTTCTAAATCTCCTTGGGGCCTCTCTGTTCAGCTCAGCATCTGCTCTCCATTGCGGGAGCAGTACATTTCAGTGGCAGGCAGGAACGCTCCATCCCTGACTTCTTCTTCCTCTTGCCTAAAGTCTGAGTCTTCTGCAGGTCCCACAGATGGGTGCTGAGCATCTGTCAATGGTAGAACCTTGTTTAAAAGCACATTTGCTCAGTCGCGACAGTGAGGATACATGGGTGGTGCTGTCATTCTCTCTACTGCGCGCTCTCTCTGTCTCTCTCTCTCTGTCTCTGTCTCTCTCTCTCCAGTAGCCTTCTTCCAGGGAACCCCTCCCCAGTCTCAGGGAGACTTGGAAAATGGCTCAGTGGGTAAGGTACTTGATGCACTATCATGAGGCCATGCGTTCAGAGTCCCAGAGTGTGAGTAAAAGTCTGGGCACAGTGGTGGGCACCTGTTTGTTATCCCACCTGCCAGGAAGGCAGACGCAGGAGAATTCATGGGGCTTGCTTGGCAGCCATGGGGGAGCTATAGGCTCAGTGAGAGAGTCTATGTGAGATGAAGAGCAACTGGACAAGACACCTGGTGTCTTCTGTCCTCCTCACGCCATATGCGTGACGCCACATGTGCATGTGAATCTTTGTCTGCCACCACACCCCCACTCGCACCCTCAGCTCTGCCTGCTGTACAAGCCTGTCCCAATCTTCCTCTGAGACTGAGTGGCTTGTTAACATTTCCTACCCATGTCTTCTGCAGCTTTACGGCTATCCGTCTAGGCTGTTCTTTGCAAATGCTGACAATTTCTGTATCAGCTTCCCAGGGCTGCCACGGCAGAGCACTTGCAGACCAGGCACGGTAAACACAGAAGGGGATGTGGCTGCAAGGCTAGAGTCTGGAGGGCTGAGTGTGGAGGGCCACACTTCCTCTTAGCTTTCCAGGGCCTTTTCGTCCTGGCCTTTTCAGCTCCTGGTGGCCCCGAGCCCTCCCTGCATGGTGGCAGCGTTACCTTCATCTCCATGACTGTGTGTCCTGTTTGTGTCTTTTGGAAAGACAGCAGGGATATTGGATTATGACTAGGCCACTTTACTCTGACCACAGCAACATAACTAATTACCCCTGTGGCAACTCTTTTCAAATAAGGCCACATCTTGAGGTACTTAAGGCTGGAATTTCAACTTATCTTTTGGGGACACAATTTTCCCTGTAACAATCTCTCATTTCTGGTTATATTCCCAGGCTTCAGAACAACCCTTGGCTCAGGAGATAATATCAAGTTAACACTTTTAAAAAAATGATTAAGCACATAAAACGAAAGGCAGAAAATATGAAAGTCCCAAAAAAGAGAGCTCCACGCACCTACAGTCCCTGGGGACTGTCGGGGGCGAACACGTCCATGGGGCTTTGAGGAATAAGCAGAGGTTCAGCTGATGAAAAAGAACAAAAGCAGAACTGGAGAAAAGTCATGGACACAACATGACAGCTACTCACACTCTCCTCCCTTTCCCCCTCCCCCCCGCCCCCCCCACACACCCGCTTTGGAAGGTAGATTTCATTTTACTCTCTCAGCCGGGAAAGGGGCTGAGCCAGCATAGAAACTGAAACCTCATCTCTACGCAGGCTTTCTCAAGTGCGGCGTTTCTCTTATGCTTAAAATCATGGTTTCCCTGTGCCCCCAACCCCGAGGTCCTTGGTGCTTTTCTTGAGACGGTTTAACTTGTGTCCCCTCCACCAGTCACTGTCACTGCTGCAGACCTGTATTCTTCTGTGGGTCTGAGAACCCACACACATTTTCGTTTCGCAGACTGGCTGTGAAAGCAGAGAATGGGGTCTCCAGGATGCTTTAAAGTACAGAGAACAGCTGTGACTCCAGAGAGATGTCTCTTTCAGCTGCCCCATTCAACAGTTCCTCTGCTCCTACTTTACAGTCGGTATTATGATGGAGATGCTGGAGACAGAGCCCGGGCCTTGCACAGGTCAGGCACGGGCTTTAGCTAGACCCAAGCATTTTTTTAATGCAAAATTATATCATTATCTTTTTATTCATTTATTTATTTTTATTAATTTATTCTTGTTACATCTCAATGGTTATCCCATCCCTTGTATCCTCCCATTCTTCCCTCCCTCCCATTTTCCCCTTATTTGACCATGCCTCCTGGAGGAGGAGACCTGGTGGCACTCAGAGGAAGGATAGTAGGCTACCAAGAAGAGACTTGATACCCTATGAGCATATAAAGGGGGAGGAAGTCCCCCTCAGGCACAGTCATACCCTAGCATGTTTAAAAGTATGTATCTATAACAATATTGCAGGGCTGGAACAGCATCGTCTCTGTTAGCTCCACTTTCAGCGTGGACATCTTTACAGTCACGAACTCCATTGGAGAACACCTGGACAGCACATGAGGGACAGAGACAACCCTCACAGAACAGGGTCAAGAGATAGGGTTACAAAAGCTCCACACAGAGAGACGCTTGACTCCTCTATTGCCTAGGTCAGGCCAGGGCGGGGCAGGAGGGCTCTGGCTCATTTGTTACTCCCTGTGGGGAATTTATGGGGATTAGATTCAGTAACAGTGGTGACTGGCTTACGTTCATACATGTCGCAGCCACCGAGTCACAGAAAAAGGTACAACTAAGAGAGAAGTCTGAGGGCCCAGTGCAGAGACTGCGGGTAGCTTTAGATGCATTGTCTGTGATGATGATGACCTCGGCTGGTGACCTTCAGCAGCATCCAGCATCCACCATCCAGTCAGCACAGCTGTCACCACCTAGGGAGGTACCGCTTCCTGCTAGAAGGAGTCCATGAGAGGCATAGGAGGCAGGGGCTCCAGGCGGAATCTTTGGGGATCTTATCTGAGAGCAGAGGGGGCGAGCTAGAGATTTAGGAAGCAAATTCAGAGTACAGGAAAGAAAATTACCCCATCATGTGCCTGGACCGTGTATTTTCTTACTCGTGTTTAAAATTTTGCTTTATATATTACTGTAATTGTTTGATTTCATCTTTCACATTTGCCACAAACAGCTCATACATGAGGAAAAGAAATAGATAACTCTCTGTGGACAACGTTTTCCCTCACAGAGTTCACTTGAAGTCAGTGGCCAGTTGCTGAAGGCCCTTTCCTCATAGCTTGGCCTCTCTTTCCATCCTGGCTTTTCAGCCTTGACATGGAGCGCTGCAGCAACCCTTGGCTGGCACGGGCAAGGACATACCCCACAAGCTCTCTCTTCCCCCAGGAGAACACACACTCCTATGGCTTCAGGGAACAGCTAGTGCAGATGTCCTGAGTCCCCTCTGCTCCTCCACCCCTCCTGCTCAGGGTCCAGCCTCTGTCTCCAAGCCCTGCGTTGAATATGTCTTTTCCTCTAGCTAAACTGGGCAGCTTGTATGGGAAAAGAAAGGAAAACCCATTAGCCCTGCATGCAAAACCACAACTTTCTTTAAAAAAAAAAGTCTCTCTTAGAAAGAGTGTTTCCTGAATGTCTTCCCAGCTCTCTGCCCACTGTGTTTAGTACTGTTCCTGTCCTCAGTCCCACCCAGTGTCAGGGCTTGGCTTTGGCCTTCTAGCTCCCCAATCTTCCAGGGGGAACACTCATTCATTCAGGACTTCTGCAACTCGTTATTTTTACCATTTTTTAAAAAATTGTTACCGCTTTTTGCCTTGTGTTCTAGTTCTAGTTTTCTATAGCTCCTTTTCCAAGCTCTGGAGTCTAGAAGGAATTTGGCATTTGCTGCTCACTTGTTTATACATTCATCCATTCCACAAAATATCTAAAATGTCAAGCCTTTCCTTATCCTATAAAGATACCAAGACAGAGAAGACAAGCCCTTGCCTCTATGAAGCTCAGTTGTTAAGCAGGTTAATTATAAGTTGGAGATTCTGAGCCTCTGGGAAGGCTTGGCCCCTTGAAGATTTGTGCACATGTGTGTGTTTGCATGCATGTACATATGTGTTCACTTGCACGTATGTGTGTGTGTGTGCAGGTGCACATGAATATTTGTATGTGTGCATGTTTGTGCACGTGTGTGTGGAGATCAGATGACAGCCTCAGGTAAGGTTCTTCAGCCACTGTCCACCTTGCTTGTTTGAGACAGGGTGTCTCACTGGTCCCATTGCCTTGGAGCTCGTCAGGTAGGCTAGGCTGGCTCGCTACGGGCTCCAAGTATCCACCCATCTCTGCTTCTCCAGTGTCGAGATTGTGCATAGGAGTCACCACACCTGGCGTTTTTAAAACGTGGGTTCTAAGGATGGAACTTATATCATCATATTTGCAAGGCGAGCACTGTATTGACATGAACTATTGACTCAGACCTCTGCCTTGGGGATTTTAATAAATGTCTTCACCATGGACGGCATACCCACAAAGCACTCTCACCTAGTCGTGACACTTCTAGAATACTGGAAACCATGGGTCCCAAGTTTAAGAGCCCCAGATCTAAAGGCATAGAAATGAAAAGGGCATCCATGATGTCACAGGTCCAGGTGCTGCCTGTTGCCTTGAACCATCACCACCAGCTGCATCCCACCCTGCCTTCCACAGGTGACCCAGACCCGAGGAAAGCAAAGAGTCAACTGTGAGTCTGTGAGCGATAGTTCTCCAGGGTTTAGCCTTTGCCTGGTCCCTCTCACTCCTTCACTGGGGGATAGCTATAGCAGAAAGCATCGAGCAACTGCCCTCCACATCAGTGGCCTGGTTCTGTTCTTTGAGTTACTCCGTGTTCCCCAGTGAACTGATTTCCTGTTTTAGGTTGACCTGTCACTGGGACACACAGGCCTCCGTCTGGGCAGGCTCACCGTGGGAGCTGACTATATTTCGGAATGAAAATGTCCCAGGTCTCTCACATAAGAACCACTGTCTGGTCCTCCTTGAGTCCATCTCCATGTCTCTGAGCAACAGAAGGGACCAGAAGGACCACTTCCTTACCCTCCTCAAAGCAAGGAGTAGTAGGGATGCCTCAGAGAGCTTGGCAGAGAGGTTTCTGGGGTCTGAAAGGTAAGCTATGGGATGCTGGTTTTTGGGTGCTGCCATGTTGGTTTGTGTTTATATCAAAGAACAACCTACAAGTCCCTTCCTGGACACTCTTTTTATTCCCATCCTATAACAGAAGATTTGTAGTATCTGGGGAAAAAAAGGAAAGGAAAAACTATTAGGTCTTGAATGTAAAACCACATTTTAAAAAAAGTGTTTATTTTTCTGCAAAGTTTGTTTTTCTTCCAATGGGAGCCAAGATGCTCTCCAACACTGGGCTCTGCTGGCAGCCAGGTCAGCGGAAAAGATTGCTGGATATGGAAGGAGTCTGCTGATGGGAAGTCAAAGCCCAGGGTGGAATGGGGTCTGATTCATGCACCATCCTGTCCTGTGTGTCTCTCCATGGTGATGGGAAGAGGCCGAGTCTGAGAAGACACTAGGAAGAGAGGGGGGACAGCATGTGACCCACTTCACTGGGAACTGATTTCCAGACTCTAAGGTCAAAACAATGGCAACCAATGCCCGACAGCCTACCTGTGCCAGGTACGAGGACAGGGGCCTCGTTACAGCATTTGCTCCTTTCGAGGAACCCGTGTGACTAGGATTATAATTACCATTTCACTGGGCTGGAGAGATGGCTCAGCGGTTAAGAGCACAACTGGCTGCTCTTCCAGAGGTCCTGAGTTCAATTCCCAGCAACCACATGGTGGCTCATAACTTGATTCCCTTTTCTGGTGTGTATGAAGACAGCATATATAAATATGTATATATATATATACATATATATATATGCCATTTTACAAATGGGGAAACTGAGGCTAGAGGCTTTATGCTTTGAAGTTCCATGTATGTTAGTGTTTCTTGAGTAACTCTGGGCAAATGGCCTGTGGCTCCCTTTCTGATCTGTAAGAGGAATACAGGGGAGGTTTTGAGGGTGCAATGGGGCTGTGGTTTAGAGTAAGGCCTGTAAGTTATTGCTAGGTGCCTTACTATAGAAGGGATAATGGTTATTATGGCGCTGTGTGGGTTTGTGATCGCCTGTGCAATCTCAAAGGGGTGCACAGTCTGGCTGCACACACAGGACATTTGGTCATTACCTCCTCTCCCTGCCTGCCCACTATGCTCCCTGTCACTACACTATCACGAGGCCATCACGTTGGATGGCATCTCTGGCCTACATAGTACCCAGCCTATTAGTGAGAGCAGATAGGTCAGCAGAGGACACGGCTGGTACTGTGATGGAGGGCATGGCCTCCTGTGTGCAGTGAGCACCCTCTGCCTTCCTGCCAGGGCTGCCTCCTCTTCCTAGAGAGACTCTAGCCCTCCTGGCTTCTCTGCTATCTCCACCGTCCAGTGCTGATTCAGATATCAGCTGCCTTTGGCAGACATCCCTGCACTCCCCAGACTGGCTGGGTTTGAGGATCCCAGGCTCTTTGCATGCTTCCTGCCAGCCAGAATTCTACCCATGCCGCGGTCCCCTCCTCACTCCCCACTCAGCTAGCACACGCTGGGGCAGCCTTTGCTGGACTTCTAGGACTCTCCGTCCCTCCAAGAGCAGGTGTAGTTTTCTTGTCAATCACACCAACAGAATGCTTTTCCTCCAGATGTAATACAGGAAGAAGAGATGGGTTGGATGTATGGAAAAGATGTGGCTGCCGCACAAACCTGGATACTGCATGAGCTCCCAGGAGTTGGCTGAGTGAGGTTAGGTGCCAGGATCTGATACTCTTTATGATGCTCTGTGCGATTTACTCCATCTTAGTGTCCATACCACTGAAAGGACCAAGGAAAGCATCTGCTTCCCGGGTTTCAGGAACTTAAGTGAGACACCGAGTACGAACTACATATCATGCTGTGTCTGGCATGTAGCCGGAGCCCAATAAATGCCAGTTGTTGTCACCGCCGTTACCAGGGCAATGACACCAACGGCCAGCTACGCTAGCCAAGCTGGGCCATGGAAGTGGCCAGCACGCTTAGTTTTTTCATTGGGAGTTTTGAGGCAGCGTGCTCTGTGCTTGAGGACAGGAATGTGTGTCATCACACAACAGTCACATATTAAATGTCATGGCTCGTGCTTGAGGTTTCTCTTGAAAAGCTCTTTCCCTGACTGTAGTTGGCTGCGCCAGACCCTCTCCTTTCGCTCTCACAGCACGTAGCTGAGCTGCCCGGTTAGCGTTGATTAGAGCGTGTCTGTCTCGCTCTCTAATTGTCTTCCTTGTGTAAGGCCTCGTCCGCTGCGGGATCTCAAGACCTCTGTGGGTAATGACTGCCCATCACTGATACCTCTCCAAACGCCAAGCTCCAGGTTTGCCACCCAGTGTGTGTGTGTATGTGCGTGGGTGAATAGTACTCTGTTGACTGAAAATCCACAGTGCTTCCTGCTGCTGCAGAAATGCTAAGATCCCCACCAAAATATAGGCTAGAGGCAGAAGTGCCAGCAACAGCTACAGAATGGCCAAGGAACAGGAGAACCTGTGTCTAAACTGGTTTGTTAGAAAGAAAAGAAGTGGAAATTAAACTAAGATCCTGTTTTTCTTACTGGCAGCACTGGTTTAAGATCACAGGAAAACTGGGAGGTGCCTAAGGACCCTTAAACACTGCTGGTGCAAGACCACCTCTCCCTCATACAACTTGCAGCCAGAACATAACCCAGCTTATTCCTCTGAATTTAGTAATTCTAGGTCTAGAAAACTTTTTAAGAAAACACTAAGAGATGCGGCAAGGGTGTCATCCAATGTTACTCTGAAAAGTGAAAGGTGGGCCAAATAAACCATAGTATAGGAATGGAGTATTAAGGAGGCAATAAAATGATGTCTTATTTGAAAAGATGTTCAACTTATACCAGAACAAAGGAAATGAAAATTAAGGTAATAGTTCTGAAAACATACATACAGATACAAAGAAAAGGGGGGGGGGGGAGCAAAAAAATTTTTTTTTATACAACAGCCTTGAAAATAGGCATTTATATCTATATATACTGTTGGGATAGTCATTATTAATAAATTTAACAATGAACATCCAATGAGAAAACTCACTCTCATTTTTCACATAACCACAGTATCCTATAGTTCATAGGCACCACTCTTTATATGCACAGACATATACATGATGATGCTATTGTGGCATGACTTATAATAGCAAAAACTTAAAAATGCTTAAATAATAAATAAAAAAAAGCCTACATTAAGACAAGAGGACTCTCCTATGCTAGGAAAATATGCCAGGTTTGCTGCAAAAAGAAAAAGTTCCCGGAGAGACTGCCCAGATCTCCCCCTTCAGTGGCCACCATCTTACTTACATGGGATGCCTCAGTTTGTGTCAAATATGTAGAAAGCATTGAAATAGAAATGTAACAGAGTTCCTAGGAGGCAACATGTGTAAGTGTATTTATGAACACAGATTCTGCAGCCAGCCAGGCTCCTTTGGTTTAAATTACAGCTCTGTACTGAGAAGCAGGGTGACCGTGAACAAGTCACTTAACCTTCCTGTGATTTAATGAATATTTATTTATTTAGGGGTTGCAGGACTTTACTCTGTAGGCCAGGCTGGCCTGGAACTCACTACATAACCCAAACTGGCCTTAAACTCTTGGTAATCCTTCTGCCTCACCCTGCCAAATGCTGGATTTTTTCTTCTTCTTCTTTTAAACAAAGAGTTCATTTCTGAGGATGATAGACTTTGAGTAGTAGACCTGGGAGCCTAGACAGGAAAGAGAACTGATTTTCTTTGTATGATGTTCAAATAGCTAATTACAGGAGCATGTGCATTCTTATTCTGTTAGTCAGGGTCACAGGAAGAACAGCACAATCAACATGAGTAATTGACAAAAGGAATCTCATTCATTCATTCATTCATTGAAGTGTAGGCATGCTTAGGGCAAGCTGCTGAAGCCTATGAACTACAGGGAGCTGTTAGTGCCTCTGGGCCTGTAGAGCTGGGGGAAGATGGTGAGCATATCTGGGGATGGAGAGCTATGTGAGAGTACCTTCCACAGGGCTGAGGCTCTGGGTTGGAAGTGGGCAGCCGCCTGCAACTCCACCCATGGACATAAAAGGGCCAACATATGTTTCCTGATCTCCTGAATACCACCATTGCTGACAGCCAACCAAGGTTTCCAATGAGCCCATGAGGGCAGACTCATCTGCACCAGCCCACTGAGGCCTGGGCAGGGAGGCAAGGGAGAATAAGTTCATATGGAGACACTCCTATTATTATTATGGTGTGTTTCTTGGTGTCCATGTCGGGAGGTCAGAAGACGGCTCTGTGGAGTCCATTTTCTCCTTCCATGTTTCTGTGGATTCTGGGCATTGAACTCAGGCCACCAGGCTTGTGCAGCAAACCCCTTTACCTACTAAGCTAACTCAGTGGCTCTCAATCAACAGCTCTCTGTCTAACTTACAATTTGGTGACTAGTCCATTGGATCTGAGCTCACTCAAGTGGTCCTGCTGTTATGTCAACTGGGGTTCCTCAGGTGTCTGTAGTCAACTTACTGATGACTAGGGGTTGGTAAGTGCCATGCCAGCGACAAAGGCAGCCAGCTGCAGGGCTCCTTGTACATGTGTTGTCATGGATGTCAGTGATCAAGGTGAGTCCCCAGATAAGACTCACCATGTTTATTTGAGTTTCTTTCCTATGTGGATGACCCATTTCTTATCTCCCTCGAGGCTGTTCAAATGCTGCCTTCCCGGTGAAACCTTGTAATGGGAGGATTTTTCCTCCCATGCTCCCAACATAATGACCCATGAGACTCAAATAATTACTTACAAATACCTAGGCCATCTAGCTAGGCTTTTCTCTGACTAGCTCATAACTTAAAATAACCCATTATACTAATTTACATTTTGCCGCAATGCTTGTTACCTGAGCGCAGGCACCATGTGTCCATCTTCCTCATAGCTTGCTGGCTGAGTCTCTTGCACTTGACTCTATTCTAGAATCCCTCTGGCTACCAGATGTTTCACCTCCTATTTCCTGCCTAAGCTACAGGCCATAGGTTTTTTTTTTAATTGACAGGTGTTGCATCCACATAACACACCAGATATTCCTTCTACAAAGCCTGACTGAGCATTCAGTTCAAGGCTCCAATCCCCTCCCTCTCAGTATCACCCCCCTACACCAGCCTTCTCCGTCCATACTCCCATCTTGGTTTAATACACTGTGTCACTTGCTCACTTAGGTTTTGTTGTTGTTTGTTTGTTGTTGTTGTTGTTTTGTGGTTTGTTATATGTCTCCTCTGTTAGCTCACAAGCAGCTCTGCTAGTCTGCTAGCTGATCTGATCTGCCTTTAGGTTGCTTAGCAACCTTTTACATCGTACCAGGGTGCCAGCCACCAGGTGTGTGACAGGGCCCCAGGATATAGAGGACAAACCTGCCACCGGTTGCTCTCTTACTTTTGCATTCCTCTCCTACCTCTCTTGTACTTTCTCTAAGGGGTGCCCCTTCCCCCCCTCTCTCTCTTACCCCCTTTCCCCTCCCCCCATGGCCTACTCAAGTCCTAACTCCTCTCTACTTCCCTTCTCCCAAATAAATCTCTCCATATCAGTTCTGTTGCATCTCACCAGTTATTTTTAAACCCTAGCACCCTCCATTGGCATGGGGATGCTATTGGCCTGAGAACTTGATTTGATTTGCTGTTGTATCAATGCTCAGAACAGTTTTTTTGTTTTGTTTTGGTTTTTTTTTTTTGAGGGGGGACAGTTTCGAGACAGGGTTTCTCTGTGTAGCCTTGGCTGTCCTGGACTCACTTTGTAGACCAGACTGGCCTTGAACTCACAGGGATCTGCCTACCTCTGCCTCCCAAGTGCTGGGATTAAAGGCATGTGCCACCACGCCCAGCCAGAACAGTTCTTAAATATACTGGTAAATAAACAAGTGTGTGGAGTGAATGAACTAGATATTGTCCTGGCAACTTCTCTAATCTGTCCCTTCTGTGGCCCGAGCACACCCATACAGGCAACTTCTCCCAGACTTCTCCAGTGCCCAAGCATGGCATGACTTCCTCCTGGCACAGCTGTCATTCCCATGGTAAAGAGGAAGTCACTGAGGGCCAGGGAGGGAAGAAATTATCTCCACACTCGCGCAAGAATTATTCTATTTTTTCCCTGAGGTCAGTTAGAGTAAGGCTGATTACCTTCCCAATACCTGGCTCCCCCTACAGTTCAGGAAGAGAGGCCTACAGAACAGACCACTCAGAAATAAAGGCTGTCTTTTCAGCATCAGCCTGATTTTTCTTTTTCTTTTTTCTCCTCTTTGAAGTTTCCTAAAAAGAAACTTGATCCTTTGCCCTGCCAGTAGAGTTGTTCACTTCTTAAATGCAGTGATTGACTCTGCTTGGACACATGACTCAAAAGCCTACATATTGAGTCCTTGCTTGGGGTGTATTGTATTAAACACTAGTATCTGAGGTTGATGTTAACCCAGAGGAAGCTAAAATGAAAGCAGAGCTGTTTAGGTGACCCCTCTCCACACCACCACTTATGCTCCGTACGCCTCTAACAGGTGGTTGGACAGGACCACCTAAAGCAAGAACTGACAACACAAGAGAGCAGAGGATGGTGGGAACAGAGGTGGGTATGTGAGAAAATACCTGCTTCTGGTTCTTGGAGAAGCAGGTGTAGAGCCTCTCCTGGACACCCTAAAAAAATAAACCACCAAAGCTCTCTGATGTAGCTGCTTTAGATGGCGCTGCTGTGCATTATAGCCATGTGTGAAATACAATGCCCGAGCCAGGTTGGGGAAAGTCTAGCAAATCCCTACCTAGTGGAACTCACCGAAGGCACCTCCACCCACTAAACACAACAGAACTAGCTGGCGCCCTTTCTCAGCCCTGGGCTGCATTTCTGAAGGAGCTGGATGAGGACCAGAGGCACTGGGACCAGATAAATGACTCTCCTCTGTTGTACCTCTCATCTGGTTGGGGGTAACACATTTGACCTGAGATCATTTGGTGAGAGAGACAGGGGCATGCAGGGGTGCCTGGCACACCACCAGCAGTTTCCAACATCTATGATTAACAGCCTAGAGTCACAATTCTCATTCTTCTGCTTCTACAAGAGACTACTCACATCCAGGAGGACCCTCGGTCGGGTCTGTTTGAACTGTGCTGGACCATACGTGGGTTCCCAGCATAGACTCCATTGGACTAGGTTGGCCCTTTCAAAAAGTTTCGGATCTGTTTCATGGAAAGCAGATCTGTTTGTTGGAACTGCTTCCCAGTCCTGTAAGGGCTTAATGAGGTCATGCTTCAAAGGTGCTCTGATGACAGCAAGTGCTAATCCATGTTTGTTCCTCTCATTATAACCTCTGACATTTACACAGCATTTCGCATTTTACACAAGGCCTTGTCCATGCATAATTTTACTGAATTCTAATCTAACCCATCAGAGGGAGAATTTTAAAGTCCCGTTATATGTAGAAAGACATTGACAATTTGAGGCTTGGGAATAGCAGAACCCAGAGCTGAACCCCCATCCTTCAGGATCTGGTTCCCAGTCTGGTACTGGTGGGGGAGATCTGAGAAAATGGAAGTGAAAAGAAGTTCCTTAAAGTGAGCATCACTTGTGGATACTGCTCTTCCTTTAGCACAGACTTGTCTCTCTGTCTCATTGCTGAGAAAGGGAAGGGAAGGGAAGGGAAGGGAAGGGAAGGGAAGGGAAGGGAAGGGAAGGGAAGGGAAGAGAGAAGCTAAGGATTGCTGAGCACAGAAGACATGCCATTCACTTAGCTGGCTCTTCATGTTTAGTCCTCAGAAGACTTCTTGGTAGAATCCCTAGTTATGATTGAACAATCTGAAGATAAAGAGCTTCACAGCTAGAATGAGGTGGAGCCGGGACATGCACTCGAGTTTGCTGATGCCAACCCATGCTCTCCTGTGCTGCCCAGGCTGGCTTCAAACTCATGGGTCTCCCACATTCCCTTTGTGCCCAACCCCATTCCCATCAGTTGGTACCCAGGGCCTGGCTGACACATTCATGTCTCAGCTGTTAACTGAGAGGATCATGTTAGCTTCCCTTTCTCTTCCTACACATCCTTGTGATTCTTCTGCTTAGCAAGAATGGAGACAGAGAATTTTGATTGGAGAATGAGCTTGACAGTGTAGAAAAGGGGGCTGGCTGGAGTATAAATTTGGGCTTTAAAATGATCATTTTAGGGCTGGGGCGGCCTGTAGAAAAACACCCAAGTGTCTTCTGTGGGTGCCGCTAGCCACTATGATAATTGAATATGTGATGGAGAGAGGGGAAAGATGAAAAACATGGTGGAGAGATGGGAGAAAAGTGAATCCAAGGGGGTTGTACACTGTGGAGAAGGAACAAGTAGATATGAGGAGACTGTGCAGCCACCTGAGGCCAGGGTGATATCTGGGACCATGCTGCATCCGAGTGCCATATCTGGGCCTGTGGTCCTAATGCAGCTGGGATCTATGTTGATGTCCATGACCCATGTTACCACCAAAGGCCATGCAGATGTCTTTGGTCTGGGCTGCCACCTAATGCCATGTTGATGTTGGAGCACTGTACTAAGCTGGTCCCACCCTTGCTGACTATGACACTCAGGAGAGCTGACCCTGCCCCTCATCTGCTATGCAGTGGTATGGGTGAGGAAGAGATGTCATCTGTGTCCCTGCCCCCCACTGATTTGCCACTTGTGGCAGGTGGAAGAGCTGGCCTCAAGGCTCTCCAAGGTCATAAAAGAGGGAGAGCTGTCCCTGCCCCCTTGCACCACTTGAGTGAGCTGGCCTCATGATGGCTGTGGCATTGGATGAGCTAGCTGGGGCAGCACTGGAAAGTTTGCTCTGGTGATATGAGTGGGGAAGAGATGGTGGGCTGACCAACTCAGCTATCATCCAGGTCCAGATCCAAGGCTTTGAGTTGGACCTGCTGGAGCACATGAAAGGGTCATTCCTGCACATCCAAAGCTACAGAATCTCCGTGACACAGGGTAACAACAGGAAATCCTAGAGGAGTTTCTGTGATGTTCCAATATTGATAGTATAGCAGAAGCCAAAGGCCTCAAACCAGACTAATGACTTATTGCAATGAACATTTGCAAGTAAAAATGTGTGGACAAAAGGGTATACTGGGTGACACACCATGAAGAGATGCAAGGGCAGAGGACAGATACAAAGGGTTGGGGAGATGAGTGAGATTGGGGTGCATGATGTGAAATTCACAATCAATACAAAGCTAAAAATCATTTGTGAGCTACACGGTGATAATTCTATATGTATGTATAATGTGTAACGATCAAATGAGAATTTTTAGCCTTCCCATCTCTAATAGCTACTTAAATTATTTGATCAACACATAGAAATATATACATCATATATTTTTGAGGTACAATGATATTTCAGTCCATGTTTTATAGGAGGGGAATCAAACCAAGGTAATTACCTCATCATGTTGTGCTTAGAGCCACTGAGCTCCTCTCTGCTAATTAGAGAGAGAGAGAGAGAGAGAGAGAGAGAGAGAGAGAGAGAGAGAGAGAGAGAAAGAGATTGCTAAGAACTTTAGTCACGGAATGACATTGCAGAGCAATAGGAGTTTCCCTCTGTCTGACATTATCTTGGTACCATCCCACAGCCTCCTTCTACCCTCCCCAATCCTCCCCAGCCTCTCACTGTGGCTGTTCTGCACTCAGATTTACTTTCTCCAGCATCTACAGATGAAAGAACATGGACGATTTATCTCTTATGATGTCCTATCTCTTGCAGCAAATAATGGCACTGGGGGATATTGGTTAACTGAAACCAATTTGTGTTTCAAGAGCCAGAGAAGACATCTTAGAACATGGAGACGGTTGAAGAAGAGGAAAGTTGGACTCCGTTTTGTTTAGACTTTCATGTGGACATGACACATTGTGGACTGGTACCCTGATGCAGATATGCATCTTTCTGTCATAACCCATGCACCAGCTTCCCCTACAACCTTTCAGATCGTTCATAGTTCTGCCCCTGCCTTCTCCTCAAGGGCTGCCATTCTCCTTATCCTTAATACTATAAATTGATTTTGTTCATTTCGAAACTTTATGTGACTAAAGCTTGGAGCGTCTACTTCAGACAGGCTTCTTTCAGTTGTGAGATTTATCTTCATTGTTATTTTATTCCTGTATCAGATGGTTCTCTAGGCACACTTATCTATGCTTACTATTCATATATAGTTATCCATTCCATTGTCACTGGATGTTTAAGTTGCTACTGGTTTGAAACTATTATAATTATTGTTATAATAATAATTATTATTATCATAAGCAACAAGCATGCTGGATGTGCTGTTGCTTCATATGTGCACCCATTTGAACTGGCCATATGCTAGGCACGAGCGTTCTGAAGCTGTAGGGTGTATATATTCTCAAGTTCAGTAGATAATGCCGAACAATGGCATCCACATTGGTTGTATAAATTAATACTCCCGTCAGCAATATGCATTTTAATTGATTCCAACCCTCTTTAACACTCTTTGCTGTGGGTTTCTGTTTTGTTTTGCTATTTGGTTGGGACTGTCACGTTCTTTTACTGTGGCTTGAATTTATATTTGCCTGGGGACTAATAGGGTTGGGCACCCTTTCAAACTTTCATTAGCTACTTGGATTTCCATTTTTATTAAGTGCCTTTTCTAGCTTTTGAATGGCCTGTCCATATTATTTAGTAGTGCTCCTCTGAGTTTTCTGGAATCAAGTTCTTTTTAAGTTATATGTGTTGCAAATATCTCCCACTCTATGGTTTGCCTTTTTGATCTTGTAATGAAGACTTATAATGAATAGAAGTTTTTTACTTAAATGCCCTCTTTAAAAGACATCCTTTCTTCACCCCCAGTTGTTGGTGATATTCTCCTTTTATCCCCTAGGTTACCCGGACTGCTTCCTGTTTTTTCTTTAGATCTACTATTCACTTAGAGTTGCTGTGCATGGAGCGAGGAAAGGATTAGTGTTAACTCTCTTTACTGAAAACAAGTGATTTTTGTGAAAAGCCCATTATCATTTCAGTGTTCTCTGCTATCACCCTTGTTTTTAATTAAGCACTTATGCAATATTATCAAATTTCTGAGTTCTATTTCACTAATACACTTGACTTATTTTGTAGGTAAATAGCAAAACAGCAATTGCTGCAGCCTATGGTAATGTTTAGTAAAAGTTTGTGTGGCTGCTAGAATGGTCTTTTGATGGTATTCCCTTTCCTTGGGTATAGCTCACATATTCTTGGCTCTTTGCATCTCTATATAAATTTTAATAAACATCAATTTCCACAAAGCACTGGCTTAGGATTTTTATTAGAGCTGTACTGACTCTATAGATCAAGTTGAAGAGAACTGATGTCTTTACCACATAAAGGGTTTCAATCCACGGATTTGGAATGTTCCACTATTTATTTAAGGCTTCTTTAATTTCCCTTAATAATGTTTTGCAGTCTTTGATGTGGAAATTATATATACCTTTAATCATATTTTTTCTAGGTATTTAAAACGTTTTAGTGCATTAGCAGCTGTCATCTTTATAAAGTGTTTCAGGTATATTCTACATATTGATGCTGCTTTTTAGATAATTGATCTTATATTCACTACTTTGCAATCTTTTCCTTTTGTGTCTGAGCATCATTTGTGAAATGTTGATATGGCTTGAAATAAATATAGCTACATGCCTTAAAATAGTCCTTATTTTACATTGTTTTAAGTATTTTGGTATATTAATATGTAGGTTATAAACAAAAATAGCTGATTTTACTCCGACTTCTGAGTGTTTTTCTGCCCCTATACTTTCCCTTAAAGGCTATGTCTCTCTCCCCTCTGTGTGTCTGTGTGTGTGTGTGAATGAAAGAGTTTACTTAGGATCGCTTATAGGCTCACGGATGAGAGGTTAGTTATGACTATTGGCACCTTGCCAGTGTCCACTCTATTAAAGATCATGTCTCTTCTCTCACTGGCAAATGCTATAAGTCTTCATGTAGAGATGAGGCCACACAAGCCCCTCCCTCCTTCACGCAGAATGTTGACTGTACTACTATAATGCAAACACTTTTCAGGTGATCACAGCTCCTGGGAGAGTGAGTGTAATGTCCATGTCATGCCAGGAAGACAACCTTCCATGCTTTCTTCATGCTTTTACATGTTTTTCTGATTTCTGTTCAATGGCTGACTTTGTACATTGAAGAAGTGCTCTGTCAGCCTAGCTATTGCTTTTTTGGGGTCAGTATGTCCTTTTTAAATTTGGCTTGATTAAAAGGTCTTTTTGTTATTGTTTTTTAGTTCATTAGTGGTTCATTTTAGTGGTTCACCATGAATTAGTCTTGTCTGGGATTTGCAAAACTGAGCAAAATTGATTGATTCTGGGACTTGATGGGTGATTCTAGAATGCTCCTGTCTATTATATCTTTACATAATGATTTTATTCCATGATATTTCTTTTTCCATTTTGAATTTTATTTATAATCACATCAAGCCTTTCATATATATTATATATATGCATATATATAATATATATGATATATTTCTAGTATTATCTCTTTTCTTTGAGTACATTACTCTGGTTAGTTCTTTTTCATTTTTCTTCTAATTACAAACTTTATTTTCAACTATGTCTAATTTGCCATTAATATAAACCATTGATCTGCCAAGCCCTAAATTTCAGAAATTTTTATTTCTGGCCTAGAAATTCTATTAATTTGCTTTTTACTTCTACATAAATTCTCCAATTGTTAATTTATTAAATGAGTTAATCATGATTTTTTTCAAATGTATGTCTGATTTGAAAGGCATTAGAGAGCTCTTGGCAGTGAGGCCTTGCTTTCAATCAGACATTCATTGACAGATAAGATGAAAGTAAAAGAGCAAAAACACTATATCATAACTTTACCTATTCATAAATAAATATGACCAAATTCTTTTTAAAAATACTTTTATTTTATTACACATGTATAAAACAAACTACATATAGCAAGGAGAACCATGTGACAGTCATGAGAATAATGAGTTCTATACATGTTACATTCATAGTGACTTGGCCATCTGCGTTTTTGAAGTAAGTGTTTTTCCTGTCTTGTTGGGTCTAAATTTCTGAATGAGATTCAATATCTATCCTATCTCAACTCTAATAGCTTAGCTTCTTTATCTTGATCTAAAATTATTTTTTCCCCTAACCAACTAAACTTGGTTGTAAAACTATGCTATCTTGTCTTCAATGCCCCCTCAGAGACTTGAGAAGGAATAAAACTTAAATTCCTGAGTGAACCAGCAGTGTGGGTTAGCAGCTTCCAAAATGTACAAATTGACTTAAGATAGTTTACTGCCTGACCAGTCACCCAATACACTTTATAACATTGGAGCCTCATCTTCAGCTTTTTGGCCTAATATTTCTGCCAAACTTCTTCACAGGGCAGGAACTATTGAGGACTTGCTTACCCTGACTTGGCAGAGTGCAGCTGTCGACTCTGCCTGCATCTAAGTTGCCCATTTTTAGGCAGATTCTCTTTGTGGCAGGAATGAGGACATTTTGCCCAGTGGCTTGTTTGACACATTTGAAGCCATCTCCATAAGGAGGTTCTTTGATGCTCATCATCTTCTTTGAGGATGACCAAATTCTTTGTGAATTGTATATCAGGTTTTGGTTATGTTTTGTGGTGATTTTTTTGTAGTACTAAGGAGTGAACTTAGGGTCTCCTAATTTGCCATTAATTTGTATCTATGCTATGTAAACACTGTGTGATGTGTACTCTTGTCTGCCTGTGCAGCTAAACTTGATGTACTGTGCTGGTGCTTATGCAGATTTAAGATGCTAGGCAGCGCTCTGCCATTGAGATGTTCCCAGGTTACTCACTAGGTTTTGAATTCCAGAAAAACATTATTTCTTATTCTTCTCCTTCTCCTTCTTCTTTCTTCTTCTTCTTCTTCTTCTTCTTCTTCTTCTTCTTCTTCTTCTTCTTCTTCTTCAAGATTCTTGTGTAGTAGCCATAACATACATTTTCCCTCTAGTTGTATTTTTTGGTATATATGCACATGAGATTGCAGATACATATGTCCAAATAACCACACAGAGAGACTAGGATGTATTTAATTAGCCTAGAGCACAATGCTGTGCAATAATCACTCCATCCTAAACCTCCAAGCCAGTATAGCTTCCTCCTATTTAGATTTCTCACATTATACTTGTTTTTTTTATTTTTTTATATTTATTTATTTATTTATTTATTTATTTATTTATTTATTTATTTTTGCTCATATCCTAGGTCCAGCTCATTCCTTCTGGTGCTGCTTCCCAATTCTCTCCATATGCATCTTTTCTTTCCTTCTAACTTTTTCTCTTCCCCTCAATGGACCAGGATGTCCCACCCTATTCTCTGTCTTGCTCAGCATTGGCTAATAGGATTATATTGACAACACATAGAACAAATGGTGACACGTTTACACAACTTTGACAGGAGATACTTAGAATAAACATCACAGTTCAATGTCTGGATTGAAACCAGATAGGGGGGTAGAGAAATCAGCATTTGAATGAACAAGGGTAAACTACACACAGCCCACAAGAACACTATGCCAACAGGCTCCTTAGTACCTCACTTAGAATGCACAGCTTTCCCTTACTCTTGTCAGTTATAGTTCCTACCTGTACCCAATGGGCCACACATGCATGTCTTATATTGCTTCTTGTTTTTGTCTTTGATTAGAAATAAGTTGGGCAGGGCACAGTCTTGTGTCCTCTGTTTGCCGTGGCATTCTCAGGACAGAGGCCTGACTGGCCTTTGGCAGAGGCTCTGTACAAGTGATGGTTATTCTTCATCTTGACAGGATTTGGAGTCACTTAGGAGACACACCTCTGGGAGTATCCGTGTTCCCAGAGAGGGTCATCAGAGGAAGGAAGACCCCGCCTAACTGTGGCATGCATCCTCTGATGGCCTAGAGTCCTGTGAAAGAAAAGCAAACAGGAGAAAGTGAGTGTGCACCATCATTTATCTCTCTGCTTCCTGACTGTGGAAACAAAGTCACCAGCCACCTCACACTCCCTTGCCACAGCTAGAGTTCTTTCTAAGTCACAATGAATTATAGTCTGAAGACATGAGGCAAAATCAACCCTTCCTTCCTGTAGTTACTTTTGCCCAGGTATTTTCTCACAATGTAGTTCAGACTTCTGTTGCCGTGCAAGCAAGCAAGCAAGCAAGCAAGCAAACAATGACCCAAAGCAACTTGTGGAAGAAAGTGGTTTTTTTTGGGCTTAAGGGTCCGGAGGAGGAGTTCATGTTGGCGAGGTATGCTTGGCACAGCTGCAGCAGGAAGCTAAGCAATCACAGCTCTTTGCGCAGGAATCTGAGAAAGCAAACTGGAAGTGGTTGTAAACCTTCAAAGTCTCCCTCCAGTGACACAGTCCTCCAGCAAGGCCACAGCTCCTAAAGGTTCACAACATCCCCAGACAGCAACACCAACTGGGGAACCAAGTCTTCAAATAGCTGAGCCTGTGGGGGACATTCTTTATTTAAGCCACTGCACACAGCCACAAAAAAAAAAGTAATTAATACAGCTAGGGAGTAAATTCCTGTTCTGCTAGAGGCTACACAGCCGGTCACACGAAGTCTAAGGTAATAACAAATGCAATAGCCTTCTCATCCGGAATCAGCCAAGATTCCTGATACTTCTTTTCCTCCCTTATCCCCTATGAAACCCCTTAGCCCAGGACTGACCCAAGCCTCTCACACTGCCTGCACACTGGGGATTGGGGGCTGACCTGTGTTCCATCCCCCAGCCACAGGCCCTAGCCCTAGCAGGAAGGGAGCCCTGGGAAGTTTGTGTGACAGGCACTGGAGTTCTGCTGGCCCATCCACCTGTTGTGTGTCAATGTGGAACCAGGTCCTGCCTTTCGTGTGGATCATAGAGATTTGATGTCTTCCCTTGAAGTTTCCCTGTGTGGACCATGGTGACTCTCTTCCCCCCTCTGCTCCCTTCTCTCTCGCTCTCTCTCTCTCTCTCTCTCTCTCTCTCTCTCTCTCTCTCTCTCTCCTCTCTCCCTCCCTCCTTCCCCCTTGGGCTATCTCTCTCATGTCAGGGTTGGTTCACAATTTATTCTCTGGGCAACTGCCTTTCTTTGTCTCTGTTTTTGTTCTAGGGCAGGTCCTCTGTCCCTTTGGTCACAATTTCTGTCCTGTGGCTTTCTACTTCTTCAAGTTGTCACTGACTCTTGTCTGTGCCTGAACACCTCTGTTCCATAACTCTAGTCTCAGCCTGAATGGTGTCTGCTGTGGCTCACTCTTTTTCTTATGGGCCATCAGCTGCTCTGTAGTCTGGGACAGCAAGAAGGCAGGACAAAACGGAGCAGGAAGGACTGCCCCAGGAATAGGCTGGGGAAACTCATCTGCCATTCCTGGTGGACAAAACTTTCCCAGAATTCCCTGTGGATGACCCTGGCAGCAACCTGAGGGAGAGAAAGCGCCTTGCCAGGAAGAGGTCCCACCTGTGTCGGTTCCAAGGAAAACACGGCCTTGCCTTGACGGATGGAGCGCCTGGAGGGAGCAGGCTCCACACACCATAAATTGCCAGCCTGACTTTCATCTGTAGCCACTTACCCCCATGTCCTGGGTTGAGGTCCTTCTGGGCCAGAAGGGGGTTTGCACAGCTGGAGAGGGTGCTGAGAGGGGAGGCCTGAGAGTCAGTGATACTGGGAAAGCCACAGATCTCCAAGACCTCCAGTAGAAAAGACTGAGGGTGGGCTACATGGGGCACCTGGGGCAGTGCAGTTGGTGGTGGGTGTGGCCCTGTCCTCAGTCAAGGCGGCTTCTCAGCTTCATCCTAAAGAGAGAAGTGAAAAGGCCACAGAAACAGAGGACCAAGCCAAAATCAGCCAGCTCAAAATTCCAACCCTCTTTCCCTCCCACCCCCAGTGCATCCTTAGAAACTAGGAAAGGAGAAAGATGTTATCTTGGCTTCCATAAAAACCACCACCATTCATTCATTCACTAGGCATTTCCTAGGTATCTGTACAGTAAGGAGAGCTTGGGTGTCCCGCATGCATTTCATGTTTTCTGTCTTAGAGCAGCTGGCAATATTTGAGTTGACACACCCAGAGGGAAAAGTAAATAGAGTTCCATGGAGAGGATGAGTGGGATGCGGGGGGATCTTGGAGGAAATTCTGAGGAGCCCTGGAGTTCCTTTGCAGCTGAATAAGGTAGTCAGGGAAGCTTCCTGGAGGAAATGGTTCATAAGCTGCATAACCAAGGAGATATTTCAGGCGACTGGGACATGCAGAGTGGTCTGTAGGAACAGAAGCAACGACAGAGGCCCATGTCTAGTAAGCAAGATGGCCAAGAAACTCGAAATAGGGGAGGAAAGAGTTGGAGGGTCCAGGTTCCTGGAGGCAAGGCAGCGAGGAGGACAGACTGGGGGAGTTGAGAAGGTAGGGGCACTTCCAGTTGAGGTCTAGAATGAAATGGTGGGAGCGAGCCAAGCGCGAGGCTGGGGCTCAGGGGGATGCTAGTGAGGAAGCCATGACTTAGTGCAGAGGTTAAGCTGGCCTGGAATCCTGACTTGGCTGCGGAGCAGCAAAGGAACAAGCCATGTCTCTGGATTCAGCATCTCCATGATTAAAATAGAAGGATGCCAGCGTCTTCCCCTGAATCCACCTGGAGACTCAGCACAATCCTGCAATGGCTGGTGGCGGCTGTTGATGTACTGATGTGAATTTCAGGGCACAGGTTAAGGTCAGGGTACAGGGCATACTTTCCCCCACTGCCTGAATAGGATCGAAATATTGGAGTCCCTACCTCACTGAGCACTTGCATTCATTGCTCAGTCCTCTCTGGCCAGTGTTGTATCGGGGTGGGGGAAAGGATTGGGGAGCTGAGGGATGAATGCCAGGGGCCCCTTCTGGGCCAGTTTGCTCATCTGGTAGAATAAAGGATAGAGTAAGGGGAGGTCCTCACAATTGTGAGAAAGAAATGAAATCATGTATGTAAAAATGTTTAGCATAATCCCTAGCATGTAATAAATCCTTAATCCATGCCAGCTAGTGTCACAACTCTTTTGTAATCCTTCTGGAAAGCCCTAAGAATTGCTGAGAGGATTAAATGTGGTCGCATATATACAATGCTTAGCATATTGCCTGGCATATGTAGTCAGTGCTCCATCAGTGCCAGCTAATGTTGTCATGACTGTCAAATTCTTTCTGGAAAACACACATGACGCATCCTGAGTCCTGGCTCTGCTTCTCTTACA
>OU015754.1:50031323-50056203 GCA_907169655.1 Acomys percivali | reverse complement strand
GAGAGAGAGAGAGAGAGAGAGAGAGAGAGAGAGAGAGAGAGAGAGAGAGAGAGAGAGAGAGGGAGAGAGAGAGGGAGAGAGATGGAGAGAGAGAGAGAGAGACCACCAGGAACTGCCTAACCAGGGATTTGTCCTATTTAGGCAGTGGGGAGAACGTGGTTGTTGTTGTTGATATCTGAAAGGAAACGGGGATACTTAATTATAAGGTTTGGTCTCTCTTGCCAGGAGAGAGCCCTCTGAACCCTTAAACCATACACATCCTGCCGGAGCGTTTCCACTGCGCCTGCTGCTCGGAACAGCTTCGGTGGGCTGTGGACCGCCCGTCCCTCTGTAATGCACTGGTGTGTCTCTCTCAATGTTCTGCTCATTTCCGTAGATTCCTAAATTAGACCTTGAAAGCAGCGGAAGTAGCCGCGCAGCTAAGGACTGAGAGCACCGCAGAACCCACTGTGTAATCCCAGTCAGGTCCCGGCACTCCCGAGAACTTTAGGAAAGAAGGCAGAGATAAGCCTGAGCCTCTTGCCTCCCTCCCGGTGCCCCCTGGTGCACAGGAGTGGAAAAGCCCTTTGAGTCTAGCTCAGCCTGCCCGTGGTCCCAGGCTGACTCTAGGGGAAGAAGGAGGGCTCCAAAGGGAGCGAGCAGCCAGCAGGACTCCCTAGGATGGCTGAGTGGCCCTCTCCAGCCTAGGCGGTCAACCTCTGGGCTCTACCTCTGTGTATCCTCCGGAAGGCCACAAGGTCGCAGAAGATGTAATTGCAAATATGCGCTATTAGCAGGTGAGTGATGACATCTAGGCCTGGAGAAATCCTTGATGCCTTTGCAGAATACTTTGAGGTCTTTACTTGGTCTGAGTTTAAAACAGCAGTGAAGAGCCAGCCAGGCAATGCAGGTCTGTCAGTCACGTGGGGTACAAAAAAACAAGCAGTGACTATGGGACTCTCAGCTTCTTTCTTGGGTCTGTCCCCAGGCCTGGGAAGGTGTTTGTGGCTCTGTAATCTGTTTGCTACAAAAGATCCTCTTCCTTGAGTCTCTCCCCAGCCCCCACAAAACTCAGCTAAGGAACTACCCACCCCCCCCAGCATCCCTTCGGTCCCTCGTTTCTGAAGCCCATCTGAAACTCATTAGCTGCTTGGGATGATTGTCATGGGAGCCCTTGATGGAGAACAAGAAAGGGAGAGGGGTGGTTTTAAAGGCCTCTATGTCTAATGGGGATGTGGATGCCGGGAGAGGTTTGGAAACCTGGCTATTGAGGAAGGACCCCAGGTATAGGGGCTAACTCCTCGCCTGACTCTAGGCTTGGAACCACCTCTGCTGCCTTCTCCCACCCCCACAGCCTTTGTCTCTCTTAGCTCCTGGAACTGCCAGCCCCCTTTGGGTCTCCTTTGCTACAGAAAAGATCCCTGCCTGATCCCAGGGACCCATTCAGCATCCCCGGACTCTGTTCTATGACGTTAATTCCTGTCCTTTGAAGATCAAGTGATTTTTTGTATTTCAAATAATGAAATCGTAAACTATAACAAATATTGGGGTATAATATAATATATTTAAATTGCAAGACTGAGTTTTCAAAATGTAGAGTGTGAAATTAAAATAAAAACAACAACTTTGCATTGCAGAGTATGGAAAACCTAGAATTCTGGAATCATACCATTAGAGTTCTTTTTAAAAGCAACTTAATATATTCACATAAAAGCCTTAAATCTTAGCAACACAGACATCAGAATTAAGGAATTTTGGGATTATGGAATTGTAAGTATAATTCTTTTTTCTTAGAGCATTAGAAATAAGACAAAGTGGGGCATAGCGGTGCTGAGGCACGGGCAGTGAGCTTGAGGCCAGCCTGGCCTACATAGTGAGTTCCAGGAGAGCTAGGGCTACATAAGTGAGACCCTGTCTCAACCCTTCCCCCTCCCCCCCTCACCCCCTCCCCCCGCAAAATGAATAAATAAAGAAAAGAAATACAGGTGAATTAATGCGTAGAAGCACGGGCTTGTGGACACTAACAGAGACCTACCACACACACAGTAGAGTGTTAGAATATTAAACTCCAGAGCATGATTGGCCGAATCTTAGAACCAGAATGCCTGCATCCCGGAACAGCAGAATTAGAGACGCAGAGCAGTTTGTGGTTACAGACTTCGGATCTAGGCACTTAGAACCACAGAACGTTACAATCAGTGTCTGTTTTGTGAGAGAAGTAGGAGATATACAAATCCCAGAATGTTGAAATTACAAGATTTCAGGCATAGCCTAGCAGGGATCTGCATGCCTGTGAGCTCCACTTCTAGTCCAGTTGTATTTGTGTCTTTGCCCGCACAGGTACACACACATGCGAGCACAGTCTCGGAGACCTGGTGCTTACCTCTAGACTACACACTCTAATTTGACCATCCTTATACCCTCTAGAGCTACTGATGTCTTTTCTGCCTCTTTTTTTGCTCTACCTCCCAACACTACAAATTCCCACTAGCCTGTTTTTTTCCAGAGACAGCTTACTTTCATTTTGCAAGTCACCCCGCATCTTAATTCACGATGCCTGTGCCTCATGGGACAAGTTTTTGAAGAAGATGTTTAAGATGTTAGTGATATGATGCTTTGGTTCTTTTGGGACACAGGAAGGATCACAGAAGAGATGGAGCAGAAGAATGTGTGTGGCCTGTGGCAGAGATGGCAGCAAACACGTCCTCCCAGAAGCCACACCACCTATCCTTTCTTGGAAGGAGGCAGGAGCCACGGTGGAGGCTGGGAGAGCAGCCGGGGCCCGTCTAGGTGAAAAGGAGCCTGGAAACTGTAAACCATTTCATGCTTATTTATTTTATGATCCTCGTGGGCTGGGGTTTACACAAACTGAACAACATGTGGATTAGATAATTTGCCAGGGATGAACAGCCTCCGATGTTATCAGGTTTGGAGGCGATTAAAGCCAGGTTGATGAGGATGGTTTGGTGATGAGTTGATGGCAGTATCCACGTCAGGGAGATGCAGAGGCTCCTCACCACGCCGTAAATCCCTGCAGGGGATGGCACAGTGGAAGAGGGTGGTCAGATAGCTACCGGAGAAGTAACTTTCAGGATTCTATTACACCCATGAGGAACAAACTCAAAGCAAAATACAGGCAGCGTCTGGGGCGCTCTGATAATTTAGAAAACACTGGCTTCCTAGTGAATCTACTCCAATACACTGCTAAGGGATTAGCCAAAGAATGTGAATCCGCTGGCCTTTTTGCTCAAGCTCTGTAAGGACAGACATGCAGGCTTTCTTTTGTTTTTGTTTTTTTTTGTTTTTTGTTTTTTTTTCTGGAACTCACAGGGTCTCCAGGTTCACCTATAGCACCTCAAAACTCCATACCAAGAGAGGAAGGTGGGTCAGAAATCCCAAGACATCAGTCAGCACCTTAGAAAGAAAATGGGGGGTGGAGTGGGGTGGAAAGCAATTCCTTTTTATCTATTTGAATTATTTGCCCTTTTCAAATACTTTTCTTAACAAACACTTGGTTTAGAGATTGGAAAGCCACACAGCCAACGAAACCGCAGCTCTCCCTGACGTCTAAGGAGACTACTTCAATGGAGTTTAGAGTTTTCCAAAACTGCAAACACCAGAGAAGCGTAAGACAGAAGGTTCTACATGCATAGCATAGCCTTGCCTATGTGCTGTGTGCCTCCAGGCAAGTCACAGTTCCTCTCTGATCCCCCAATAAGGGCACCCACAAATAGGAAGTTGCCTTAAATAATCTCAGTGTGGGAGTAAAGATATTAGAAACAGGAACAGAACCATTTGGCTTTGTCTCCCTCTTACGAGTCGCATTTCGGCTCAGCCAGGCGGGTGCTCCGATTTATTTCAGAGGCCGCTCAAGCAAAAATCGCTGTTTTCATGGCTCTCACTGTTGATTTCCAATATTAAACAGAGAAACTCTGACCTCAAACTTCCTAGATGATTGGCTGTGGCTCTTGCACACACTTTCCAGTGGTCCGGGTGGATTGTAGTGAAACAAGTGACAAATGTCTGTTTGGTTCTTAAAGAAATATGGAAAGAAATGTGGAGAGTAGAAAATAGCACAGCAGGTGGGGGGTCAAGGGGCCACACGCTGTCTAAGTCAGTTTCTGCCCCTGTAAAAGTGAAGAGGAGAGAGGAAAAAAAATCTCAAGGTTGTCTTCCTAAACGCAGTGCCCAGACAGCCGTGGTTCTGAAGTACAGCACTGGGGGACACAATGCTCCATATACACCTTAACCTTCAGGGGCCATCGAGGCTGATTCTGGGGTCGGGAGCAGTAGGGCCGAGGGACAAGGACAATGTCCCATTTGTGAACAAGCCCCTTTCACTGTAGGCCAAAGAAGGGGTGAGCAAGGTGAGTAGGGGTGGTGGTGAGGGCTCTCTGTCACAGTCCCACTGCAAGTCAGTGGGCCTACCAGGTGAGCAGTTAGTCAAAGATGCTTGAAAGCAGCAGGGTTATGGCAGCCCTGACAGACCACAGGAAAGACCACAGGTCTCTGCTCAGGATGAATTGTAGTAAGGGCTACGCTGCAAGGTTGGATGGCAGGTGCTGTGTGGTGGGCTAGCTGCTTGACCTGACACCTGGCTTCAAATCCATCACAGTATGAAGTGTCCTTTTGTGGTGATCAGAATGGAGATTATTCCTGAAACATTTCCCACTGGATCTTTCTGGAACTCCATGTGAGCTTGGGGGTCTGAGACGGCTGTTCATGATGACAGGACCCCACTCCCTCAGTTCAGCTAAAACCCCACCAGGACAGACCAAAACCATCCACCGTGGCCACACAACCAACCATTGTAGATAAATGGCCACATATTCTGTTCTATAACAAGGTGTTAGTTCAAATAAACAATATTTGGGCCCCACAAAGCAGTCTGGTATGTTACAAAGATGGGATGGGGAGAAGGGGACAGAAAACAGTATCAGTTCAGTTTTGTTGTTTTGTTTTAATAACTGTGTAGCCGAACATAGAAATTCTTGCTATAATCCCAGCACTCAGTAGGCTGGGAGAAAAGAATTATCACAACTTGGAGGCCAGCCTGGGTTACACAGGAAAACCTTGTCTCAAACGAAACAGAAATTACAACCCCAGTGCAGCTTCCCGGGGTGGGGGGGCTGTATGAGGAAACAACCTGTCATTTGAGCAGCAGACCACATGACAGTCTGGAGCTAGAAACGCAGGCACAGCCCTTTGGTCCAGCCTGCAACACCTTCTGCTACTGTAGACCTGCAGGATTACAACATGGTAGAACTCATGGGCGGGGGGGTCTTGTGGAATCTCTCCACCTTGTCATGGGAAGTGGGGGTACCCAGACTCCTTACCAGAATCCACAGGAAGTGGGGCTCCTCTTCTGGCAGTCCTTTCTTCCGTCTTACCAGATTTTCTCGTGTTTCGGGTACAGCCTGGATGCTTTTCCTTGTGGCTAATCTCCCGGGGCAAGTAAACCAGGTATGCCGAGCATGGGAGATGGGCAGTCCCCCGAAGTAGCAGAGGCTTTGGGTGGGGAGGAGTCTCAGGAGGGCTCTCTTAGTGTTTGGTGAATAAACACTGAATCAGGTTTCTGGCCTGTCACTCTGCAGCCTTTCAGCACAGCAGGGCCAGAAGGAGCCTGGGGGAGGTCCCACAGCACATGAACAGGCTAGAACTTGAGGGGCTGAGGCCCAGGCGGGGCTGGCTTTGTGCAGCCAGTGGAGTCAGCATTTGCAGGCCTTGGAACTTCACACCTTTGAAAGGCTCCAGAGCAGCTCACAGGAAAAATAAACGGTTTCTTCCATCCGTGGTAGCTCAGCCATCCTCAGAGGCTGCTCGTCACACACAAGAAATCCTGTAAAAGGGCCCAGTGTTTCCTTTTCCACTCCCTGAAAGGATGTGAGCTGGCCTCTTAGAGCTGCTGGGGGTGAGCCTCACCCATCTGAGTCCTTGGTCCAGCCTGATTGCCCAGGGCATCCCACCTGCTCAGAAATTGAAATACCCACCCTGGGCCTTGATTAAGGAAGGCAATGTGCGTGTGAAACTGTTCAGCACTTGGGATTTGCTTTATCAACCAACAGCTTCCTTCTTGTCTGTGTTGCCTCCAACGAGTCAGAGTGTCTGCAGCAGCCACAGCTGCCTGCTCTGTACCCATGTGAGGAGAGATGAGCTGAAGGGCTCCTGGTTCCTGGCACACAGGTTTCTCTGCCGGCATCTCTTCTTCCTCTCTCATTACCTGCTCCTCCTCTCTATGGGTTCCAGGTCTGTCGTCTCGCAAGCAGAATTGGCCATGGGGACAGTTACAATCTAAAGCCTTTGCCGAGCTTCATTATGTGACAGAGCTGCAAAAAGAGAACAGGTCTCAAGGCATGTTGAAAGCCACCAGAAAGAATGCAAGCATGATGGAGTCCCAGGGTTGTTACTGGCCCACCTCAAGGAGAGGTGGTTCAGGCAGGGACACTGGGCGCTGTGGGCCTTTGGGAGGGCTTCCTGGAAGAGAATCTGACAGAAATAGGAGATTTCTGCCCAGGTTTAGTTTGCTGCAAATGCTTGAGGCTCAGTCTGCTGGTGGCTCCTAAGAAAGTTGGGAGATGGCTCCAAGAATGTGTGCGTTCTCCCACTGGGCTTTACAGAGGTGGGAAGAACTGATTTAAAGTAGGAGCAAGAGGGTGGTGAATATAAGGACAGATTTCTGTGTGATTGCTCATGGGTGATGGTAGGGGGCTGGGGGCTAGGGGTGGAGATAGTGAGCCCCCCGTCACAGCAGGTGTGTGGATGCTCATGGGTGATGGTGGGGGGCTGGGAGCTAGGGGTGGAGATAGTGAGGCCCCCCATCACAGCAGGTGTTTGGGGAGGCCGAGGACATGGTGAGAAGTGGTTTTCCTGAGAGAAAGGCTAGAGTTCTGGCTTTGCAGCCCATCCCTAGTGACCAAACCACAGATGACGCTCCTAATATTTCAAAGTCCCACTTTTTAATATCTACTTTATAATCATATCACATACAAGCTATATGCCATCATAATATGTAATTCATAAATATTGCTAGTAAACCCCTCTCCAGCTTATTTTGGGGTCTCATTGTAACAATGCGTGGTGGTGCGCGTCTTTAATCCCAGCACTCGGGAGGCAGAGGCAGGTGGATCACTGTGAGTTCGAGGCCAGCCTGGTCTACAAAGTGAGTCCAGGACAGCCAAGACTACACAGAGAAACCCTGCCTCAAAAAAACCAACAAACAACAACAAAAAGAAAGAAAGAAAGAAAGAAAGAAAGAAAGAAAGAAAGAAAGACAAAAGATAAAAACGCATTTATCCCAGTATTAGAAATTCAGAGGGTGGGGTTCTTCATGTTGAAACTAAGAGTTTAAACTATGACAATTTGATTTTTATAGGAATTAGGATTCTGAACCTTGAGGACTCTGAAGTAATGGAAAGTGACTCCACTTAGTTAACACACTCTTTCTGCTGTTCCTGGGAGGGGAAGCTACCCAATGGACTACATTATCCCAGCTTATAAGTGAACCTAGCAGGGAGGAAGGTGGGTAACTTTACTGATAATCACAGCTAAGAAAGGGGCAGAGTGGACGTGGGACTCAGATTTCAGCGAGAGATTGAAATAATGGGATTTTCATTGACTTATTCTTACTGTTATTGGTGATGATGCATGTGTGCATGTTGGTACATGTGTGCATGATGGTACATGTGTGCATGATGGTGCATGTTGCGTGCATGCATGGGCATGTGCATTCTGTGGAGTGCACATGCAAGTCAGAGAACAACTGTTAGAAGTTGGTTCTCCTCTTCCACTTTAGGTTCTGAGGACCGAACTTAAGTTATCAGGCTTGAGTGACAAAAGACTTTTACCCATTGAGTCATCTCGCTAGCCCAAATTATGAGACTTTTAATACTAATAACAAATGTCCAGCATGAGAGTGCTAGATGGTTCCGAGATCCAGAAAACTCTCTGCACAAGGCCCAGTGCTCAACACGTCAGGCTTTGCAGGTCTCACCTCTTTAGCCAATACTGGAACAAACGGGAATGACTTGGTCCCAGCAAAGCTTCCTGACAAAAGAAGGTGGCAGGTGGATTTAGCCCCTGACCAACACTTGGCCAAACCCAATTCTCTAGACAGCTAGAAGACTCCTGCTCTGCCCAAGCACCCTGCTAAATGTCTCCTTTAGGAGCCCCGATAAGCCTCACTGGGGAAGCAGAGAGGTCTGCAGAGGCCAGGACAATTCCCCAGGGTGCAGGGCCTCCGAGTGTGGTCATCCCTTTCTGTCCTAGAGAGGTTGTTGAAAAGCCTTCTCTGTAGTGCGCAGCCTCATTACTCTCCTTGGGGGGGGGGGGGGAAACAACGTTAATTTTCCCCAAGCGAGAAGCAGCTGCACTTGCGAGCCAGCCTCATTTGGCTGCATGAATATTTATGGTCTGTCCCTTAATTAAGCCCAGAAACACAATCTATCCTGCTAACAGGGGCCACTGAAAGACTGGGAGGCCGTGTCAGGAACCAGCCACTTGTGCCTGTGAAGTAGGGTTGTCAGCGAAACATTTGTTTCCAGAACTACTTGGCCGGGGCCAGTGTCCACAGGCGTGACGGGGTGGGCATTTCCTAAAGGTCAAGCACCTTTGTTGTGGTCATGTGCTACAGGCTGCCTGGCCACCTTGCCGGACAGGAAGGATAGCTGTTGTTCCAGGCCTGCCTGGGGTGGCATACAGGTGACCACAGGCCACCACCCAGTGACAGTGACTCAGGTATTTCCTCACAGGGCACTTTAGTGACAGCTGCCCAGAAAGGAAGGGTCCCAGTGTGAAGCCAAAACTAGGTTTGATAAGGATCCTGCAGAACAGGGGGCTGTCCTGACCTCAGTGCCCGCTTTTGTAAAGTGATGGAAGAATCACAACACCACCCACCCTGTGGAGCTGTCACTGGGTGGAGGGGTGGGGGGGAGGGGGTGATGAAAGAGCGGTTTGGGGAATGGACTCTGAGGTTTCCTATCCTCTACGTGCCCCCTCCCTTAAGCCAAGGAGAGCTGACCATGCCCAGCCCAGTAACCTTGAGGGTTTCCGGAAGTCATAAATCTTACCTTTTCTTTCAGGGTCCTATCTTCAGAAAACAACTTTGGGCCTCATATCCTCTTCCCCAGAGCCAATAAACCAAGTAAACACCATAAAGCTCCTCACCCACCTGAGCTTTCACCCACCAGCAGAGCCGGGCCATGGCCAGGAACTTAGGCCTTCACCATGGAATAGTGAAGCTGTCCAGGGCTTCTCCTGTCTTTGCCAGAATGGAGCCAGCCTTTCATTTCTCTCTCCTGTCTTCTTTTTGGTGATTCTCCTCTGTCTCTTCTAAGGAGCAAGAGGAGACATCCAGCCTGTGTCCCCGCCCCATTCTGTGGGGCCTGGGTGAGGAAGGTGCTTTCCCAAGGTGGGTCTGGTCCAGGGCAATCAGCTCAAGCCTTAGTGAGCCACACACCTTGTTAAACTCAAAAGTCAACAAGACCTGGAAATGGAGGAGACCCTCTGGTTGGAGGAGGAAGTGGAGGGCAGTGGGCCTTGCCCGGGAAGTCGGTCAAGGGCTGCTCCGGTGCCCTCTGCCCCTGCCTCTAGCTAGATGACTCCACCCATGGGGTCCTGGGACTTCCTGATCTCTTACCTTCACATCCTGTCCTTAGATCTGTCCCGGCAACAGCTCGGATGTGGAAGTGGCCTTCAAAGCCACCTGTCCCACGTGCTCCCAGCACCCATGGGGAGGCTGCAGGAATGGGGAGTGCCTTGCTCAAGGTCAAGGTTAGGGTAGATAAAGTGGAAAGCCACCTGAGCTGCAGTCGGGAGGGCTGGCCTTGCTGAGCCCAGCCTTCCCTTCTCCACAGGTGCACATGACAGGTGCACATGGACGTAGGAGGGGCTAGAGCTTCCGATAGCACATTCTACCTATGGGGCGACTCACTGCTTTTTGCATTCAAAAACACCATCCTTCCAGAAAAACAAAGCCGGACCCAGCCAGTTTGGGAGTCTGAAGCAACGGGCCCCTGTGAACCCTTTGTAAAGCTGCCATTTACTGGAGCGTAACATGGGGATTATGTTCCACCCCTCACATACATTAGCCTGTCCCCTCAGTTGTTTTTTTTTGTTTTTTTTTTTTTTGAAGATGAAATGAGACTGTGACTGCAAAGGTGCTTTATAAGCCAGATGTGTTTACATATGAACAAGTGAATGTTGAGTGATACCTATTAATTTTGTTTTTATTTGATGTTTGTTGTGTCTCCTGACTAGCCAGAGGGATCATCTGTCCTCTGGAGACCTGGGGCTTAGGTGCCAGTTCTACTAGCTCCAATGGGCTAAGAGGAGGCTCAGGAGCTCTTCTAGGACCATTCAGGTGAAGAGGACAGAAGGAGCCACAGGGTCAGGCTCAAGCCCCTTCCCCCATCACCCATCCTTTTCTAGTTGTAGTTTGTGACTAGAACTGTGGCACATGGGATGAATCAGCTCCAAGTTATGACAGGTGAGTCCTCGCGCCTGAGAGCCCCACACCTGGCTTCTGTTTGCAGTTCTGAAGGGACCCCTGATCTCTGCCCAGCAGGCCTAGGGATGCTCTCCTGGGTACCAGCGCAGCTGGGTCCCTATCTCTACACACTTTCCCATCAATTCTACCAGCACCTTTACTCTGGGGAGGAAACATCATCTGCATACGTGTTTTTGATTCATTTGGCATGAAAGCCATCACAAAGCTTTGTCACAACCATGAGGGGTATGGGGACAGAGGGGAACCTTAACCAGCTTTTGGAACATTTTCCTTCTGGGTGGAGGAGACAGGGGCAAGAAATCATACCCAACAACCAACCTGACACATTGGTGCCTGCCTGCTCCATATCTTCCTCACAATTGGCAATAAGAGGCCAAGGCAGGTCTTCCTTGGGGCACAGAAAACTCTTTGGCTTGGCGATCAGTCCCACGGAGATTTGCCTTGAGCTCTTTCAAAGCAGTGTCTTTAGCTAACGGGCAGGGCGATTTCCTTTCTCAGCTGTGATGTGGTGTTTGTGGACCCCACACCCCACATCTGTCCATGCCATTCTGCTGCCTAGATTACATTTCTCCTTCACAAGTTCTGAAATGATATTCAGCCTTGGAGGCCCAGCTACAGTTGAACACAGCCTTCCTCAGTCATTCTGGGTAGAGCAACTGCCACCAGAGTGGATGGATGGATGGGTGGGTGGGCGGATGAAAGGATGTCAGAGGCTGGAATAACCTATCTTTTTATCTCTTCCCATCCCATGTCTCCTGAAACATACGAGGCCCAGGTTTTGCACAGGTAGAGATTTAGCAAATGCTATACAAATAATGACTGAGTTTTCAGTGAATAAATGGTTATGCGGATCTATGTAAGCAGCATGAGTATAGGCGAGCCTTAGGCTGAGTGGATGCTGACATAACAGCTATAATATATGTCTGTCCCAAGCCTGCACCTTTGAGTTAATGTGCAAGCCTTGCATGGAAAGCTGCACGATCTGTTCCATTTACTTATGAGATAAATGTCACAAGGAACAGAAATTAGCGAATCAGTACGTGGACCAGAAATGAGGACAGAAAGGAATAAGCAAACAAAGTAAGGAAGACAATGAATATATACATGAATACTAGAGAATTAATATATAAGTGGCTGTTGGGAGAATAAAGGAAGGAATGAGTAAAGGTTAATTATGAAGGAACTCCCCCCCACCCCACATTCCATGTGACGTGTCACGTATTGACAAAAGCAGGGTTGTCCAAAGTCAGCTCTTTCTCTGCATCAGGGGAGCAGAGAGGCAGAGACCATGATCTGTAGGGGTTAGCCCCACTGCCACAGCCTAGAATTCAGCTTTAGGAATGAGCCTTCTGTGACGATGGGCAGGCTCCCAGATGCGGGCACTGGGCTTGCTCTGTGCATGGGAGGATGTGCACTCATAGCTGTAGATGCCTTACTGAGCAGCACACTCTTCCCAGCAAGGCGGTGCCTCAGAGCTGGGGCCAGTTCTTTGCCTGGGTTCATCCACCAGACCCCTGTGAGCTTCACTTTCTTACACAAAATGTTACCCAGCAGATGAAGCCTTAATTACCTCCATATCCATATTTTTTTTAGCGCTCATTCACTTTTATATCTGACCCGCCACCTTGAAATTCTTTTTATTTTACTTTATTGTAACAGTGCGAGTGATTGAACTTAGGGCCTCGCACACAGCAGGGAAGCCCCCTACAGTTAGTTGAGCTACATCCACAGCCTTCTTACTTTTTATTTCTAGACATGGACTCATTGGGTTTCCCATACTGGTTTTGAACTTTGTAGCCAAAGCAGGCTTTGAACTTCGGATCCTCCGGCCTCAGTTTCACAAGTAACTTGTATTTCAGGCCTGCGCTAGCCGACCTAGCTTTTGCATTTTTAATATAGCCCTTATTTAATATGCTTCATATTGTTTCTTGTTTATTATATTTTTTCCACTTACATGCAAATCCCAAGAAGATGGGGCTTTTTGCTGCTGTGTTCACAACTGGGTCTCAAAAGCTGGCAAAGACACTGCAAATAGCAGGTACCGCTAAAAATGTGTTAGGCGAACAAGTGAGGTACAAGTCTCAAAACCAGTCTTTCTTAGGCCATGTAGGAGAAATGATCACTCTCTTTTCCTGGGTGGACCCTCTTCTTCTACCCTCAGCTTCTGTTCCGACATCTCCCATCCACATTCCAACACCAATTTCCTCCTCGACCTCCATCTTCCTGCTTAACACTTCTGCCTCCTTGACACCTTCATCCTCCTGGCTGATACCAACCACCTCCTCAGTCTGGGGTGATCTCTGCTCTGTGGTGAAAGTGACTGAATTAGTCCATCCTAGAAACTCTTTACTGTCCCCTTCCTTTCCCTTGGTCATTCTGTTTCTCGACACTGTTAAATGTATTCCTGAAATTATACAATCTTTAGGCTTCGAGAGGTTTCCAGATTTTAGAATATTTTCATAGATTTCATGAGTTGAAGAACTCTAATTTGAAAGTCTGAATTCATTTGACACTTTCTGAGTGCCAACATGCTAACACTGGGAGTGGAAAGCCTCTGGCGCATGGCATATCCTCCATAAGTGGTAGTTCCACTTTCCTTGAAGAAGGGTATCTTGGGAGGAGCAGTATGTGTGGTAAGTGTGTGGGACAGCACAGACAAGCATTTGGGGATGCCTACATTGTGGTGGCATGAGTTCAGGAACTGTGAGCAGGTATGCTGATAGGCACCCCGATTTCAGCAGGCGAACAAGAGGATACTGGGCAAGAAATGTGACTGAAATCAAACCCCAGAAAATATTGGCTAGAAACGTCAAAGAGCTCTGCCCATCCTGAGAGATCCTGCAGTACAATGTAAGCCTTTGCCAGGCTAGCGGGAGTCCTGTGCTGTTGTGGTCCTGTGTTTTTAGACTTCCTCATAACTGTCCCAAGGAATCTAGATTATTATCCCTTGATCTTCTGGGGACACAGAAACACAGGAAGTTGGGATACCTTCTCTAAGGCAACCTGGTGGTGCAGGATTTGGTGGCAAGCACAGGGAACCTCTGTTTATCTTTTGTCATCCAGAGACTTAGCACTCACCAAATTTCTGGATGAGCCGTCACAGAAGCCTGAGTCTTTTAACCCCATAGCAGCAGCTTGCTGGTCCCCAGAGCAGTCTCCAAAGCTCCAGGCTGTGAATGGGGCCTTTACAAGGCCTCTTCTGGGCTTGGGAGTCAAGAAGAGTATTCACAGTATCTTGGAAACACGTGTTCTTCTAAGGAAGAAATTTTTGTTTTCATTTCAAACAACCCTGGTTGGTGACGAGTGGCCAGGAGAGGTGCCCTGTTTTCCATTCTAACACCTATTCGCAAGTGGGGGCAGGGAGGACTCTGACCTGAAATGTTATTTCAAACCCTTTCCTGGTCTTGCACCTCTGCTTTCAGGGCACGTGTTGTGAAGCAAAGCACAACTCAAAGCGTGTCTCATTGCTTCCTAGCTTGAGCGCCTTTCAAAGCAGGAAGATGATTCTGTATTAGCGATTTCCCTCCTGTGGTCATACATAAAATGCCACAGCCTGGTGCTTAAATAAATAGCCTTGCTGGGCACTGGTGGTCATACTCCTGAGAGGCCAGCTTGCCAAAGATAGCAAGCTCAGGCCACTCCTCCATGTCCTCCACATTACAGAGGTGAAACTGGTATTTTTCAAATGTTCCTTGCCTACTTTCTACCACCTGAGGCACATTCCAACGTGGAGGAGACCAGCGATGTCTTGTCGTCTGACAGGGTACAGACAGAGACAAATGACATGCTCCCCCGACAGAAAAGGCCACATTCAGACACTCCTAGATAGCCAGCTGCCACTTTATTAACAGTAAAGATTCCATCTGGATCAGGCTGGGAAAGAAAATATTTATGTTTGCTCATCGGGAGGGCCTTCATCCGTCTTCAGCAGGAGCCAGCCACACTGTAGTCCAGGATGGACAGAGTATCAAGCATCTCCAGGCCTGCTCCAGGCTCAGAGTTGATGGAGTTTTCCAAATGTCCCCTCTGAATGGGGAGACAGGGTGGGAGCTTCGAGGGTGCTGGGTGTGAGCATTAAGGGCAGGCAGGGCTTAAGGAGGCGGCTGTGAGGCTGCATGTGGAAGCAAATCTGCAGCCGGAGGCCGATGCAAATGCGGACATGCCACCATCTCAAGATGAGCCGAGTACCCACCCAGCTGCAGCTCCAAGCAGCCACTTAGCACTGAGAATAACTTCACAGTGTTCACGGGCTGTGGCACCGAGTTAAGTCTGCCGCTAAAACCTGGCAGAATATTTAACTCAGTTTATATCTCTCCTCTTCTCACGGCCATTTTATTTCAAGCCACACACAGCTGTTTCAGGTTGCCTGTGAATCTGCGCATTGGCAGTCAGCTGTCCCCATTTCAGTGACACGGTTTAGAAGGTGCTGAACTGACCAAGGTAGGCGGGCCTGGGGACAGCAATTTGGGCTTCGTGGGCTTCGGCAGAACTGTTCTTTTGGACTCTAGTGAAGTTTCTTTCACCGAGCTCTAAATGTATTTTTACATGTAGGTGTCTGAAAACCTGAGTTCCAATCCCAGTTGTACCACTTTGCACCTGTGCAAGCCACCCTGAGGGCCTACTCAGGTTTTACTGCCCCTTTGGATAAAACAGAGCTGTTAAGTACCTTCTCGTGTGACTGTCTCGGAAGCACAGCAGGTCAGTGAGGAGAAACACTAAGCCCTGGCAAAGTCATGGCCGTCGTGAGAACAGCACGAGCATTTTCATTTATTTCAGAGTAAACGTGTGTAAGTGTGAGCCAGGACAATTCACAGCTTATACCTTCTAGTCTTCCCAGGATACTATGACAAACTGTCATGGCCTGGGTAGTTTAAATTATAGCTATTTGTTTTGTATAATTCTGGGGGGATGAAGCATCTCAAGTTAGTGCACCTCTAGATTTGTTTTCTCATGGGGTTCTCTGTCGGTTTTTTTTTTTTTTTTTTTTTTTAAACCATCTCCGCACATGGCAGAAAGAACCTGGGTGCTGGTCTTTCTCCCTCTCTTTCTTTCTAAAAATGTTTATTACATTTATTATTATATCCACAATTCACATGTGGAGCTCGGCGGAATGACTTGGATCAGGCTCTTAACTGAGCCTAGTGAGTCTCCTGGCAGGGAGGCGGAAACCCTGGCAGAGGGACTCTGGCCTGTGAGCCTTGCTGCAAGTACTCAGGGATCTGTCCTCTGCGTGGAAGGGCTCCTGGCTCGGGAGCGGTTTTCCCAGGGTGGGGACCTGTAACCTGCCTGGTGCTTTGGAAACGTCATTATCCCATTTCCATCTAGACCCCTCCCCATCTATTCTGATGGGTCACTTGTCTCACTGATCCCTTCTAAGCTCTAGTTTAAATGACACTTGCTTAGCAATTGGTCTGTTTGAAAAGTTTAAATGTTAGTGTCGAGGTTTGATAACACCATATTATTTTTCTGAGCAACTAGAGGCTCAGATACCTTTGTAGAGGGCTATAGGGAAGGCCTTCCGACAGTCAAGGGTCCCTCAGAAACAGTCAAGCATATTATTTATTCCAACATGCAATGCCCATTCCGGAGTAGCTAATTAACAGGCAGCTGCCAGCGCGCTCTCTCTCTCTCTCTCTCTCTCTCTCTCTCTCTCTCTCTCTCTCTCTCTCCCTCCCTCCCTCCCTTTCTCATCCTTCTCTTCCCCCTGCCCCTCCTTCCCCTCTCACCTGGACTTGCAGGATTAGAGTGATCAGCACAGACGTCTGTGTTTAGGATCAAAATCTACCATTTCTCTCCTTCATCAAGAGTGGGCCTCCACATTAAAAAAGTATTTTAAAAAAGAGGGAAAAAAAAAAGAGTGGGCCTCCATGAACAATGGGGCCCCAGAAGTCTTAGCTACCACTCCAGGGACCTGAACCTAGCTCCCACCACAGAGATCTTTGCAGAAAATAGTGAGACCAGTAGTGTAAGCCGTGTGGCATGCCCACACATAGGGACTTATGGCCCTTCACATATATATAAACGTAACACAAAGGCATAGTTACAGAAATGTTCCTGGAAACATAGCACCCCCCCCCCCGCACGCACACGCACACACACACACACACACACACTCACACACATGAGGGAGGGTGTCTTCTAGGCTCCACCTAACACACCCACAAATAAACAAACTAAAACACACCTGTAGGTGTATTACACCCTTAAAGAAGCACATGGCTGCCTGCACAGGTACACTCCCACACCCTTGCACTTATGCACGCAGAACACACATCTCCACAAGCTCCCAGGAACATATACATACATGGACAGAAGCTTCTTGAATACATATTTCTATTGAAACAGAAATTCTCCTCAATCAGAATTCCCATCAGCATCAGAGTGAGAATACAGAAGAATTATATAGCAGGGGCGTCATCAGATGCTAACACACATGCAGACACTGTATAGAAACCAGAATTCTCACAGCACCAGCAGTATGAGCTTTGTAGACAGAACCTATCGGGCTCCTGTGGGGCCTGGAATGTCGAGTGAAAGCCAGTGACTTCTGAAAGGCTCCCTGTATAGTGAATACAGAACACTTTTGTCATTAAGAATAAAATGACTCATCTTTTATGACTTAAAGGAAGAACACAGTAATTTGGTGAGAACGGCTGTAATTCTTGTAAGTGGTAACTTTTTTGTTCTGTTGTTTCAAGAGCAAAATAACCCAGAGCAAATGCTTTCTTAGTTGCTTTCCTTGTTGTTTTTAAACAGTGGGAGCAATAACAATAATTCTTGCCCGGCAGATTTTTGCTTCAGCTACGTGTTTCCACCTGGGCTGAAAAGGTCCCATCTCTTCCTACTATGGATAGAGAAAACAGAAGCTCGGGACAGTGAAAGCCAGAGCTCAAAGTCATCTGGGTACCTGTCATTTCAGGGGTAATGTATGTATGTATGACTTTATGTATGTATGTGTGTATGTGTGTGTGCATGTATGTATGTATGTGTACATACATGCAGAGCATACAGTAAGCACTGAGCTACATATAGTGTTTATTGCCAATATCATAGCTATAAGTCACTAGCATCAGCTGAACAAGGTTAAGAATCCAGAATTCCTTCCTTCTGAGTGAGTTATAGATTCAGAATTTCCTTTCTGTCTGAGAAGTCATTGAGGGGGAGAGTAGAAATCTGGGACACACACCCCCTCCTCCATCAGTCCCGTTGTCTTTGATTAAGACCTAATTGATGAGAGCTGGCAGTAGTCAGTGGCAGACTGCTTCCTAACATGAAAGAGGACCAGGGTTCATCCCCAGAGCCACAAGTCAAACAGCAGCAACAACAACAACCAGCGCTGCGTGTACACAGACACACAGACACACACACACACACACACACACACACACACACACACACACACACACCTAATTGATGTACTCTAATTCTCCCACCTACAGAGAAAAGATTATTGGGGTGGTCAGGGTAGCTGCGTGGTGGACTTTGGAGAGATCCTCTCTCAGCAAGGGCCTTCAAAGGACCATAGAGCTGTCACCTTAGAGAAGCAATCTCCCAGACAGCTTGAACAAGCTTGACAACAGCTGCAGGTGGGGGACTGGCAGTCCCTTTCTGGGCTGCTCCCTGGGAGAGGCTCTCTAGGCCAAGACAAGCTTTGGCTCTACCACTTTTCCCTCCTGAGGTAGGGCTGCCGGGTGGTCTAGGGGGCACAAGGGCAGCATGGAGCTGTGGGTGGGGGTGGAGCAGGGCAAGGCAAGCCAGGCCAGGACTCACACAAGAAAGAGTGTTCCCTCTCTCTCTCTCTCTCTCTCTCTCTCTCTCTCTCTCTCTCTGTGTGTGTGTGTGTGTGTGTGTGTGTGTGTTGGGTCTGGGTTCTGGGAGGGCTGATGCCCCTGGAGAGCTGAGGTCAGTGTAAAGATGGTTTGGGGAAGGAGAAAGATTTAGCAGATGCTGAAATACAACTCCAAGAGGACCCAGGCAACTTGCTGAGTGTCCAGGATGATCACAGAAAAGCCTCCTCGTCTGAGACCCTGCTGCCCTAGGTGGTTAAGGTGTGGGGTGCACTGTGAGGCTCTGGGCCCCCTTTACCCCTGCATATCTGGGACTCCAGAAATGTGGCGACATGCTGCCCTTCCAACACCCCCCCCAAGGGCTGCCATTTGGAATGCATTTGCAGACACATGGATTGTTTTTAAGTTAATGCTTTTTAATTCACTCTGTTTCCCAGTTGTCGTTTTTTTTTTTTTTTTTAATTATTATTGAAAAGGCGGATTCTGCCGGTGTGTGTTCCTTGCTGGGGCTGTGGTGTGTGTGTGTGTGTGTGTGTGTGTGTGTGTGTGTGTGTGTTGTGGTGGGTGGTGGTGGGGGCAGTGGTAGAGGTGGCAGTGGATGTTTGCTGCACGGCAGAGAGCTGACATGGCAGTGATAGACAAATACTCAGTGAGACAGTGGAAAACAGGTTATCAGGGGCAGAGTAAAATATGACAGCGACAGAGGAAAGAGGGACACACAGCAGCAAGGACAGAAACACCCCAGAACCCAGAAGCAAAGTCTCCAATAACATGATGGGCTCAAGGCCCCAGGGCAAGGGAAGAAGGGGGCTGCATCCAACACTTCCATCTCGACTAAGGCCTGTGAGGTTGCTGTGACTTTCCTCTGGCTCTTTTAGGGGTCGAAGTCCAAGGGGTTGAACAGGTCTCGAATAGGACTGGAAGCAAGTGGCAAGCCTCGGATCAGTTAGAGATTTGAGATCAGAGAATGAAGGCCCACGCAGCAATGAGGCTGAAGCCTCCCTCCCTGACAGGCAGACCCTCTAATTTCCGGCAGAGTCTGAATCCCGCTCCATGGCCATTGATATTAACCTTTCATAAGCTCTCGGCGTCCAGTTAGTCCACCTGTAGGAGAGAAGCTCTGGTGGCCGGTTCCTGTGGGCCCAGAACTGCTTGAGGGTACAGCGTACGACACCTCGGTTGTTCAGGGCAGCCGCAGCAGCAACCTCAGGGTTCCTGCGGGACCTAGGTGCTGGCGCTGTCTTCCTTCGCAGCAGAGCCCTGCCTCTGCCCATCTGCGGGTGGCTTCCCCAGAGGCCACTCCAGACTGCAGCGGACACACACAAAGAAGCTCGCCGGCCAGCACACAAATGGCAGCGTAAACCCCAGGGTGCACACAGCCGGCATAGGAGAAGTGCTGGCCTTGGCGATCAAGGCTGGGCCCTAGAAGCTTGGAGAGGACTGACTCGCAAGGGCAGCCTCACTCTCACCCTCGAGCTGGAGCTGGGAGTTGGGAGAGCTTTGAAAACCCTGGGTAATTAGTGCTAATTACATGTGTGCAAACAGTCTTAGTAGAGGGCGAGGACTGGGGCCGGCCTGACCTGGACATCCTGCCACAGTGGCTCGGCTGTTGTAGCAAAGGCTGGGGAAGGGCATGAGAGACTCCAGGAGTGCGCCTTGGAGCACAGACTCCGAGATAGCCCAGGAATCCCGGTGAGGCAGGAAGCCGACCTGCGGTCGGAACACCCCTGCTTGCTCCCTGAGCAGGCCGGGAGGTATTGGCTGAGCACCACCCAAGCAGCAACAGCTGGAACAGGAAGGCACAGCGCAGAGAACAGCCCAACTTTCTTGATGAACCACTGGACTCCCCGAAAGAGCAACTTCTCGAACTTTAGTTTGCATGTGTATAAATGGGTACACACGTGGCTTCAGATATAGTTAAAGGGGTATGGGTGGAGGGGGGCAGAAAGGGCTTTCTGCTAGCTCCTCTCTTTTACAGTTTGTATGGCAAGCCTGAATTGAGTTCTCCGTTTGTGGGCTGGGTAGCCTTTGGTGGCTGTGTTGGCTAGGAGGCAGGAAAAAGATTTTATTTTCACCATTGAAGATGGTCACAGAGGTTAACCGTCTCACCAGAAATTGCACAGCTCAGGAAGCAGCGTGTTGTTTGGACTTCATATTTCCAGCCCAGACTATGCCTATCTCTCTGCCATTCCTCCTGGATTCTCCAGATTTCCAGGTACCTGAGGTTTGGAGAAGCCTGTAAACTGCCTTCTGGGGCACGGCATCGGCAAGCTGGTCGAGCCGGCTCGCTGCGGGACCATGGCGCCCTCTTGCGTTCGTGGCGAGAGGCGCACCATGCTCAAGGTCGGAAGCTCCAGGTCTGGTCTGTCTTTGTTGATGAAGGCATCACAACACTGCTGCCTCAGCTTGCCTCATGGGTACAGGACAATTTAATTAGAAGAGAGTAGCAGGAATATACACTTAGCATACTATGTAGCATGGTGCACACTGGGTCAGGGAATCTGGGTACCACTTTGTTCTCCCATACCTCTGCCTGTGACTTTGAGTTTTACAGGTGTCAAGTGAGGCTGATAGAATAGGCATGAGTTCCCACTATATAGACAGAACAGCCAAGGCTCGGCAGGGCAAGTCACTGGTGAGTAGTGGGGCCTTGAACCAGTCTGACCAGTGGCCCCTTCCAACGCTGCAATCACTGGAGCTGGGATCAGACATCAAATTCTGGGATGAGTCCAGCCAGGTACTAGTGGTGAGATCTCAGTTAAATTACAGAACCTCTTGAGGTCCCCATGTTGAGTCTGTCAAGGTGGGTGACAGGACCCAAGGATTGCTGAGGGATGATAGGTTTAGTGAGCCTAGGTAGGACTTCCTGAGAACCCACCGGAATCCTGAAGCAAATGCCTTAACCAGGACAGAAGGTCTTGGGTGGGAGCACTCGCTAATGGCGGGGTTAGGGATAAAGGGTTATGTTCCTCCTGTGGCTATCTGTAGACTGAAACCTTGGAGTGGGGCAGCTGCTGTTCTGTGAGCAGAATTGGCTTTTGGTTTCTCAATGCAGCTTCAGTTAGGGGGCTGGCTAAGGAGAGACTTGAACAAGTCCTGTGAAACCTTGTCCTTCCTGAAGGTGGGGACACATGGGTTCTAAGGCAGTATCCACTAGAGAAACACACACACACACACACACACACACACACACACACACACACACATGCATGCACACAGACAAAGAGAGCAATGAGACTCAGGAAATGAGGGTCAAGTATTTTCAAAAATATATTTTATTAATTTATTCATATTGCATCTCAATTGTTATCCTATCCCTTGTATCCTCCCATTCCTCCCTCCCTCCCTCCCATTTTCCCCTTACTCCCCTCCCCTATGTCTGTGATTGAGGGGGACCTCCTCCCCCTGTATATGCTCATAGGGTATCAAGTCTCTTCTTGGTATCCAGAGGGTCCTAGAAACCTACAAGAACATTATGATGAGCAGATCTGGGCCCAGGGGTCCTGCTCAAACTTATGGCACTAGCCAAGGACAATACGTGCAGTAAATTTCGAACCCCTACACAGATCTAGCCAATGGACAGGACATTCTCCACAGTTGAGTGGAGAGTGGGGTCTGACTTTCACATGAACTCTGGTGCCCCATATTTGACTATGTCCCCTGGATGGGGAGGCCTGGTGACACTCAGAGGAGGGTCAAGTCTTGATGGGGCAGGACAGCAAAGGATGTGGCAGGTTCCCGTTCTATGAGGGATGAGATCCAACAGGTGTGGAGGGTGCAGGGTGCAGGACTCTCAAGGGCCTTTAGTGGTGACACGGTGGGAATAACCTGGGGGGGGGGAGTTGGGTCTAGAGCAGCGGCTCTGTGGTTAAGAGCATTTGCTGTTTATAGAGAACAGAGTTTGGTTCCCAGGACCCATGTCAAACAGCTCATAACTATCTTAACTCTAGTGCTTGGGCAGCGGTTCTCAATCTGTGGGTCACAGCCCCTTTGGGATCGCATATCAGATACGCTGCATATCAGATATTTACATTACGCTTAATAACAGCAGCAAAAATGCAGTCATGAAATAGCAACAAAAGCAATTTTATGGTTGGGGGTCACTACAACATAAGGATCTGTATTAAAGGATCACAGCATTAAGGAGGTCGAGAACACACATATTTATACAAAGCACACACACATACAATATTTTTTAAGAGTTTTTACATTTTTATTAAATTTTATTTTATGTGCATTGGTGTGAGGGTATCAGATCCTCTGGAACTTGGGTTTACAGATGGTTGAGAGCTGCCATGTAGGGTCTGGGAATTGAACCCAGGTTGCTCTGGAGGAGCAGCCAGTGCTCTTAATCACTAAGCGATCTCTTCTGCCACAGTGCAATAATTCTCAATTAACTGTTTTAAAAGAAAAGGGGGCCACCCTGCTTCGCTTAAGGCAGCAGCGTGGGGCTGGAGAAGCCCTGTGGCCCCCGTATCTGGAGCAGCAGAATTCCCTGTGAGCCTTGCTAGCACTTGCTGAACCCCTTGCTGTAGCTGACTCAGCAGAAGTGAGGCGGGCTAATGAGCAGGCTCTCTCACATGTTCTATATGCTGCAGCTGCCGCCGCCGCCGCCTCAGCTATCTGTGGTACCCTGCTTTGAGAGCCACCCCTCTAACTCTTCTAAGACTCCTCCGAGGCTCCTCAACCCACTGATTGGCTGTGGTGACCCTCATCCATTTCACTTTTACAGAGCGTTCTGTGTCCTTGTCCTTGAACCCAGCAGGTGCAGTGGAGAAGCACTGGGGCTGTGCCTCCAAACCCCATCTTCCTCTCCACTGCCTTAGGACAGTGGCTCTCAACCTTCCTAACTCTGGGACCTTTAATGTAGTTCCCCATGTTGTGGTGACCCCGCCCCCATCACAAAATTATTGTTGTTGCTACTTCATAACTGTAATTTTGCTGCTATTATGAATCGTAATGAAAATATCTGATACATAACCCTGAGGGGTTGCGGCTCACAGGCTGAGAACCACTCACTGGCTTAGAGCCTGATTTCTCCATCTCTAGTTAGGCCAACTTCTCGGAGGCAGAGGTGAGGGGGGTAGTGTTACATACAGCATGACAGGTAGAGATTGGAGGCAAAATGGGCCCTTCAATGGGTTGTAAGCATTCTTAGCAGGGTCTTGGGGTTCCACCTTAACCCTTTTCCTGATATACACAGTCCAGGGCTGGGGACTGGGGTGAGTGTCTCTAACAGTCACCCGAGGGCCCGCCCTGCCCTGATGGGGCTAGGCTCAGGCAGCTGCAAAGGTCTTTCAATGGCGAAGAGGCAGAGCAGGGTGGCTACAGCAGCAGCTGCCCTTCCTGCCTTGATTTCTCCATCCGAGGAATTTGTGGCATGTGTTTGCCATTTCCCTGACCTTCTCAAGCTGCCAGCAGGATAATATATGGAAATTGCCTTGACCTCCTGAGAAAAGAGGGTCTCCAGGAATAGAAAGTTCAGCCACTAATCCTGTCCCCCCAGACCCACTGCTAATGCCTGTTTCCGATGTCAGCCTGGTGGGTTGAGTTTAGCCAAAAGAAGAACAACTTAGAGGGATGATGATTTTTCTAATGGGCCCTGGTTCTCCAAACACACACACACCTAATGCACATGCACATACAGCCTGGCCACACACCCAGGTTCTCTGCGAACCTCACTCACACACGTGCCTCCTGCGGAGCCATCATAATTGCAGAGAATAATTAGAGCTAACATTTGCACAGAGCCCTGCTGCCACGGAGTGGTTCCACCCCGCACTTTTCCTTTAATCCTCACGCCGACCCGAGAGGCAGGGATTATTGCTATTATTAACTGAGGCTCAGCAAGGTTAAGTGACTTGCCTAAGGTCACTCAGCCAGTGGGTGACAGAAATGGCTCCAATTTGGGTCTCCTGACTCTGAATGCTGTCATCTTCCTACTGGCACACACTTACTCATTTGTTTGCCCATGTTCACTTAACACATGTTTACTGTGCATCAGCCATGGGCCAGGCCCTCTGGCAAGGGACACTGCCCTCCCTGTTTCTTCTTCTCATGAACTGTTTCCTCCTAACAGAAGAAGAAATGGGATGCTGGGAAGCATACTGGCTGGTTTTATGTCAACATAGCAAGAGCTAGCATCATCTGAGAAAAAGGAACGTCAATTGAGAAAAATGCTTCTATAAGATTGGGCTTTGGCAAGCCTGTAAGGGCATTTTCTTAATCAATAATTGACATGGGAGGGCCCAGCCTAAGGTGGGTAGTGCTACCCCTGGCCTGTTGGTCTTGGGGGCTATAAGAAAGTGGGTTGAGGGCTTGGTGGCGCACGCCTATAATCCCAGCACTCGGGAGGCAGAGGCAGGTGGATCTCTGTGAGTTCGAGGCCAGCCTGGTTTACAAAGTGGGTCCAGGACAGCCGAGGCTACACAGAATACACAGAGAAACCCTGTCTCGAAAAACCAAAAAAAAAAAAAAGTGGGTTGAGCAAGCCATGATGAGCAAGCCAGTAAGCAGCACTCTTCCATGGTCACTGCATCAGCTCATGTCTCTGGGTTCCTGCCTGTTTGAGTTCCTGCCTTGACTTCCCTCAATGTATTGTGATTCAGGA
>OU015754.1:50004041-50023491 GCA_907169655.1 Acomys percivali | reverse complement strand
CACACACACACACACACACACACACACACACACACACACACACACACACACACACACACACCATAAATCCAGGCATAGAGCTCGTGGGAACTGCTCCAGGGCAGGGCTGGAGTTTCACTTTTGGCCTAGCTGAGATGGAGAGTGACAGGGCTAGGGGCTGCCTGACAGTTCAAAGAAGATATGTGACTCTGAGGTCAAAGTTCAGTAGAAAAGTCACTCTCTAGCCTCCTCAACTGGGAAGAATGTGTTCAAGCTGTTGTGCCTCCTGGGGTTGGTCCTATCTTTCCTTCCCCTCCCCTGGCTCCTTCTTGCACTTTTGGACGGGGATAGGCTTCTTCTGGGTCTCACTTGGCCCATTTTCATGCAATAAGTTCCCTGAACAGTCCCCAGCTCTCATCTTACGAGACTTTCTGAAGGTCAGGCTCTGGTGAAGCTGAGGTGGATAAGAGCTCACAGACTGGATGAAAGAAAGAGACAGAGCAAACTATGCTGGTCCAGCTGGATCCAAGCTTAGAGAATGAGAGCTTCTGTTTAACCAGTGTTCCCTATGAGCCACAGATTGAGAAGCATGATGTCACTTGACCGTCACAGTATACACAAAGCCTGCCAGTAGCTCCTATGCCATTTGTCAACAAAAGAGCCATGGGGCACTCAGAGGGCACCTGCCTGCGATAAGCCAGCCTGACAGCTCTAAGACCTTGTACTTTCTACCACCTGCCTTTCTCCAGAAACGGGAGAGAGATGATCCAAGAAGCATGGAGCACCGAGGGGGAGGAGGTGTGGCTAGAGGGCCTCTCGGAACTGACTGCCTTCACTGTGCACCACTGAGCAGGCATGAGCCAAAGAAAGATTTGTGCTAAACCTGGGCACTCATCACCAGCCCTTTCTCCTGGGTCCTGCCCTGTGTTCTGTTTGCAGCATCTTCGTCCTCTGCTGCCTTGTTCTTATGTCCCTTTTACTCTGAGTCCAGCCCGTGGCATCTCTCTCTGCACCACACTTTGGCTTCAGCTGTCAGCTACAGTAAAGCCCATCTACGCTAAGCTAAGACTCACTCCACTGCTTACCTGATGTCTTTAACTCTGTGTCTTAAAGAGAAGACATGATGTGTCATCAGGCTGCAGAACACCATCCAGCTCCAGGGTGTCTAGCCAGCAGCCTATCCAAAGACAGTGAGCCTCAGAGCTCTGCTGACATCCCTTCTCCTCCGCTCCCAGGGAAACCACTGCAGAGGGCAGATAAACTGTTAGGCTACTTGCTACGATATTATGTCTACAGGTATTCTTTAGTGCCCCTGGGAGTTAGTATACAATCCTTTCTACTCAGCCAACCCCTTCTTTGCTTAGAGCTCAGTGGTCGGCTAGACTTCTGCTGATGGGGGTCTGGGGTAGGAGAGAGCAAGGACTTTAAGTAGCTAACAAGGCCCTTAGCTCCTAGTACGGAGACTGGCTGGTTCCCTTTCCCCTCTCTCTGTCACATTCCGATGACTGCCTTCTAGAATATGGCCTCCTGTAGCGCCTGGCACAGAAACCAAGACCGGGGCCAGCCGCACTTCTCTCCAGCTCTGACACTAAGTTGCTGTGCAAGTTGAGGCAACCCCCTTTCCTTGAGCCTTGCCTTCTGCTCAGCTCTGACAGGAGGATAGGCAGGCCTGCAGAAGACATCAGAAACATCTAGGCCGCTGCATCCAGCATTCTTCTCATCCCCCTGCTTGCCAAGGGACTGGCATTTCAAATTGCCACTCCTCCAGTGTTGCAGCAGTGACCCAGCAAGGTGCAGGAGGCCTAGACAGTTTGGCTCCGCTTTCTCTGTTGGTTGGCTTTCATTGCTTTGGCAACTTGTTCCCTTTCTCCAGGTTTCTGTTTCTTCATTTGCACAAAGCAGAGGGTAGAGTGAGAATGAGAGCTAATGAGATAGCTTTGTAGCACTGGGCACTTTGGGGGCATTCATTAAATATGCAAAGGGGCAACTGTCCTCAGTCTGAGGTAGAGCTGACAGATGAAACAGCTAGGAGATTTGGCCCAGTGCTGTCGATTTGTAGCACAAAGCCACCTGGGCTACAGAGCAAACACTCAACAGGGCCCAGGGAGTACTTTCCAGCCTGGAGCTACTCAACCTGGTGCTGCAGAAGCAAATTCAGTTCAGCACAACCATACCCTTGGTCATACACAGCCTCTATCTAAATTCGCACAGCCCAGGCACTCACAACTACAGATGTGAACACTTCCCTCTGTCTACTGCAGGCTCACCAGGTTCCAAGGAATGAGATCCAGACTGAGTAGAAGGTAGTGGCAGTTAGAATAGCACCCAGGCCTCTTGTTTTCCACACAGGCTAGTTCCAAAGTGCCGGGCACCCCCTTCCGATGATTAGGACCAGGCTGCCGGCCAGACACACTCACACCAACTGCAGACCATGCGTTCGTTCGTTTCAATGAGTGCCAAGGCAGAGGCATATAGCATCACTAAACAACCAAAGCCAAGAGAGCCCAGCGAGTGACTCACAGGGAGCCAGAACAGGGCACGCACACTGGGGTCTAAAGCACACCCGCCCAGCCGTCCCTGCCTGGATCTGCTGGGCCAAGCTTCGTTTTTTCCCCATTCTCCCCACCAAGCCTCTTGAGCTTAACCTGGGCGTGTGGGCCTCCAGGCCGGCCCGGCCAGGCCATTATGCGAGCGCATGGCCTGCCTTGCAGGGGCACAGAGCAAACTTAACCTTCATTTGGGAGCGCCCAGCGGCCAGAGCGCACCGTGCAGCAGCCATCGATTGCTGCTAATGGCCTCGTCTAAATGCGGAGCCGCTTGCTGCCTCTGCCCCCAGGTCAGGGCGCTCCCGCCCTACCCCAGAGCTCGGTGCAAAATGGTGTTTACCAAAGTCAATATTGGCCACAGTGCTGCCCGGGCATGGAGGAGCCCCTCTGGGTGCCCCAGCCCAAGGCCCCCTCCTGCCATCCCAACCGACCCTGGTCCTGAAGAGGCAACCAAAGGCCAGATATCAACAGGCCTTCACCGAGGTAGCGAAGAACTATCAGTCACTCACCTCTTTTCCTGCTTGGTGCTGTACCTAGGTCTGATTTGGGTACACCTGCATTGACCTCAGGATTCGGCTCTATAATGGGCCAGATCCTTTCTCTTCAGGGTCCCCAAGGTGTCATTTTAAAATCCTTTCCCCAAGGATTGTTGAAGGGTGGCTTTAGAGATATAACAGGAAGGTACCTAAAACAGACTCCCACTCTTTCTTATCTTGTTTCCTTTAGGTCACTGCTGGGCTAGCCTCTGCTAGGTTCAGCTTATCAAAGACAGGATACAACACTGTCTCTGGCAGGTTCACACCTGAATCCTGGCCTTTGCACCGAACAACCTGGGGCGGGGGAGGTGATCCTCAACCCCATCTAACATGGAGGTGGGGGAAGACACTAGGTAGCTGGGAAATGGTTCACCTGCCGGGGAAGCCTTACACAATGCTGATGCAGTGGCCTAGGCTTCTCCAGGTCTCAGCCAGGAGCCCGGTTATTAAAACTGCAAACATGGAGCTCCTTTCACGTAACAAACCCATCCACCTCTTCGGATCTCCTTTCCTTTTGCGTCGCCAGTTTCGTGTCGAGATTTTAGAAAAACCATAGTAACTGCAAGCGTCTCTTCCTGTGTCCCAGCTCTCAGTTCCCATAAGAAGAAAGTGCTAAGAGAGCAGGAGGGGAGGAGGGTTAGCCCCAGAGCAATGCCTGGTACGCAGGCCTGGCAGACCAGTAACCCGCGCCTGCCCTCTGGTGGCCATGTCTATGCTGACAGCCCTGCTCCTGGATGGTTGGACTAGCAGAGTTAAGGTGACAAGAGTCATAGTTAAAATCTCAGGCACTCCTGTGTAGCTGAGCATTTTAGATTTTCTCTTTTGAGATGTTATGTTCGTTGCATGTTGGAACATTATCAGTACCCACCATCCTCAGAGAGTTTCCTTTGTGTCAGACACAACAGCAAAACCTTTGTGAGCTGTTTTCTTCTTTCTTTGGTTTTTCAAGACAGAGTTTCTCTGTGGCTGTCCCAGACCCGCTTTGTAGACCAGGCTGGCCTTGAACTCAAAGGGATCCACCTGCCTCTGCCTCTGGAGTGCTGGGATTAAAGGCGTGCGCCACCACTGCCCAGCCAGCAAGCTGTTTTCTTTTCATTCTCTCCAATACCTCATCCCACGGTGTTCGTCTCTATTTTCATTATACGCTGTGGTTTTTCCTGAGTCACACTGCAATGAGCAGTGAGTGGAAACTTGCATCCTGGCCTCCCAACCTTGGGACTACACCTGCAACCGTCACCGCTCTTTCTACTTTAGAATCTGGAGATGGCTTAGACAGCATCTGTGATTTCAGCATCCTAGACCAGCCATGTCTGGAGAATCAACATTTTGGGATCATTGAAGCCTGAAAAGAAGGTATCTTAGCTGTGCGGACCCAGGAACCATGGACGATTAGGGTAGAGAAGGTCTTGCTGTGGGGGTGATGTAGAGGGTGGTCCCTGGTTCTGCATATAAAGACAGAGAGTGTAGGGCCTGGCTAGGTGGTGCTCCAGGGTGGGAAACTCAGGGGAGCCTCGGGTGTCCTGACCTGGGGTTCTTTACATGTGGGTTTCTCAATCAAGGCTTCTCCAATCACGCTCTTTTTACAGCCATTGCAATAAAGCTGTGGACTTTTGTTCCAGAACAGCACATAAAATATCCCATTATTTGCCTCCTAGCCTGAGCTTCTGTTTTACGTCTTAAGTCTAAAGTGTAAGCCTCATAAAAGGTAATCATCTAAGGCCGGTTCAAAGAGAAGCCATGAATTGCTCATTTAGCCCAATCAGCCTTTATTGTGCTTCTATAGGTGCCTGACCAGGACAACCTGGGTCCTCGGGAGAGGGAGGGGGAGCGGAAACCCCAGTTCCAGTTTCTGAGCTGTCTAACTTTCTTTTGAAAAGGAATGCTGAGATGTAGAGTTGATCCAAGAGCCAGAAATGACACAGGAGACACCATCGTTGTCCCATCCATGGTCAGCAGCACAGTGGGGTCGGGAGAGGGAAGACGCCAGTGCATGCCGGGAAAGCAATGAAGGCACGGTTTACTGTTCTTATTATTATTGTGATTGCTGTTAGTTGCTCAGTAATGACTGTGCCCTAAGTCCTATGCTAGGTAGGTGATATATCTTACTCTACAGCATCTTTGCCATGCCCTTTGGTGGGCAAAACACAAGGTTGGGGAGGCTAGCTGCTCACCTAAGTTCACATAGTCAGCAACCCCAGAACTGCCATTCAGACTGATTTTTACTTGTTGTAGAAGCTTCTGTGTCACACTGCTTTGGGGGTTGGTCTTCAGTGATTAGAGTGGCTTACAGATGCAGGCTACAGGGTGTCTGCAATATACAGGCAAAAAGGCTTTGTCTGAAGCCTGCACCTGGCTCGTGCATGCTCACCCTGTTCACTCTAATATTCGGAACCTATGTGCCCCCACGTTGAACAAATCCAGGTCTTCTTCTACGCCCAGCGACCCAGAAGTCAGCTCCATATTTAGAGACTGTAGGGATGGGGCTGGGACAAGCTACCCTAGCCAACTCAAGCTCCCTGGAGTCACCTCACAGGGGAATATACCCTTTCCTAGTGCTCACTGTTATTTGCTTATCGGAGGCCCCTTCCTTCCGGATCCCATCTTGCCCATCAATACCACACTTTCCTCAAGGTGCACAAAAGTATGTGAGAGTCCCTAGAGGGCTCTTGTCTTTTCTTCAGAGATGGGACTACAGATGGGGCGAGCTCTGTTATTTACATCCCCACAGTGTCTAGATTAGGCTTGGAATACAACTACAGGGACTCTGCCTCTGAAACCCTTCCTGGGGTTCCGTAACGTCCCAGCTCCCGCCGTCTTCTGTTTTAGTTTTGCCCCTGTTCCCTCCCCCTTTCTCTCATGCCTGAGTTTTATGCCTTACTTCTCTCATCGACAACAGTGTGAGTCTTCTCAATGTCCTCCCCATTCTCTCTCTCTTCTATTTCACTCCCCACCCACAATGCGGGCCTTGCTCCACTGAGACCCCAGGACTCCCTGGCATTGTTCAGGACCCTGTTCAACATAAAAAGGCTCTTCATCACTCACACCTATGGGTAGCTTCAGGGTCCCCCCTTTGTAAGGTGTGGCTGTAGGGTGAGCGGTCATGGTCAGATGAGTCAGCTTGTTAATCTACACACTAGGATGGTAACAGTCTTCACAGAAGTGCTGCAAAGATTCAATAACACAAACACACGACGTATTTATAGCATTGCCAGGCACCTAGTAAACACTCAATAAAGTCCTCAGGGTTAACTGCCTCCGTCATTGTCAGCTTCTAACTAGTCTCAAGCCAAACTCTTTGACCAGTCTTCAAAGTGTTCAAGGATAGAGAAAGACTCAAGACGATTTGCTCTCACTTTAAAGATGCATACATAAGTAGTCTGTCTTGATCCCTTAAATAGGTTTGGCCTGTGGTTACTATGACCATTAGACTATGGCAAAAGTGACATTTTGCCTGACTCCTGGCCTCTAAGATGGAGAGACGACTAAAATTGTTGTTGTAAGCTGCTGAAATTAGGATTGCTTGCACGTAGGCATACACAGCTGAAACAGCGAGAGAGGGGTGCCTGGCCTTGCAGAGAAAGACCCACTGCTGATGCCATGTAAAATGTACCTTAAAGTAAGTTAATGTGGGTTAGGGGAGAGCTCGGCTGGCAAAGTGCTTGCCATGAAAGCATTGTCCTGAGTTTGATTCCCTAGAACCATCTTTTTTTTTTTTTTTTAAATAAAAAAAACCAAATGTGGTGGCTAACACTTGAAACCCTAGCACTGGGAAGGCAGAGAAAGGTGGATCCTTGGGGCATGTTGGCCAGCCAGACTTAGTAAGCTTTAGGTCAGTGAGAGACTTTGTCTAAAAAGCCAAAGCAAGGTAGATGGCACCTGAGGAAGGACATCTGAGCCTGACCTCTGGCCTCTACAGACACGCACTCACATGTGCATACATGCCTGCCTACACATGCACACATCATTAAAAAGAAAAAAAAAACTCGAGGGGGCTGAGGTTGTAGCCAGTTGATGGATGCTATGCTTGCCTAGTATGGGTTCAACCCCTAGCACTACATATGCTGGAAAGACTAGAGCACATGTCCTCTCAGCACACAGAAGGTGGAGGCAGGAGGACCAAGTTCAAGGTCATTCTTGGCAATATAGTGAGCTGGAGGCAAGACTGACTACATAAGACCCTGATCTCATTAGCAAAGCAAAGCAAAGCAAACAATCCCTCAAATTTATGACTATGTTTCCATTTACATTTATCCTAAAAGCATCAGTTTTGTGAGTTAGCTTACGCCTTTATTATTTCTACACTCAATATTAAACTCTCTTAACTTTTTAGATATTTGGTTTTTGTATTTACTCAGTGTGAGTTATTTTCCAGACCAAAAAGCACTACTGACCTAGGCCAGGATACAGTAGCAGCCAATTAGACCTTTAGTTGAGCATAAGACATTGTTTCATCTTCTAAGAATGGGAAAAAAGAGACCCTGGCACACAGGCTGGGCAACTTTTTCTCCTTTTTATTCTTCACTTGCTCTGTCAGTAAAATTTGTAAATCTGAGCCTTTCTCACAAGCTCTACTTTTACTGCAACCTGGTGTCTCTCTCTCCAAAATTTTAACATTGCAAGTCTCACTTGGCCGGAGTTACACAACCCATTGTCCTGTCATTGTGACAGATGGATCCAGTCTGTGAGAATTATTTAGGGCTTCTAGATCCTTTTATTATCTTATAATTAGTGGGGTCATCTGGAGGTTTCCTAGGAGATGAGGGATTGAGTCTGCATGTCTCTTCTCCTCCCTAAGAACGCAGCTAATTCATCACGGTGGAACACCTGGCTGCTCTGGTGCACTGGCGTACTGCTATGCAGAGACAGCGTGCTTGGCTGGCTCAGTGGGGGCTCATCTTCCACCTAATGGGTTTTTTCCCTCTTTCTTGTCTTCACCGTTCCCTGTGACTTTCCCCTCCTCTTTCCACAGCAAGAAACATACAGCAAACAATGCTTTACAAAGGAAGACATTTACTAGAAAAAGTAAAACACCCATTTGTGAACATCGTCCAAGTAATAAAAATGACTCGATATTACTATGTTTACTTTTTCACCATAACCACCCTTCTGTATGCTTTTTTAAAATTAACTTTTGTACTGTCAAGAATTCACAGCCTTTTGTGAACTTAACGTAATAATCAGCCATACCTCTCCTGCTCTTCTTTTCTCTGGGCTAGTCTGATGTCCACCACTTTGCCACTGGCAGGCACTGCAAGCTGGATCCTTGTGGAAAAATACTTCACTGATCTCCTCTAAGGCAGTCCTGCTTTCTAGGACGACGAGGAGGTTCTGTAGCTGTTGTGATGTTCTAGTTTGTCCGCAAGCCACGGAACCACCCGCCTCTAAGAAGCCACCAGTCTTTGTAACAGAGAGCGGTGGGAGAGTGCCAGCAAGTGGAGGCTTAGTGCTGTGACCCTAGCCCCTTTGTTCTGGTTGCAGCTTCTGTATCATGCCACTTGGGACAGAGAGAGTGGCTTCAGATGTCTGGGGACCTGCTAGGATATATGTCCTGGCTAGTTTTATGTCAGCTTGACAAAGTCATTTGAGATGAGGGAAACTTTGTTAAGAAAAATGCCTCTGTAAGTTTGGGCTGTAGACAAGCCTGTTGAGTATTTTTTGATTAGAGACTGATAAAGAAGGCCCCAGCCCATTGTAAGTGGGGATACGTTTGGCCTGGTGGTCCTGGGTTCTATAAGAAGAAGTCTTCTGCCTCTGTCTGCTTTCCGCTTCCTGCTCCAACTTCCTTAGATAATGAACAATGATGTGGAAGTGGAAACAAAACAAGCCCTTTCCTTCCAGGTTGCTTTTGATCAAGGTGTTTCAGTAGAGCAATGAAGCCCTGCTAAAGTCATACACCACTTCTCCCACTGCTGGCCTCGGGAGGCATTCTCCCCTCCACCACTCTGTCAGTCCCCCTCATTTCCCACACAGCAGGAAAGACGGCCTCTGTATTTAGGTGGGAGGACTTAGAGATAAAGGAGGGGGCGCTCATAACATCTGTACCTGAAATTCTTATGTCGGAATCCATCCTTACAATTGCTTTCAAGCATTCTTACTTGCAGAGAGGATGAGACGTAACCCTTGTATCACAGGGCTTTTGGCTAGCTCCAGCTGCAGACTGCCATTGTCTCCAGAAGATCCAGCACCATGAGTCTCTTGGGACACTGCCCAAGAGCTACTTCATGCACTTGAAAGTGAATAGGAATGTATGGTATTTTTTTTCTGCTTCTTGCATGTTACAAAGGGCAGCTCACTGTACATTGCATTCCCAGTTCACCTTTTCACTCAACAATGTATCTTGCAGCTCACTCCATCGGATTTTTTTTTTTTTAACAAAGAATAGCATCAGCAGATATGCCTCACCATACTTCACCTTCCCACAGGACCACCAGTTGCTTGCCTCTGATTATGTACAATTGTAAGAGGTGCATCTGAAAAACAACTTTTGCACAAGCATCACGTTGCCTGCACGTAACTACATCAGCACGATAAGTCCTTGGATGCTGCAGGGCTCCTATGATATACTATCCATTTGTCAGTGTTGCAAAACTGCCCAAGGAGAGCAAGCCACCTTGGTGGGACACCTTTACAATGTGAGGCAGGTGGCGTCCACACAACCTGTCAACAGAGAATAGTGTCAAACTTTTTTTAAAAAATGGCATCCAGTCTGGTAGGTATAAAATAGATTTTAGTGAAGTCTTAATTTTCATTTTTCTGGTTACTGTGACCATGAGCATTTTTCCTGAGACTTCAGAGAAGTTTTTCTCTAACTATGAATATTACACTTTTCCTGGGTGTACTTTCTATGTTTTTTTATTAATTTATTCAGATTACATCTAAATTGTTACCCTATCACTGTATCCTCCCGTTCCTCCCTCCCTCCTGCTTTCACCCTATTCCCCTCCTCCTAGGACTATGACCAAGGGGGACCTCCTCCCCCGCTATATGGTCATAGGATATCCAGTCTCATCTTAGTAGCCTGCTTATTCTTTCTCAGAGTGCCACCAGAGTTCATGTCAGAGTCAGTCCCTGCTCTCCACATAACTGTGGAGAATGTCCTGTCCATTGGCTAGATCAGAGTATGGGTTCGATGTTTATTGCTTGTATTGTCCTTGGTTGGTGCAGTAGTTTGAGCATACCCCCTGGGCCCAGATCCACCCATCACGATGTTCTTCTTGTAGGTTTCTAGGACCCTCTGGATCCTTCTATTTCCCCATTCTCCTATATTTCTCTACCTAGAATCCCAATAGGATGTCCTCACATCTATCCCAATCTCTTGGTAAGTGAAGACCTTCATGGGACATGCCTTTTGGACTAGTGTCCAATTATAAGTCAGTATATACCATGTGAGTCTTTCTGCTTCTGGGTTAACTCAGTATGATCATTTCTAGTTCCATCCATTTGTCCAGAAATTTTGGGGTTTCCTGGTTTTTAATAGCTGAGTAGTATTCCTTGGTGTAAATGTACCACAGTTTCTTTATCCATTATTCAACTGAGGGATATTTAGGCTGTTTCCAGGTTCCGGCTATTATGAATAAGGCTGCTATGAACACGGCTGAGCATATGTCCTTGTTGTGTGGAGGAGCATTTTTTGTGTATATTCCAAGGAGTGGAATAGCTGGGGCTTGAGAAAGCCCTATTCCTCAGTCATACTTTTCACGTTTTCAATTGATCTTTACAGCTTACAAGAGACAGGAAACTGACTTTCGCCTGTGACTTGAGAAGAAAAAGTATTTTCCTAGTCCAGTATCTGGCCTGTAACTCCTTAGGAGTAATTGTTACACTTTAACATTTCCATATGAACTTTAGAGTTTGTGAAGTTGAAAAAATACTGTTGATATTTTTATTGAGTATTCTTACCATTGAACACTTTGAAGAAACTTTATAGTTTTTTAACAGACAAATTTATCTTTATTTTTCCCACTTGAAATGTCTTGTCTTATCATATATAGAAAGGCTATTCTATCTCAAATTATAAAACCATCCTCCTTTACTTCATGTGAACTTTCATTTTTTGGATTCAAATCTTTGAGCCATTAGAGGTAAGGTGTGAGACTGAACTCAACTTGTTTATTGCAGAAGGCTACCTAGCTGGTTCCGTATCAGCTAGCGAATAATTCATCTTTTCTCCACTGATTTCAGAGGCCAGCTTTACAATACACAATTCCATATGTCTTCCAGCCTTGTCCGGAGCTTTCTAGGTTCTCTGTTGGTCTGTGTGCCAGGGACAAGTTGTTTTAATAAATGTGGCTTTGTGAGTACGGCCTGAAATGCAAGGTCAGTCATTCCTCAGCACTCTTCTCTCTTAGGCCTTTCTGAAATATTATAGCATTTATATTTTTGGAATTTAAGCATTAGAACTGACTGATTCCTTTGAAAAATACTGTTGATATTTCCATTGGGATGATGTGACACATGATATTGAACTGGAGAGAATTGACATATTTATGATGTTACGTCTTTTCAGTCAGAAATGTGCTCGGCCTTCCTCTTTGTTCAAGCATGTGTTTATGTCTCTCAGGAGTGCCTTAAAGTTTTCTTCACATGGATCTTGAGCATTTCCAGTTAAGATTCTTCCTAGATATTTTATCTTTAGTGTTGGCTTTGTAAGTTTCCTCCATTACATAGCATCTTCGAATTGAATGGCTATTGACCCTCTCCCTCTCCCTCTCCCCCTCCCCCCTCTCTCCAGCACCTAGATACCCTAAGAACTTCAGATCTTTCTTTCTCCCCACTGAGAACTGGGGTCACAGGTGTATACTATCACGACCGCCTCTTCTTTTCTTTTCTTTCTTCTTCTTTTTTTTTGGTTTTTTGAGACATGGTTTCTCCATGTAGTCTTGGCTGTCCTGGACTCAGATTGTAGACCAGGCTGGCCTCGAACTCACAGCGATCCACCTGCCTCTGCCTCCCAAATGCTGGGATTAAAGGCATGCGCCACCATGGTCTGGCTTCTTTTCCTTTAAAAACATAAAACACTGGTCTTTTGGCTTTTATAACTTCAGTTGCATTGGTTAATATTGCTGTGGTGTCTCGGGGATCCAACAACAACGACCTCCCTCCTGCTCATATTAAGAACTGATGCACACAAAATTGCGAAGTCTAAGAAGGCTAGCTATTACCAGTGTTACTTGTGGAGAGTGTGGCTCATATGTGTGAGACAAGAAGACTTTCTTAGTTACTTATTAAGTTATCCTTGATTAAGCTTGCTCTTTGACAATTGCATGTATGCCTATAATGCATTCTGTTTGCCTGCATCCTTACCCTCTCTCATCTCTCTCCTCCTCTCTTGAATTTGTATTTCCCTCTCTTTCCCTCTAAGTTTTCCTCCCTGCATCTCTGTCTTTCTGTTTTGTTTTGTGACTCACTGGCTTTAGCCAGGAATGTCCCCTGGGTCCTGATGGATTCACCAGTGGGTACACAGAGGAAAACAATACATGTTCCTCCCTCAGACTCAGTAGCTCAGCAGGCAAGGGCAGCGCCTCGTGAGCCCCTCCTCAGTGCAGGCTTGGCCCTGTCTGGTGCAGGTTTAGAGCAGAGAACTGCAGATGCCCTGAGTTTGCAATGGCTGCATCCGAAGGTAACATTTTCATCATTGCTCCTGGTTCCTCTTATATTCTTTCTGCTCCATCTTCTGTGTCCTTCCCTGAGCCTTAGAGAGGGAGTATTTATCTCTTGTTTTGGGCTGAGTGTTCAGCTGTCACTTGTTTTCCGCACCTTGAGCAGCCACAGGTCTCTGAATTCATTATGGCCACTAGCATTCACCACAGAGAAAGACCTCTCTGGTTAAGGCTGAGACTGGGGATGCCCAATAGTATAAATGTAAATATTTAGAACACAGCTTGGTGCCATGTCAACTTAGCAAATGCTAGTGAGTACCACCTAGGCCTATGACCTCTCCAGCTATGAGTTTGTAATCAAGTTTACAATTCCATGCAGGGATCATCTGCCATGAAGCGTGTCTCAAACCCAACCAGATGATTTTTTTGTTACTACTGTATCAGTTGGCATATCCTTCCAGGAAGGTTAATGGGGCGTTCATAGAGTCCATAGGTAGGTAAGATTTCAGGTGACACGCCTCCCCCAGCACTCTACATAGCACCTTCCAGCAATACAAAAGCTAGCTGTTGGGGAGAAGGCTTCAAACTCAGCTTCAGCTTGATTTTTCTGTATTTGGCAATAAAGGAGAGTGGTGAGTTCAACTATAGGGTCTTATCTAGTTCTGATGGGCAACTATGAAGAATGCAAGAACCTGCATTGTTTTGGGGAACCTGGGGGCTTCCCTGACAAACAGTTCAAAATAAAGTATTCCATATGCAGCATTCAGATAAAAAAAATAAACAATGACTTCTAGAGGCGACATTATCCAGCCATGCAGGGTCTCGATCTCTCTCTCCTTTTTTAATTTATGTATTTTAAAGGGCTTACAAAGCGACAGGTGTCTATACGGCTCTTTCAAACATCCTTCCTTTGGTTAACTCTCCCTCCCTCTTACCTTCCTCATCTTCTCAACTCCATCCCCACTGAAACCTTTTACCACCAGTTTCTTCCTTTCTGCTTTCAAATCACCTGTGTTTCCCTAGAGCCCCTCTAGGCAAGGGTGGTTTTTTCCTAATACTGACTTGTCCACTGAATCCGGGGCTACGTGGGAATAGAGGTTAGTCCCCTCGTGTGGTGAGGTGGCAGCAGCTGGTCCTGTAAGGTTAAAGGCTAGGTGTGTGTGGAATGAATGTGTCATCTTCCCCAAGAAGAAGGCTCTTAAACTCACCTATTTTCCCCAGAGTGGATGGAGGAGGAAGCCAGGAATGTTACTGCGTTGGGTTCTTTTTGAGAGGGAGGAAATGTAAGGAGTAAAGAAGAGATGGTTTCACACCTCTGCCTCTGTAATACATACCTCCAACAAACAAACGAACAAACACCCACATCCTCCAATGTCCAATGTTTCTTGTCCTTGTAAACAAATAAACCACATAGACAAATGAAAGCTGTTCCCCTGCTGATAATAGTCCCCCCATCCTGCCTGCTGCCTTTCCCTGCTCAGGTGGTTTCACTCTATGATCATCTCAAGCGAAAGTGAACCACTCTTGAGAAGGTGACCAGAGACCTGCATGGAGATCAGCTCCTGACTGAACTCTGGCAGTGCTCTGGCCATTGTGAGCCCTCGCTTCTCTGGGCTTGCTCTGCACATGTGAGGCAGAACATGCATCTAACGATAGGAATTAATATTGTTGTTTAAAATTGCTGTTAGCTGCCTTACAAAGACGTGGAAAGTAGAGCTCAAAGCACTTTCTTGTCTAGAGTCGCATGATGAATCAGTACGGGAGAAGGATGATTCAAGAGCTAGCCAAATGCGAAGTCAAATCTTGGCTTAGCCTTCTCATCATTTCATGCAGCTGCTATCAAGACAGAGAATGCAGAGCTTGGAACAGACAGGTCCTGAGATGCCATCTCAGCTACTATCTAGAACAGATCATCAAGTACCACACCTCTCCATTCCTCTACTCTCTCCCCTCCTTTCTTCTCCCCTGTCTCCTCCCCTCCCCTTTCCTCTCTCCTCCCTTCTCCTCCCCTCCTCTCCCCCCCTCGCCTCCCTTCTCCTCTCCTCTCCTCCCTTCTCCTCTCCTCCATTCTCCCCTCCTCTCCTCTCCTCTGTAAATGGGTATAATAATGCTATCCTCCTCCTCATTGGGTGAAGCTTAAACAAAGCAGGATAAGTGTAAGCACCAATACTGAAGGGTTCAGATTCAGCACATTTTTAAAGTTTTCTTACCTGTTCCTACAGAGACACACTCAGAGCATGCTCTGTAATTATATGACCATAACACAAGGCATCACTGCATTGAGTCTCAAAACAACGGGAGTGAGGAGAAGCAATCAAGCAAGACTGATATGTCCTTGGCAGCTCACCAGGTGAGGTATCTTCCCTATCAGTGGGGGCCAACCATATCATTAAGCACCCAGAAGACGCTGGCTGAGTCCTTGATGATGCACAGACACTTAGGTTTCTTGACCTTGAGTCTTGTCAATCTCAGAGGTCCTCAGAGCCCTGTGGAGAAGAAATGTCTGGAGATGTCTCAGTTTGAGTCTTTGAAAACTATGTAACTGTATTGTGTATAGTTCATTTTAAATTTTCTTTCAGATTTATTCTAACATTTCATTGTGAGTCCAAATAAGCTCATCGTGGAGATTTTAGGAAACAGAGAAAAGCAAATTAGAAAACAAGCCCCCCATGTCCTCCATAATAACTATTAAGAACATCTGGCTGTACTAGATTGACCCCCCCAAAGCTACTAACAACGTCTGGCTGTACTAGATTGTCTCCCCAATAACTACTAAGAACGTCTGGCTGTACTAGATTGTCCCCCCAATAACTACTAAGAACGTCTGGCTGTACTAGATTGTCCCCCCTAATAACTACTAAGAACATCTGGCTGTACTAGATTGTCCCCCCCAATAACTACTAAGAACATCTGGCTGAACTAGATTGTCCCACACCTACTGTTACTTCACATGATGGGGCTAACACTTTGCACACAAGCGTAAGTGTTGTATCCTTTTTTTTCTGACCCCAACTTAGCTTACAAAGTGGCTTCTGTGTTATGGTAAAACACTCCCGTGAATTACTTTTAGAGGCTGCACATCCCACAATTGCTTCCCCAGCCTTCAGTTGTGGGGCAGGTTGGTTGTTTCTGCCTGCTGACTATTGTATGCCTTGATGTTCCACGCAACCTTACGCATGGACGTTCGGTGATGGCATTACTACATGAACTTTTAAGATACTTGATCTAAACTGCCGAATAAGGATCGTGATTTTATTGGAAAACTGGCAGTTTAGGATAAGAGAAGAACCTGTCTCTTCTCGAATGGTTTCCTTGGTGACAGCAAGTTAAGCTGAAGACCTCGCATGGGCCCTTATGCGCTACTGCTTCGCACAGAACAGTTGTGGCAAGTTAGGATCAGTTGAAATGAATGGCTAAAGGTGAGTGGAGGGGAGAACTGCAGAGCAGCAGGAAAGGGCGAGTAGACGGGATGCCTGAGGAAGATGCCGCTGGGAGCCCCGCCTCCCTTGCCCTGCAGCAATTTTCTGTTTAAAGTCTCCATGGGCACTTAGGGGGTCTGAAGGGACAGTGGGGTCTCAAAGCCAGCAAAATGGAGTGTCAAGATGCAGAGATAATATCTGAAATATAGTACAGAGCAGGACAAGGCAGAACCGAGCTGGATTTTCTGGCTACTGGCCCGTCTCACGGGTGGACTCTAGGTGGCACTGTGGCCACAAAAGTTTTGGGTTGAGGTGTTTGGGCAAAGCTACTGTGAACTTGGGAAAGAAAGAAATAAAGAGAAGAAGAGAATGGGGTTTAGCAGAAGAAGGAGAGGGAGAAAGGGAAAGAAGAGGGAGAAGGAAGGAGGCCACAGGCTGTGCTTGTTCCGGGGGAGGTGAGCTAGACTGAGGTTGCATTTATCCATTCATTCACTCACTCAGTGAGCATTTACTGAGTCCCACCTGTCATGGTGTGGTGCAGATAAAGTGGTGGGCTGAGCATCTGCATCCCCGAAAGCATGTGGTGTATGGGAAGCGAAGAATGGTCAACATTAGCTGACCCCTGCGTGAGTAAGCACTGGTGTGCTTGAGACAGACACAAGATGCCTGGGATGAAGAAGTTGAGCTTGTCTGGGCGAGAGCATAGCTGAGTCTAGTGGAGGTGAGGTTTGAAGTGGATGGCAGTGAATAGGAAGAGAGAGAGATGACGGAGGAAGCCTAGCTGCAAATGAGGTCTGTGCTGAGAGGAACCAGCTGGACACGTGGCAGAACAGCACTTCACTCAGACCAGAGATTTTGGCCTTTGTCCTGAGAGTATGGAAAGTTGTTGAGGGCTTTATGCAAGGTGAGAGCTGGGTACAGAGTTGTTCATGGGGAAGACCACTTGGTCTAAGGATGGAAATGGTCTAGGTCCTAACCAGCGAGGAGACTGCACAGTTATTTCAGTCAAGGGACTATGCAACTGGACAGGACAGGGGAGCCCCAAGCAGAGGAAGGAAGTGAACAGATCACAGCTTGTGACCGAGAGCTCTTCCTGTGGGTGGGCACCTGACACTGGCTCCTGGATGGATTGATATTGGTGTCATTATGGGGGCAGTAGCCTTTGGACAATGATCAGGATTGGGTGAGGAGACCAGTCACTTGACTTTTGACACCTTTGTAGGGACAGCCATATTCTTACCCATTATGTCTTCCTTGACTCAGGAGCAGACAAGGCCATGTAAAGAAGAGGCTTCTGTTCAGCAGGTGTGGCCATTCCACTGGATTATTCTCAGCCTGCCTGTTACAGGATGCTGTGTCCACTCTGTGGAGAGCATGTTGAGGTTAGAAACCATTAGCCTAGTGGCACTTTCCTCAAGCTAGGACTTAGCTCTGGTGGCTATAGGTCTGTGACTGAAATTCAGAAAGATTATGTTTGATATTTTGACCCAAATGCTTACCAGGGTGCAGTTCCCTAGGACTTGTATTTGCCCAAGTTGAGTTTTATGAAGCAGGCTTGTTGTCAGATACCCAAGCAGTTTTCAAATCTGGATTCACTGGGGCTAAAGCGGAGATGTTTCTCTCCCTTTGTAGGATCCATAACGCCTTTCCTTGTGTTGTCCTAGAAGGAAGAGAAGAAAGTAGTATATTGCTTTAGAGTCTTCTAAGTGCAGATACTGAGCAGGTCTGAAGCTTGGACAAGGGGGCCTGGGCCAGAGAAATCACCGTGAGTCGCCAGCAACAAGTGTGGAGTAGGAAAGACAGCTCTGGGTGGGCCTCGGGGAGCTTAGCGTTTTGGGGGGGGGCAGATGAAGGTGTTCTCATGAAGTAGACTGAAAAGGAAGGAGTGAACTGAGGATGAGGCGGAGCCTCGTGAAGTCTTCCGGGGGAGTGGTTAGCACATGAACTTGTCTGTTAGATTAAGTGACAGGGGGGCTCCTGGTGACTTTAGCAAGCTGAATTAGGAAGGGTGATGGAGGCTGCATGAGCCAGCTTTTAGTGGGAGAGTACAAGTGCGCAGGGGGTGGGACTGAGGGGTTCAGGAGAGACAACTGCTTTGAGATTTTTGGGGGAAGGGTACCTGCCGTCTATTCATTTCAGCTGCCCGTAGTTTCATTCTCCTATGTTTGGAGAACTCCCTACTTTGGAGAAATACTTCAAGTATTTCTGGGAAGCAGGCCTACCTCACATCACACACAGTACTAAGGCAGGTACCAAGGCCTTGTCTTCATCTCTGCACTTAGAGCTGGGAAGAGCCCAGGGAAGAGCTCCAGTGTCAGCCCAGACTGAAACACTGGGTCTTGTGAAGCAGGAGAGGAAAGACCTGGAGGAATGAAGTTTCTATAGTGATGATGGCCGAGGAAGGGGTCCAGGCTAGCAGGGCCACAAGGCTGGGGAATAACAGTGGGCGAAAGGGGTGGGGAGTGTTGCCATGACACCAAGAGAAGTGACAGGGGCACTGAAAGACCTAATTTAGGGTCTCTGTTCTGCTGGCAATTTTGTAAGCAAGGCAATCTACTCACATACCTATCACCTGTGTGCACCTCTAATGTTTAAGTCACCTTGAATGTGGTGCAGTCCAATGAGTTTTGAGAAATGACCACAGAAATGGGCTCACTTTTCCAATCAGCTGGCGTGTGCCCATCAGTCCTAGAAATTACTTTGAACCTCTTTGCAGCCAGTTTCTCTCCAAACCCCAAGCTTCAGGGAGTTCCTTGCTAGATAGATGTATCTGTTTGTTTCCCTGTTTGAGGGTTTTATACAAACTCAGTGTATTGTATCTGACTTCTTTCCCTCCATTTGGAGCTATGATGTCTGTTCCCTGAAGAAAGTGTATTGGGCTTACTGTAGCAATTCAGTCCCTCTATGAGGCATACTCAATATATTTTACAACACATTTCTCTACTCACTCTGAGATAAAGTCATGACCAGTGTTTGGCTCCTCTGACCAAGGCAGCTATAAGCATTTTTGTGCAGGACTCTCTGTGATGTGTTTCAGCATCATTGGGGTTTTTTTTTTGTCCAAATCTTAGCAAAAGAACCTCACAGCAACAGAGGGAGAAAAGGGAGAATTGACGGTGGCTGGGAGGTCTGGAAAAGGATTTATTTTTAAGGTGTAAAAGGCTTAGGCTTTCCTAGACATTAATGCTCATGATCTGCTTGACAGGGATCAGTTAAGGAAAGGAAAAATGGATAATGTGAAGTCCGCAAAGGAGTAGGGGAGAAGGTCCTCACTCACTTGGAAGGGGCATGTTGTAGGGGAGGCAGAAGCAGAGGGTGTGTGTGTGTGTGTGTGTGTGTGTGTGTGTGTGTGTGTGTGTGTGTGTGTGTGT
>OU015754.1:49984835-49999573 GCA_907169655.1 Acomys percivali | reverse complement strand
TGTGTGTGTGTGTGTGTGTGTGTGTGTGTGTGTGTGTGTGTGTGTGTATTTGTTTTTCTAAGACAGAGTCTTCCTATGTTGCCCAGACTGGTCTTGAACTCAAGATCCTCCTGCTTTCCCTTCCTGAGCCTGGCTGGGACTATGCACATGCAGCTCTCAATGCATGCAGTTTGACACTGGCATTCCCCATGGGAACATGGCCTTAAGAGCTAAGTGAATGAATGAAAAAATCTCGCTTTGAGCTAGAGGGAAACTGTCTCCCAGGGTCTCTTCTGAGGAACTCATTATTGAAATGAACGCCTATCAAGTGCCGACTGCATTCATTCCTGACTCCAGAATCTAAAACCAGCTAAGATATTGTCTACACCACAAGGCCTGCAGGACATTTTGTTGTTATTGTTGTTGTTGTTGTTTTAAAGTCACTTGGACTTTCATTTTGGGAGTGTTTGAGTTTCTTTCATTCATGCCTTGGAATGAAAATTATATACAACTCGCTATGTAGTTAACACAATTGTAATTACGCTTAATCGTCTGAAGTGCCACATTGCTAATTTCTGAGATGGGTTGCCCACGTCCCTTCCAAGTGACCCAGGAAGAATGATTACCCAGAATATCTGAAGGCAGAACCTCACGACAGTCTGATTTGGATCCCTCTTTCCTTCTGCTTGTGTGGCCCACTTCAGTGGCTTGGCTTTCAAATGTAACTCGCTTATTGATCTGACTTGGTGGGATAAAAGAGGAAATGACTCACATTTCCCAGCCACTCCTTCAATGAGCTGCAGTCACCCCTGTAGGGCCACGCACAGAGGATCCAATAGCTTTTATCCACCAGTACCAGTTATTCTAAGAGCCTCCATCGGTTGTTGTTACTGGGCAGCTGTGGGAATTTCTGAATCGGTTTTGCTCTACCTTGGCAAGACCCACAGGGACCGACTGACTCCTTTCTTCACTAGAGATGCATCATATTTGATTTTGGAGCTTCAGCTCTATCTTGTAGTTACAAGGAAAAATTCCAAGTAACATTTTCTTGCATAAGACATTAGTTCCTTCATCTTAAGTGCTCCATTTACATCTGAAGCCTAGAGAGTGGTTAAGTCTGAAGGTTGTGGAATTTGACATTGCCTGAGTGACCACGGTCATGGAGACTTGGTTCTTCTTTATAAAGCAGGAGTGAGGTCTTCACTCTCAAGGATACTGGGAAGAAGGCTTTGCTCTTTAGGTGTCACGTGACACATGTCCGGCCTTAGAAAGCCCAGGGAATAGATTTGACTGTAACTCTCATTTACAGATAAAAAAACAAAAAAACAAACAACAACAACAACAACAAAAAAAAAACCAAAACAAAACCCCAAGACTCTGAGAATGTGAGTTGCTGCACAGGATTGAACTCACAAAGAACAGACTGAGGGTTTGAGCCCAGGTCCATTAGAGCCTAAGTCCTGTGGTGTCCAACTCACTTTACTTCCTTACCCAGCTTGCCCCTGCATTCAGTCTCTTTGTTCTCTCTGCCAAGAGGAAGTGTTCTTCACTCTGCGGACACAATAGGGCATCCTTTTGAATGAAGTCACTGTAAGAGTGTAATGTTAGACTCCAGCTGCTGCTCAGGCCACAGCACAAGCAGCAGCTTTCTTCTTTCACAGATACTGGCAGGCACCCTATTGAGACATTGTCCCTGGCACTGGAACTCCTAGCAAACAAACTTCCAGGTGTGGGATCTCTCACCTGGAGAAGGAAGATGACAAGAAAGCCCCTATCCGTAGCCATACATTCTGCTTCCCATCATGCCTTCTGCATCGGAATCAGAGAACCTGGCTGCTGGCTGGCAGCGTGAAATCATCCCCATCCTCAGAAATGTTTAAGAAAAGGCCTCCACTTCTGCTCCCCCCCCATGCCCCCAGTCTTCCCTTCAGAGCTCCCGCCTGCTGTCTGTCTCTGGTGCTGGGGGTCTGGACTCTCTTCAGAGCCTCAGCTAGGCTGTTATTTTCTGCCTGCACATGGCACTAAGTACCTCTTCTAACAGACTCCATACCCCCAACAATCCATTTCAGTGTCCCTTTTGAAACCCCATCTGAGATCGTTCAAGTCACTCTTGGGAGCAGCCGAGCACTCTGATAGTGCCCCAACCCCCTCCAGTCGAAGGACATTTCCCGAGTGGCTTTCTAACAGATCCTCACGTCGTGGCGACTCCATTCACTTCTGGCCATCGTCATTTAACCTATAGAAAGTACATACTTGGTGTCAATTTGTCCAATATTGGATTACTAAAAAAAGAGAGAGAGTTTTCTTTTTCAACCTTAAGCCTAGAATTTATTTGGAGAGGTAAGACACGTAAAATCCTTGCCAGTAATATAGCAAGATGTATATGATTGATAGATGCCATGAGTCCAGGAAGTTAAAAGCGCTATGCTCCAGGGAGAGCTTGGTGGCTGGTTGGGTGGGGAAGGTTATAGTCTGAGAGAGGAAACCACAAAAAGCTTCCTTGGAAATATAGAATGGGATTGAGGTTTGAAGGCCAGTAGAGAGTTTGGAGAGGGAAGGTGAGAAAGATATATGCGCGGTGCTTTTGCTGCAAAGAGCTCGCAGGGGCAGAGAGGGAGCGACACAGCGTGGGTGCATACATTCTTCCAGGGAGTCTCCTTTATAGCGCTGAGCCTCTTTACTCCCTGCTTGGGGATTTTTATGACCCCATCCATCTGTTTGCAGTCAGTCTCAGATTTGCTTTGAAATTCAAAAGCTGAAAGGGAAGTGTGATATTGGAGCCAGAACAGCAGGATGGGCAGATTTCTCCAGGAAGGAAGGAGTGCCTCATGGAGCAAAACTCACTTACAGGCAGAACACTTCTTACTGGACAGAGTCCCCAGGCAGTAAGGACTAGGAGTGGTGGTGATGAGCTCGGGTGGAACTTCTAACCTGGGCTGAGCCAGTCAGTCCTGAGACATCAGTGTGTAGGCAAGGGTGGAGACCAAGGGGCCTTCAGCAGGGTCTTTGGTGCCTGATCTGGCTCCATCTGGTCAGTATTTGTCATCTTTCCCTGTTCTGGCAAACTGGCCTGAGCCTGCTGGGAGAGCTGGCCCAGCCTTCTATACCTCCTGATTTCCCTGGCACATTTGCCATCCCCGCATGCCTTCGGAGCATGGGCATCACACAGAGGAAAGACTTTTTCCTTTGGTAAAAGTCAGCAGTTGATCAAATCCAAGGTCTACAGGCTGGACCTCCAAGAACTGCTCATCACTTCCCAGATGAGGAGCTTGGTGGAACTCTAGACATCTCTACATCTGTCATCCACACAGCACAGATTCTGGGTGACTCCTTCCTACCTGCCTTCCTATATGCCACCCACATTTCCATGGAAACCTTTCCGGCCTGCAGTTCCACATACTTCAAGCCTGGTCTGTGCTCTATGATGGATGCTGACCTCGTGTCTCTGTCCAGGAATGTTTAAAGCACCTCTCATATATCTCTGGGGCTCCTTGCCACATCCTGAGAAGATTATCAGAGTCAAACTGCCCAGGCCGGACGCTCACACAAGTGACAGTATGCAGGTAGGATTTTTAAAAGAAGAGATGATTTCAAAATCTGACAGTTGAGTTAAAAGTAGAGAGTAGAGGAAGTAGAGAAAGAATTCCAGCCCAGGAAAAGGAGACAACACTTTGCAGATATCTGCTCCAATCCTGCATTTTTTCCAGGGTAGAAACCGCGTCTCAGTCCTGATGTTATATATGAAGTTGCTGGCAAAGCAGAGCTGGAAACACAGCTGGGGACTGAACTAGCCCCTTGGAGTCTTTGAGTGAAGTTGCAAGGCTTGTGGTAGTGCAGGGCATCTGCTTTGTCTCTTTCAAGGGCCACCACAACACACGCTGCTGTCACTTTTGCAGGTACGAAGCTCGCCAGGGTGCTGCCTTGGTTGATTGGCATCCTGGTTGTGTAAGGGCAGCCTTCATTTTTCTGGCTTCCCAGACTGAGGCTTCAGGGACATGTTCAAGGACAAACAGCCAGCAGCCATGACAGACCTTGGGACCCAGGCCAGTTGTCCTTTGTAGTGTTCCAATCTGCCTCCCTCTCTGGGCACAAAGTGCTGCTTTCTTTAGGGTGACCATGCAGTGACAGCCACAGGGGAACAGGGCAAACACACATTGGTTCTAGGTACCAACACTTGGGAGGTCATTTCTGAAAGCTGAGATGTGCTGAGCAGTGGCTGTTTCTTCAGACTTTGCACTTACGTCAGTGCAAACATTTTAGAATGTTCCTCTGTATTGAAGACATAAAACTTACGGGAAACACTAACGCAGTGATTGTAAAGCAAAACCAAACTGAATACCTTAGCTGTAAGGAAAAAGAAAGAAAAGGAAAATGATTTGAAATAAACTAAAATATGATTTGGTTTTTTAATGCCTGTGGCCAATACCACTTATGGAGCTCACAAAGTAGACAAAAGTTTGTACCTGTCTGTCGTCATTGTGACAGATAGACTATAGGGGCAGGGGAGGTGGGGGGGGCAGGTACAGTGGCTCTTGTACTGTCGTAACCTCTGTAGGGAAGTGTTGGAAGCACTAGCATTTGCAAATGGGGCCACTCTCGGTAAAGTATGGAACAAGGCCTCAGAACAGCCTCCTTCTAATATGGACAGGGATTATGGGATTGCATTCCTGTAAGCACCAGTGTGCTTTAAGACTTAGCAAACACACACTTTGTGTTTATATGAAGTGGATTTAGGTTCTAGGCTAGAAAATTACCCGTGGACTTTCCTAAGAATGTTTGTCAAGGCTGGATGGTGGGGCTGGAGTGGTGGTGGTGGTGGTGGTGGTGGTGGTGGTATGGCAGTTCTTTATAGGAGTCTCTCTACAAGTTACCAAACATCTCTGATCCACAGACACAACCTCTGTGCCCCCAACAACTGTAAGTCCCAAATCCCTGTACCCCCTGGTACCTGTGGGTGGAGATACAATCCTTGAGGGAAAACATACTTAGAGGCTAGATTACAGATAAAAATGGGTGGCTGCCTCCATTTTTTTTGTATTGCTGTTTATTTATTTGCTTCTTTTTGGTGAGATGGAACTCAGGATCTTGTACATGCTAAGTGCTTTTCTGCTGATCTACAACTCCAGCCACTGCTCTTCTTTCGATGACCATAATTTAGCACTCATACCTGATGGTACTTCATCTCAGGTTTAAAATGGATAAAATAAACATGTTCCCTGTTCTAAAGACTCACTGGTCACTGAGGGAATGCCCATATTAATAAGGCCCAGGCATTGTCTTAAAAAAAAAATCAACATTTTAATGGGTAGATATACAGAAAACCATATCCTGAGACTGGTTGTGTAGAGCATTCTGGGACTTCAGAAGACATGCTAAATGTGAGGGTGGGGACAGGCAGACTGTTATGATTTTTGAAAATATATAAGAAAATAAGATGATAAGATAATAAAATGCCAGGAAACAGTGAGCATGGGGAGAAAAGGAAAGGGGGAGGGGTACCCCAGAGAGAGAGAGAGAGAGAGAGAGAGAGAGAGAGAGAGAGACAGAGAGAGAGACAGAGACAGAGACAGAGACAGACAGAGACAGAGAGACAGAGAGAAGAAGAGTGAGAAGAAGAGCGAGCAAGTAAAGAGAGGCCAGGAGGAGGGTCTATTCTTTATATGGCCCTGGGCAGGCCACGTCCCCATGGCAGGTAAGCAATGACTTCACAGGTAGGCTGACTGAAGCAAAACCCTAGTATAGGCTTCTAACAAGGAGGTAGAAATTTAGCTAGGCCTTGAGCAGCAGGAAGAAAACATTCAGTTTGAAAATAGGGAGACTGGGTAGCATGCTGGAGGGGACGGTGGGACTGGAAGATGGAGCCGGGACAGCAGAAGTGTGTTCAGGGAGTGCCCGTAGCTGTGTGTGTCTGGAGCCTGGTTTATAGGAAGAGGTGGAACATGTGATTGGCGGGCGATATTACCTGGGAGGCTTTAGAGGCCCAGGGAGGGATCCATGAGGAGGCAGACAGCAAGGAGGCAGAGGATGCATGAGCACATTCCACAGTGTCCCTGCTCCCTGAGGACCCTCTGGCCCTCGAGGGGGAAGGTACATTCAGCACTGTCTGCTCCCAGCATCGGCTGTAGTCTCTGGAAACACAGGCAACATTCCTTTGTCTGACAGCACAGCAGAGAGGCCACCTCTGAACATAGCTATGTGCTCCCAACTCTCAGCTCCCGTGGAGCATGGGACTTGGTGCTCCTTTGCCTCAGGTTCTGTTTTTTTTTTTTTTTTTTTTTTTTTTTTTTTTTTTTTTTTTTTTTTTTGAGGCAGAGCCTCTCTGTGTAGCCTTGGCTGTTCTGGACTCGCTTTGTAGACCAGACTGGCCTAGAACTCACAGCAATCCGCCTGCCTCTGCCTCCTGAGCGCTTGCCTCAGGTTCTGAAGGGCAGAAGGTTTGTGACGCTCAGGAGAACTTGACCCACTGCTCTGTATTTAGGTAAGCCACAGTGTGCCAAGGCCGGAAGAGGAGCCTAAGGGCCTTGGAATTCCTGCTCGCACTCTAAATGTGTAGAGCCCACAGGTAAACTTCCTCTTCATTGGCCATTCTCTGGACAATGAGGTAGTGGGGACAGCCGGCCTCCCCACACTTTTTAGCCTTGCTTCTCAGGTTACCTGTTTAGAGCTGAAGGTCACAGCCTAAGTAGTGTTGCTCTCTGGTGGCAGTTTCTGAACATAGGGAAGCCAATGCCACCTTCTAAGCCTTAGCACCCTCAGAAACCTGTGGGGGTCTGTCTGATGTGGGGTGATCCAGAGAAGAAAGGAGCTGAAAGGCCTTGGCAGATTCATTTCTCTTGGGGATCCCAGTGGGGCACCGGAAGGGTCTATGGGATATATGGGTCATTTTGTTTCTGTGACCAGGCCTAAGGCAGGAAGCCCAATAAAAACTTTTCTCCTCCTTTCTCCCACTTTTCCTGACACTAGCAGCAGTGAGCTTCATTTCTCATCTCTCCAAAGCCTGGGGCACCTACTTTACTTTCTGGGTAACTCTGGGCTCTGGTTGTATTTTCCCATTGTAAGGGTGTGAGCACTGATGCTCAGTAGAGGCATGAGACTGGCCCCAGGGCATCAGTTTTACTTTGTACCTGCCACTTCTCCGTTCTAAAGCTGCTGTGGCCCCTGGCTGCTCACAGAGTAGTGTCCCAGAGCCCTAACTCAACGGCACTAGCAAAGGCCCTTGGTTGCTACTGGCAACCCTGCACTCTGTATGCAGAATATTCTAGAAGTCTCAGCTGCAGTTGCTTCCTGATCTATGCTGCAGGTGTGTGGTAGCCACATGGGGAGCAACAACAGCTAACTGGTCCAGCGAGCCTGTTTCTAAAGTGTTTTTCCATCCACCATCTCACTATTGCTTACTGGTGAGGAGGTCCTTTTATTATCCCATTATAGAACTAGAGAAAATGAGGCTGAGAGAAGGGAAGTTGAGGCCTGGTCTAAGGCCAAGCCCAAGACCCAAGGACTCTGATGGCAAGCCCAAGACTGACTGAACCTAGAGGATCTTAATCGAGGATGAAGGAAGTGGCTGTCCTGGCAATGTTTGGAAAGCCTGGCTGGTCCTGGAAGTGGTTTATTTCAAATCTCCCTGGCCAGAGGGGCCTTCTGTCTCATGAGCGCTGTCTCCAGTCCCATGTCGGCCTCTGGACCAGCACCAGTCGACTCTGGGTTTGCTGAGTCTGTGTTGACATTCCTCCTGCCACAGAGACCCTGCCATATGCTACTCCTTCCTTCACACTGCAGTGGTCCAGTCTCCTTATTTGAGCTTCCATTAGCTTCATTTCTCTGTTTTCCCAACCCAGGCTGCTTCCACTGTTCCTCCCTTCCCCCTCCGCTCTCTACACTCTATCTCACTGTCCTTGTTTCCTCCTCACCCTCCCTAAGGATGGGTGGCTTTTGTTTTATTTTGTTCTGTTTTCTGTTTTTCTGATCTCATGCATTCTCTTCTCCGCCCTTGATCGAAGTCCTGATTACCTGACACTACACCCCCAACCATCCCTTGCCGTTGTTACAAGGAGATAGGGGGTGAATGAAGGCCAGGAACAGACACCAGGATATCCCATGATGCTCCAGCCTTCCTTGTCAGGAACTTGATCTTCAGGTTGCAAGTGTTATTCCTCATTATTCATGACTGATCAAGGAGAAAGAAATGAGAAAAGGGGTAGAGATACATCACCCCCCCCCCCCAAATGCACAAATACATCACATACCACACACACATCACTAACACAATATACATACACACATATCACTCACAAGTACATCATATACACTGCATTACACACACACACACACACACATTACACACCAGTAACATGCACATGACACAAACACATCACACACACAACATACTATATACACACACCACACAAACACATCACACACATTACACACACACACACACACACACACACACACACACACACACACACGCACACACACACACATGAGGGAGGGATAGAAGAACTGCTTTCCAAGCCCATGACCAATCAACTTAAAAAAGAAATTTCTGAAAATAGTTTTTTTTATAATTTGTTTCCAGATTCATAAAACAGTGGCCTGCCTGCTCACCTGCATTAATGGTTGTGTGAACAGCAGCTAGAGTCATACCCTGTGCCCAGCCTATCTGTTCTGCTTGATTTATGCCTTTCACCAGTGTCTCCAGCACAGAGGGAAGAGGGCTTCTAGCTGCAGTCAGCACACTTGGCTGGCAGGACCAACCTTTCATCCCACCTGATCACAGCCCAGACAGACTCTGTATCAGCTGGAAAAGGCTCTCTTGCATCCCTAAACCTTCCCTACCCATCCTGTCCCAGAGCCTCCCCACGCTTTATTTGGTCACTCAAATAAGTCCCTTGTCCCAGTCATTCTTCACCTGCAGTGGAGACCTTCTGGAAAGGGCGGGGCTGTGCGGCTCAGATATGGAAATACTTGCAGAGTTTCTCAGCATGAAAGAGAGGTTCTTTGTCTTTCTGAGGTCTTTATCTTCTTTGCTCCTTGAGCTTTTCTATACCTCAGTTCTTAAGTGTCCCCCAAAGGACCACATGTTAAAGGCTTGATCCCTAGCTGTGTTGGGAGGTAGTGGGAATTTAAGAGGTAGGGCCTGGCAGGAGACGTTTGGGCCTTTTAAGGGACAGCCGTTAGGCCTGGCTTTATTCTCATCATCTTGCTTCTCAGCCATGAGGTGAGCAGTTCTGTGCTTCTGCCGTGACGGCCATCATGCCACACAGGCTCAGAGGAGCAGAATGGACTGAAGCCTCCAAATCTTTTTGCTTTACAAATTGATTAACCTCAGGTGCTTGTCACGGCAACAGAAAACTGAATGTCACAATAACTCTTCCTTTTGTCTCTTCAATCTAGTTTCTTCTTTGTCAGGAGAGAAACAGGGTTATTTTGCTGGTCGTACAAAACGTCTTCTTTCTACCTCCTTAGAGATGGGAGAAACTGTTTTTTCTTCCAACCCAAATCCTAAAGGAGACAGTCTTCCAGAGAAGGTATTCTTTCTGAAAAATATTTTTGTGAATATGATTTGACCTACCCAGAGATGACCAGAGCTTGTCTGAGGCCATAAAGCAGACCAAGGTCCAGCTAGAACTGAAAGTCAGGGTCTGAGGACTTCATCCCAGGAAGCGGCTTGCTTTAGGACACTATGTGATGGTGGTGCTAGGATAGACTGTCAAACCGCAGATGTTCTGAGTGAGGGGGAGGGGCCCCACAGGACTTGACGTGGTGGGCAAGGAGCGAGGACACAGGCATGAGACGTCAGGAGGCAGGGGATAGACGTCAGGAGGGAAGGAGGGAGAGAACAAAGTTAGCCTGAAGTAGAGCTCCCTTCTCCATGGAGAGACCCTAGCCCTGATTCACACACTTTCTCTGCTGGAGGACTATTTCCCAGTGGGCATGGGTCCTAGGAAGGTCTCCCCTTCACTCCCGAGCTTCCTACATGGGTCAATCACGAACTTGTTAATAGCAGAATAGAAAGGTCTCCTGCCTGGGGCTGCATTAACAAGATGGTGGTGTCCTTTACTCTAACGGTTATTAGTTCAGGACAGGAGGGTCTGGGCAGGGTTTCCTGGTGGGGAGAGCAAAGCATACAGCATATTAGGTACAAGCACTGGTTGTCCCCACTTGTCACATGTTGTCATATGGAGAGCAGTATGGCTGGTGCCTGAAGGAGTCCTTTTTCTTCCTAGGTTTTTCATCATGTAGTATTTCTGGGTCACAGCTTTCTTCAGGGAGTACTTGAACTGAGCAAAGCTCGTGTGTGTGTGTGTGTGTGTGTGTGTGTGTGTGTGTGTGTGTGAGAGAGAGAGAGAGAGAGAGAGAGAGAGAGAGGGGGGGGGGGAGGGGGGGGGGGGGGGGGGGAGGGGGGGGAGGGAGGGAGGGAGGGAGGGGGAGAGTGTAGAGCATAGGGTTGGGTCCAAAGCAGGGATCAGAATTCCCACACCACTGATGTCACCCCCAGAAGACTCCAGAGGGGCTGGGAACAGGGCAGGGCTACACCCAGTTGCTAGACACAACAAAATTCTGGTGGATTCCAGGACATGTTTAGCCTCATGGGATCCTGACTTCACGCACCCGGTCTGTAGAGTGTGGGTGCCAACACTCACCCTTCCCATTTTTTAGCCACGGTCCCTTATCCCCCAGAATAGCAGAATGAGAGTGAAGAGATTGGCTTGGGGCCTGACTGTGGGTTCTGGGTATAACACACTGTGTTATCAGTTGTGTAGCTCAGTTATTTCATCTTTATGATGGTGCTAAGGTGTGGAAGCTCTGTGGATAAAATGTTCTAGACTCAAATGTATCGCACATTGCCTGGTATACCAGTTGTCGCATTAAGATCCATGCTTTAGACATAGGCCCACCCCTTCAGCAGATATTGGTCCAGGGCTCAGCAAGTATGCTGTGCTGGTTGGCCAGTGAGCCTGGGAACCTGTCTGCCCTCAGCACTGGGACTACAGATGTGTGCCACCGTGCCTGGCTTTTAAAAAACAAAACAAAACAAACAAACAAACAAACAAACAAAAGACAAAACAAGACAAAACACGGGCTCTAGGGGTTGAACTTAGGTCCTCATACTTACATGTCAAGCACTTTGCTGACTGAGCCATCTCTCCATCCCATGCCTTCCAACTTTTTAATGGATGTCTTCTTTGTCTCTAAGTTCTGGGGGACTTTCCATGGTAAAACTTGAGGAGATGACACTTGATACTGCCATGTGATGTGGCAGAAAAAAGTTCAACGTGCCTTGTTTGGTACCCACCCACCTCTCTTCTCTCTTTCTTTCCTTTTCACAGACTCCATCATTCTTCCTCAAGCCCCCACTACAGACAGTGTCTGTCTATGTGGCAGCTACCAGCCACTGTGCTTGGAGGTGACTACACAGAGATGCCAAGAGGACAGAACATGCCAACAATCCCATCTTAGCAGTCTGTGAGGTAGAAAGTGGTGGGAACAAATAACCAGCAAAGTGGGAGGGGTTGGGAGGTTTCTTGGGACAGATACTGCTGGAGCTGAGGCATTCAGAATGCACACGAGCCCAAGGATCAACGGGCGAGACATGGAGATGCAGGGAGCCTGGCATCACTGGCAACACACGTGCTAAGACAAGGTGGACAGTGCCAGTAAGCAGAAGGCATAGGTGATGGCTATGGAGCACTGCATCCTGGGAGAGGGACCACAGAGAAATGGTTTTCTAGCTGGAAACATAAGCAGGGGTTGCTGGGGAGGCATTGAAAAGTGTTCAAAGCAGGGAGAGACATGGTCATTCTTGTGGTTTGCAGAGCTCACTGTAGCTGTAAAGGAGAGAGTAGAATAAGAGGACATGGGCGTGGCTGGCAGCAACTTCCCAGTAGGCCTGAGCCAAGGAGAAGCAGAGAAGTGTGGAAAGTGATAAGAAGCAGTAACAACCCTGATGAGAGAAAGAATTAGCAGAGCCCAGGTCCCAGCGGTGTACGACACAGCTGCATAACTCTTGCTCCAAGCCACAGGCTGCTCCCTCTGCTTGTACGCGTCTCTCTTGGTGCCCGTCCTCTGTACCTACACGGTCCCTGCTCATGCCACCCGTTCAGCCCACACTCGAATCAGTGCATGAAAAAATGGGGTCATTTACATTCTCCATGCCACCCGGTCATAGGCCCTGGCCCTCATGAGGCAGGGAACTCCCCAAACGTTCCCTGCAGAAGGTCAACGGAGAAGTAAATGGAAACACCAGGGTCAAGTTCATAATATCTTTTATTAATATATTATGCTACAAAAATATTTTTTTGGCAAAATAACATTAATAGCATCTTTCTTTGTCCTCTATTATATTCTTAAAGAACTCTTCATGACAATTCAAGGGGGCGGGGTGGGGGAAGAGGTGACAAAGAACACCACAAGTATGGCGAGAGCTGAAGCCAGCTTGGGGTACAGTGAGGCACAGTGGAATATGCAACAAATCTGAGGCTTAGAACTGGGCCCCCTCCCACATCTTTAGCCGAGAGCCATGCCCACCCAGCTTGGCAACCAGAGAGACCCCAGACTGAGAGTCCTTGATAGCTCACACCAGGCACCTGTGACTTGGATCCCACTCAGAATCACATTTCCCCGAGACAGGTCTTAGGCAGGGGAGAACCTTTAAGTTATGCTTTCTTGTCTGTCACGTGCTCTAATCACGGAGGCCTGTGAGGGGCCTATATGGAAAACTGGCCTGAGGAAGCTCACCTTCAAGGATACCCAAGACTATACATAAAATTCCCTTTCCTAGCCCCAGGAAACTATCTCTGTGAGGAAACAGAGGCTCAAAGATGGGCAGGGGCTCACCCAAGGTCAGGAAGCAAAGAGAAAACTCAGACACCTCTAGAGGGGAAGATCCCAGAATGCCTTTGGAGACAGGAGGTGAGAAGCTGACATTCCCTTGAAAGGGCCAGAACTGGTCCCAAGGGCCCTTATAAGCTCTGACTTTCCTCCCCCAGGGCTGAGCAAAGACAAAGAAGTGGCTCTGGGCTGGAGCCACGGGCAGGCTTTCAACCCAGCCATCTCCTCCCCAAGAGGTCCCTTGCCCGAAGGCAGCAGAAGTTTCTGCCAGTTCATAGCAGGCCTGGCTGGGCTGTGGAGGAATGGGGGAGGGGTGTAGACCAGCTTGACTGAGTACTGAATCTACAGGCTTAGACGGCCAGCCAGGGTGATATTTTTGGCTGCCTAGATGAATTTTTGGAAAAAGAACAATGTTTAAAGAACTCGAGTCTTATAGAGCCGGGGGGTGGGCGGTGGGGGGGACCTTCATGTCATTTACACCAGCCCTTTGCCAAGACTTCCAGATGGCTACCTCATCTTTAGCCACTGCATGTTGGGGCCTTTACGCTGAGTCTCTGTCCCCACCCAGGACCAGCCAGGGGAGGTGGAAGCTGTCCCCAAATAGAGAACCAAGGCTGTCTTTCATCCTTCCTAGCTCCACCCTCTTTTTCCTCCCTTGTCCCTCTCAGGCAGCTACAGGGGATCACCTTTGTGCTGAAGGACATAAAAAACTGACAACACAGGTCCCACCCCATCGAGTTGCTTGTATTCCCAATAAGGAAGAAATTCATATCTAAACAGCCCTAATTCTGGAATGTGGGTGTGGTAATGGGTACTGGGAATGCACAAAGGGCCCGCCCCATGGGGGCATCCTGGAGCAAGTGCCACCTGCGTTATCCTCATGGGATAAATGGCTGGGGAACAGGAAGGGGAGCTTCAGCGAGGGAGCAGCATGTACATAACACTGTGTCTATCCTAGAAATAACAGATAGGATTCCATCTGTCAGGCCCAGGGTGGGAGAGATGAGACATGACCAGCAAGGTCAGCTGAGCCTGGTCATGGACTGTCTCAAATGCTAAGTAGAGGGCCTGGTCCTTAGCTCATGGTTCTCACTACCCCAGCTCTGGTTTTGTTTTTGTTTTTGTTTTTTCTTTTGTTTTCCACCTAGGATGTCATTGAAGCTACAAGTGTTGCATAGAATATTATCTTTTTAAAAGAGCTCCCTTTGGGTAGCAGTTCTCTTATTTGGGATCTGTTGTGACAGTGACACTGGGCTGGTGGTGGCACAAAGTACCTGAGCTCTCAGGCTTACCCAAGTCTAGATGAGGGCAAGAAACAGCAGGTCACCACACACCATGTGAGGAGGGTGTGCTAGGGTTTTTCCAGTGCGAGATGAGTGTTTTGAGTCATTCTCAGTGCACACATTGCAGACTCTGTAGGTTTGACCTTGGGGATTAGTAATTGTACCTCTTTTTTTTCTTTCACCCTCACCATGTTCTGGTCACTTAATCTGCTGGGCCTCAGGCCTTCCATCTTTCTGTCTGCCTCAGAGTCAAAATGAAAAGTCCTAAAAATACTCGTGGGACTCTCAAGGGAACAGAGCTCTATGTTTTATGAGTCCAGCTAGACAGAAGATGAAGTCTGAGAGACTGCTGATAGACTACTGGTGCATCTCCAGAGCAGGGCGAGACATTTAAGTGGCATAGCCATACATTTTATTTTTTGTGCCCAAGGTCTCCTAAGATGTAGGCCAGCAAGTTGAGTTTGTTACTTGCTCAAACCCTAGATTGATAGAGATCTCCAGGGGCCAAAAGACTTTGGCCTTAGATGTCTGACCAACAATGGCTCTCTTTTCTATGCCCAAAACAAGCTGGAAATTTGTTAATCTGTTGGCCTAGCCTTTCCTTCCTTCCTTCCTTCCTTCCTTCCTTCCTTCCTTCCTTCCTTC